>CM029370.1:18368189-18708189 GCA_017165825.1 Hepsetus odoe | reverse complement strand
AATCCAAAGACAATTATAAATAACACGAAATTTGTAGTCAAGCACTGGAAATCCTTTATTCCTTCATGGTTCCTTTCAAATTTGTGAATAAAGTTATAAATAAACTGTACATGTGAAACATTGCACATAAGAAACTTAATATAATGGCAATATAGTCTCACAGGATTAAAAAGTTCCTTTATTGTAATTCCCTTCAGAGAATTTATCTTGGTAGGAAAAATGTTTCCAAAAACATTATATACTGACATGGATTTTTAGGCACATTCTCCTCTGATTTTTTTTGCCTTTACTGTTAGCGTAGATATAGTGAAATATTAAAAAAAACTAATGACTTATTGGATGAGGAGGAAAACAAGCTCAACACCTTCAAGTTAAACGCCTCTCACTGATCTCAGTTGGGTTTGTTTTCTCTTACTGAAAGCATAACGTGTATAACATTTTTATAACATTTTTTCCTGAATATAGATAATTTTCCTTTTTTTTAGAGTAGAGTGATCTTTTATTATTTATTTTATTTTATTTTGTTAACAAACAGGGAATGGTTACACTAATGCAAGCTTGGTTCTATTTATAAGTCCAGAGACTGGCTGAAGAAGCACAGTAAGGTCAAACCACATCTATTTCCAAGGGTATTAGGATATTTCTGTGTAATGCATGCTATCAATAGTACAACAAATATGAATTCTCTATAACTGATAATAGTACATACAAATAGTACATACATGCAGTCAAAATATTTCACAAATACCTCTACATTAAATTTGACTGTCCTAGTTATATAAAATTCATTCCAGTTCTTCCCATTACTGTACATTCTATATGATAAATAACATATCATGACAAACTTTCAGAATGTAAGGTCTAAAGTCTCTATTTCATGCTTACCACTTGTCTGTAACACATTTAAATATTCTTAAACCACTTCTTTAAGATAAGTAGGTCTGGATAATCCTGGGTTTAATGAATGCTTTAGGCACCTACATAGCAGACACATACTCACGAATCAGCTACTGAAGTATTTTTCATTTTCTCTTCTTGTTATTTCTTTAATCTCTATTTCTAAACTTCAACCCCATCTGTTCCAACTGCCTTTTCTCCTTCATTTACTTTTCCCATCTTTTTTCTCTCGACACTGCTTCTTCACAACTATTTATATCATTTCTCCACTTCTGTTATTCTTCCTCTCCTTGGTCCTGTCAGGGACCCCAGTGTGGCTGTACATGCAGGTGGCCCCAATCAGGAATGAGAATGATAAAGTGGTTCTGTTCCTCTGCACCTTCAAGGATATAACCGTCTTCAAACAACCCATCGAGGACGAGACCACCAAAGGTGAGTCTCTTTCATGGCTGATCTGTTAAAAAAGACAAGCTTTAAGTAGCCTTGTAACCAGAGGTTGGAACTTTAGGAAGTAATACCGCCACTTATATAATGAAAGAGCCAGTTTCTGTCCCATGTGCCTTAATCAAGAGCTGTTGTAGAACCCGGGAGCTTTAGAGTTACTCAACAATATCCATCATGTTGAATCTGAGAGTTGCCTATTATTGGCAAACTGCTGCTTATGTGGTCAAACATCTTGGCATTTCCAGTTTTCTGAACTATGTAAAGACACTGTAGCTTTTAATAAACAGCTTATTGATAGAAAATGCAAAATTGTAACTATAATACTGGAAAAACGGTCAACAATTACATTCTAATGATAATGTGCAGATTTTTTTGGTGGAGTTATATCTGAACATTTAAGAATTGTCCTTTGTATTTGTGGTCTTGCCCATTCAAATTAAATGTGAGGAAGTTTTTTTTCAAAATGTGTTTTCATTAAATGAAGAGCGAAAACAATAATTTCATGTTGAAAATGATTTCTAACTAACGGAAATAAATTCTAATTGGTGCACAATCATTTCTTACACTCTAAAAAATGTAAACTTTAGTTGAGGACAAAATGTGAACACGCAACAATATAATTTTCACATATTAAAAATCTGTTTAAACATTTTGTTTCAGAATGTTAGAATGTTGTTTTGCTTACACAATTGTTTTTCTGTTATACATGCATATTAAGAATGTTTCAATAGTTTAAACTGAACATCTGATACGAAGAATTAAATTCAGTTAAAAACTAACTGCACTTTTCATAATAATTTGTCTCATTTACAATGTATTCTGTTGAATAATAAACCTTGAGATTTAATAAGTCAAACAATTTACGGGATTAATATACTCTCATGTTTTAATAGATCTTTGGTCTAGTTGCACCAATGCAGTTTGATCAAATATCAGTCTAAAATCAGTACTAGTGTTTATATATGTTATAGATATAAATATATATATATATATATATATATATATATATATATATATATATATATATATATGTATATATATATAGAGAGAGAGAGAGAGAGAGAGAGAGAGAGATTTCTACAGATAGGATAGGGATAAGATAGATAGATAGATAGATAGATAGATAGATAGATAGATTTTAGACTGATAATTGAACAAAATGCATTGGTGCACCTAGATCAGAGATCTATTAAAACATGAGAGTATATTAATTAAAGCTGAGATGTAGTGTGAAAGGACAATTAGAAGGCTAATAAGAAGCACTGTTTTCAGGTTGATCTCGGTGGCGCAGCAAGTTTGTGTTAGTGCTAAGTCTTACTGCGAGCTGATCATGTTTATAGTCTATAGACACAATTATGTATATGTACCTATTCATAAAATACAACAATCAGTCTACATAGATTCTCTGGACTTTTGGAGTGGCTTTAAGATTGTGCAGGTCCTGATTATTGACTGTGGGTTCAGTAAATCTTCATGTGTCAATTTACTTCCAAGGAATTCTTGCATTTCTCAAGCTTGATTTTCAGAATGCAGAACTGCCTTAATGATTGCAATGCTGCAGTATGAAAAAGAAAAGCAGTGTGAAAGGGCCATTACAAGGTTAATTAGAGGCGCTGTTTCTGAGCTGATTTGTGTGGCAGTGTGAGCTGCAGCCTGGGTTAAACAGGAGAGCACAGGGCCAAATCATGAGACAGACGAGCTGTCACTTTGTGTTTGAAAGTGCTCTTTCTCCCAGCAACTAAGAAACAAGTGCTGGAGAACTTCTCTTGTGGCGGGGATTGATGGGCACTACCAGATCTCTCTCTCTCTCTCTCTCTCTCTCTCTCTCTCTCTCTCTCTCTGGCCAAAAGCTGTTTTCTTTATCATCTTGTGGCTTTGCTAAGTTGAAGCACTTGTCCTTTGACAGGGAACCTGACTTGTGGAGTACGCCACTGAAATGCACACACACACCGAATCCGTGAAACAGACTGGTAGTTACTGTCACTTTTCTCTGAGGCTTGTCTGTTAGAGTTGCCAGAACGCAAGCAGGTGTTTCGTTTAGGTAGTGGTGCTGGGGCAAATTCCAATCTCCACCATTTTCAGACAGTTCATCAGAGCAGAGTGGTTGTTGAACTAAACCCCTTGTTTGTTCTTACTCTTAGATTTGTGGTTATTTATTTCCAAGCACTGCGGTGTGTTTTGTAGAGATATGTACTTCAAGCATATTCAGGTTTAGCATAAATGCATTTTAGAGATATGACCTACAGATCATTTGCCCAATCTGAACTGTGATTCAGTTTCCCTAACAGGGCTTAAGCCCATTTGTAGTTTAAGATTATTGGACTAGACAACACTATGGAAAGAACTGCATAATATGAGTACAATAAATGTTAATGAACCGTTCCTACTTGTCTGCAGGCATATGTTTTTTTTTTTTTTAATGGTTTTACTATGACCACAAAGCATACATCAAATAGACCCTCCCACTTTCTCTGAAAAAAATCCTCTGTAAATGTAAAGTAACTTACAGCCAGAAGACTAGTTGTTGTAATTAATATTGCTAGCAGTTATACTGTACTGTTTGTTAACAGATGCATTTGTGTCACAGTTTCACTGCATACATACCTTTTAAAGTATCATAAAAAAGAAATGAAATGTTTTCAGTTTAAAATACATAATGCTATTTTTTCAAAAAGCTAACATGCTCCTCTATTACTTTCTATTTACAATTGCAGCTTTAATTAGATGCTCTAATCCAGAAAGGGCAAGTTTCTCTGGTGCTACTTAAGGTGAAGAGTGTTGCTGGAATTGCTTTAACTGCAATATATAAGATACAAATATATCAAATGCAACTTTTGCAAGTTTCAAAATTCAGCTAAAGCTGTGTAGTACTGCACTCACTGTGGCAAAGCTTCCTCAACAATACAAATGCCTTATATGCTGAATGGCTATCCAGACACAATGTTATTGTAGGAGTTGCAATCAGCACTTACGACAAAAAAGGATACTTACAAAGCGAAATATTTTTCACTTTGTGATTCTTGATCCACACCTCCTTTCTTTATATTTTGCCACAAAGTCACTTTGTTGCAAAAGTATTATTTCAGGCCATTTCAAACAGTCCAGTTCTTTGGCATATTGACTAGATTAGATTACAAATGTGGGAAAAATGTTTTACAAAGACTTTACTAAGCTGCAAAGTGCCTAAAGATTTGAAGTACTTTAAGGAAAAGGGTTTCAACCACTTAGCTTTCATCAGCTGTATATTAATAAAATTATAAGAAAGTCGGACTCTTTGGGAGCAAAATATACAGAAAGGGGGCACGACCCAAGACTTTCGCACAGTACTGTATGCAAATAAATATATGAATTTAATTAACAAAACACTTAAACCTTCATTGTTTCTCACAACCATTGCATCATGTGAACACTAATTTAATACTAGCTTTCTTGTAGTTATAGAGTTACAGTACTAGGGAAATATGTATAGAAATCTTTTTATTTAAAAAAAATCAACAAGAATTACATTATAATAAGCTATATGTTTTACATAATGCCCCTTTTTACCTTGACATAGGTTAATAGTCTTTAAGGTTGGGCTTTATGTTGAACTCATATGGGCTTTATGTCATTCATATTGAACCTATTCAACTCAATTGCATTTTTGCATTTTTAACAAATTGTGGTTAGGTGAAAGTTAGATGATATTAGGTGAAAGTTTGAGTGTTTCTCTAAACTCTTAATTAAATGTGTGAAATCAGAAATATTAATTGAAGTACAACTATTTTTAAATATAAAAACTACATGTTTTAATAAATGTAGGCATTTTCATTGTTTTGTGGTACAGGAATGCAGTCATGTAACTTTGCACAAGTTAGCATAGTTGGGAACATTGAAAGTCTAATTAACAGTAGATTTGGTTGGATGGATCTAAATACAAAGGATTCATGATTAATGCCACCTTTATACCACTAAACCTCTTTTATTCGTTGTTACAAATATACTTTCCATATGAATATGTAATTTCTGTTTCTTTTCAAAGCATATTTACTGTACATTTTTCATAAAACTAATGCTGTCAAAAATGTATATGAAAAATGAGCTACTAAAGTGCTTTTTTTCATGTAAAACAGTGGATAAGTTAGGCTAAGAGCTCAGTAGGCAATTGCTTTTAGGGTAAATAGATAACTCTTATTATGTAAAAGGCCTTAGTGCTTCTATTACACGCTTTTTATGTGCCTGGCAGAGCCTGGATTGTAATTAGAAAGTCATGTAGCGGAGCGCTATTCCAGGAGTAGCTGTGTAGTTTCCTCCACCAGCCTCAAGGCATACAGATCTCTGGGCAGAACGTGACTGAGTGTGTGTGTGTGTGTTGGTTTCAGAGGGAATAAGAGTCCCAGTGGGATCTCATGTACCATTCAAAAAGGCACTGCCTTGCTCTAGAGTGCCTTTAGGGAAACAATGAAATATGCTCACGGTTTTCACAACAGTAGCAGTGAACATTCCTCATCAGAGCACGAGTGCATGAGTCTCATTATTGCTTTTAGTGTGCCCGAGTGCATTTGAGTGTCTGTGTTTATTTTCCCTGGTGTTTCAATTATCTTTGAACTTTTCTCTGCAGCAATGGTGACTTCTTCTGTGTACTTGTGTGAATGTGACAGTGTCCATGTGTTTGTCAGACAGCCTTCAACAATTGAATCCTACAGTCATATGAAAAGGGTTGGGACTCCTCTTAATTCTTTGGATTTTTGTTTATCATTGGCTGTGCTTTCAAAGTAGCAACTTCATTTTAATATATGACATGCCTAATGGAAACAGTAGTATTTCAGCAGGGACATCAAGTTTATCGGATTAAAAGAAAATATGCAATATGCATCATAACAAAATTAGACAGGTGCATAAATTTGGGCATCCCAACAGAGATATTACATCAATACTTAGTTGAGCCTCCTTTTGCAAATATAACAGCCTCTAGATGCCTCCTATAGCCTTTGATGAGTGTCTGGATTCTGGATGGAGGTATTTTTGACAATTCTTCCATACAAAATCTCTCCAGTTCAGTTCAATTTGATGGCTGCCGAGCGTGGACAGACTGCTTCAAATCATCCCAAAGATTTTCAATGATATTCAAGTCTATGGACTATGATGGCCATTCCAGAACATTGTACTTCTCTCTCTGCATGAATGCCTTTGTAGATTTCAAACTGTCTTTTGGGTCATTGTCTTATAAATATCCAACCCCTGCGTAACTACAACTTTGCCACATGGCCCCACAGCATGATGGAACCTCCACCAAATCTGACAGTAGGTAGCAGGTGTTTTTCTTGGAATGCAGTGTTCTTCTTTTGCCATGCAAAGTGCTTTTTGTTATGACCAAATTTTTTTTTATCTCATCAGTCCAAAGCACTTTATTCCAAAAAATCTGAATCTGGCTTGTCTAAATGAGCCTTCGCATACAACAAGCGTCTCTGTTTGGCGTGAGTGCAGAAAGGGCTTCATTCTCATCACCCTGCCATACAGATGTTCTTTGTGCAAATTGCACTGAATTGTAGAACGATGTAGATACACCATCTGCAGCAAGATGTTCTTGCAGGTCTTTGGTGGTGATCTGTGGATTGTCTGTAGCCATTCTCACAATCCTGCGCACATGTCTGTATTTTTCTTGGCCTGCCAGACCTGGTTTAACAGCAACTGTGCCTGTGGCCTATCATTTCCTGATTACATTCCTTACAGTTGAAACTGACAGTTTAAACCTCTGAGATAGCTTTTTGTAGCCATCCCCTAAACCATGACCTTTGTTTTCAGATCTTTTGAGAGTTGCTTTGAGGATCCCATGCTGTCACTCTTCAGAGGAGAATCAAAGGGAAGCACAACTTGCAATTGACCTTCTTAAATACCTTTTCTCATGATTGGACACACCTGCCTATGATGTTCAAGGCTTAATAATCCAACCAATTTGGTGTTGCAAGTAATCAGTATTGAGCAGTTACATGCATTCAAATCAGCAAATCAGCAAAATTCAAAGGGTACCCAAATTTTTACACAGACATTTTTTCACATTTTATTTAATTTCATACAACTAAATACTGTTTCACTGAAAACCTTTGTTTGGAAAACACCCCAGTACTCAGATGTTCCTAAGAAATAAAGACATTCCACTGTTATCTTTTTTGTTGAAAGTAGTGTAAATTATTATGCAGGCTGAGAGGGGATGCCAAACTTTTTCATATGACTGTATTTGGCACTGGCTATTGAGATAAGTGCAAACTCCAAATAATAGCACATAGGGGGGAGAAATGAAAAAATAATGTGGAGTCAATGGCGACAGTGAAATCCTGAGGGATTTTTCCTAGAGTCTGGTCAGAAGCTTCTCAAGCCATCACCTATACGCACTGTGGCTTCACTTCACCAGTTAAACAATGAGATGGATAGAATCAGGGACCCAGAAGGGACTTAAGTTTGCCAGTATCATATTAACCTAAATTTCCGCCTCTCTCTTCTTCCTTTTGCTCTTCAATCTCTATAGGATTAAATCTGAAGGAATTTGGAAGGTGGTACTCTTCCTTAGTTGTTTGTCAGGCTGTGTGGTTATTGTAGCCAACTCGACTCCAGAACTGGACTGGCTAATCACGAGTCTCTTAGGCCTTCTTCTGAAGCTGGTACTATTAAAAAAGCCCTTGGACAACACTGTGCACAGATTATGATATATTATTACAGTTACTTTTACACTTTCAAAGATAAAACTGCAATTATTTGAAACTTTAGAAACCTAGAATTTTGAAAATCTGAAAACATTTAAAATCTGAAACCTGTTTCTCTGTGCATTTGCTGCTCTGGATTGTCTGTCTATCTATCTATCTAACTAGACTCATGCTTCGTATAGTGTTTAGCAATATATTTTTGTATTCGATGCTGTAGCATTTTTTCTATTTTTATAGACTTGCATTTCCTAAAAGACTACTGTGACTACTGTTTACTATAATGACTGGAGTTTTTATCCGGATAAAGTACTTGCATACTTTCCTACCCAACTGTCCTTTTCTGTGGTGACCTGGTGTAACTTTGCCCTGTCAAGCCTGGTGGGCTTAGGGTGCTTCATGAAGCAAAATTGCAAAGTAGATGCTACCCTTCTCCCTTGAGCAAAGCCTGGTTTTCAGGTTTTCTGTGGGGAATAGCATGCTCCCCAGTGGGGTGACTGAAAATGCAAGAGCCCTCAGGGGCCAGGGTCCTGCGCAGTGGTGTCACTTCGCCCTCAGAAACAGACAGATGCCTCAGACAATTCTTTCTTTCTTTTTCCTTTCTCTCTAGCTCTCTCTTTCAAACAGTGTCCTCATCTGACCCTCTGCTCTTTTCTCTATTTTCCCCATTCACATTTCCTTTCTTGTCTCCTCCCCATAGTTGCCTCATTTGACACATTTATTTAATTTACTTTGTGACAATACTGCCATCCTCCCACCCATGGCACCCATGTGTAATTTGCCTAAATTGTCCTACATTAGAATCCCTATGTGTTTGCTTTGTCCTCTGTGCCATAAGGCAGTCCTTTATTTTTGCGTGCTTCCCTTAAAGGGCTTAAACAGGCCGGCATGCTATTTTGGTCCATCTCGCCATCGGTGCACATGGCTGATTTCCCCCTTCCTATCCCCCTTTTGGAGCTTGCATGGCTGTGCAGTGAAAGTGCTCCTGTGTGCTGTTGCTGCGACTAAGCAAAATGGCCACAAGAGACCTTCCCTGTTGTGTTTTGCGCATTCACAAGATGTGACTTAAATTGGAAAACTGCACAGCATCTTTTTCTCTCTACCCTTCTCTCTCTCTTTCCTCCAGCCTGCTTTTAGCAGCTGACGCTATAAATCTTGGCTTCTACAGAGAGTAAGCAGAGTGGGTCTAGTCTGATGCATTTGTTTCCAAACTGAAAGATTTTTGATCTCCTCACTGCTGCAGGCCAGTGCTGGCTCATCCTATCTCCACAGTGGCTAACAACTCCTTTTTAGAAAGCAAGTGGCTGAATAATCATATATTTACCTTATTTACCTGGCACCTTGCTCTTTTAGCCTTAATCATTTTTTTTTTCAGAAGAATTGTCCACACCAAATGAAATATTAATGAGGGGCCATTAGCTTCAGCCCCAAAACTCCTGGCCTGATTCTCTTGGGCCTCTTTCTTCATGTGGCCCTCTTCATATTGAAGTAAAGTAAAGAGATGTCATGGACTTTCAGGCAGTCCCAGGGTCCTGTGGGCATCATTACAACAATGAGAAAGGGATAGGAAGAGATTTTGTAGAGTGTTGACATGAACTTCACATGAAAATGTGATGAAACAAGTGCTCTTATGTATTACTCTATGTATATCTGTTTTATTGTTATCTGTATATATACAGTACCACTCATTTCTTCGTATTTTTGGCCTCCAAAGAGCCTTTTTTAGTTTTTTATGTCTTGTTGAGATATAGGTGAAAGAAAGGTGGCTTAAAACTGTTGCCATTATTGTTTTTATCAGTAAAAAATATGAGATTAATGGACCAAATGATGGTTGGAGTTGTGGTTGGCCATATGTTTTACTTTGTTTTTTCTGGGGTAGGATGGACCAAGTTTGCAAGGCTGACCAGGGCACTGACCAACAGCCGTGGCACACTGCAGCAACTGGCGCCTATGAACAAGACTGAAGTCAGCCACAAGCACTCACGACTGGCTGAGGTATCTCCCCCCCTCAAGACACACACACACACATTCACACCAGAAAGGTCAGCTATCTACACCAGCCTGTAAAACTGTCAATGAGTCACGCTCTCTAAAGGTCTGTGCTTTTTTTGCACATGCTTCTTTCAGTTTTGCTGCAGTTCTCAGGCTAGATGAAGCTGATTCTACCACACTTAGAGCTGATGTATGTATTGTGTCACCGAGACCTTTATGACCCAAATGTGTTAGTGTGTTGTTTTCCATGGTGCCCCTGGAGCACAAAGTTCACTACTGCAAAATGAACTTTACTATACAGTAGAATCATAGTTTGAAAGCTGAGCATTGATCTTTTACCAGAAACTGGATGTGCCGTGCCACATCATGTGGTGGAAAATAAAATTGCTGCACTTTACAACTTCACTAAGCTCTAAAGCACACCACTCATCATTTTACTTTAGTTGCTTTAATTAAGTGCAGATCAATACTGCAGGCTTTGATAAATGGTTTGACATTACTAGCCCATTTACTTAATGACTTTTCCTTGTATCTTTAAGCTTTAAAATGTGATAAATCAGTATATTACATCCTTATTCTTTCAAATCTATAAATAACATGTATACATTTGAACATGTAGAAAGAAAAAAGAAAGAAAAAAAATGTTACTTTTGAAATACGTTCCCTGGTAGAGGGCAGCTGGTTATTATTTACATTTACATTTACAGCATTTAGCAGATGCTCTTATCCAGAGTGACTTCCAAGTCCTAATTACAGGGACAGTCCCCCTGGAGCATCTCAGGGTTAAGGGTCTTGCTCAGGGACCCAGTGGTGGTAGTGCCAGAGGTGGGATTTGAACCTGGGACCTCTTGAGCCATATTGATATCCCAGAAAGCTGAAACTTTACTGCATTCTTAGTAAAAATTATTAAAATAGTGGTTAAGGATTTGGCCCCTGGATCGGAAGATTGTGGGTTCAAATCCAGTAGGTTCCCCTGAGGTACCACTGAGCAAGGTACCATCCCCATCACTGCTCCCCTGCAGTTTTCAATAGCTGCCCCCTGCTGCACATTTGTGAGTGTATGGGTAAAATGCAAAGATGTAATTTTGTTGTGTCTCAAAATGACAAGAATGGTCACTTTCATATTTTTTAAGCAGCACTTTTTTGTAACAGACAGTCAAATACAGCAATTTAAATGCAATTTAAAATGATCTCCTCTTCTACTCACTTCTATGGTAAATTTAGATTCTGCGCTGGTTTCTCTCCATTTATCAGATGGTTAAATGAATAAAAATGATAAATACTTACAAGCTTTTGTTATCAAAATGGAACTTCTAGAGGTGGCTTTAAATAAAGCACCTGAAGTTCCTGATCACTTTTATCTCATGACAGAGACACTCACACTGACTGAAAATTCTTTCTCCTGTCCTTGCCAGGCTTTGCAGCTGGGTTCAGACATACTCCCACAGTACAAGCAAGAGGCTCCTAAAACCCCTCCTCACATCATCTTACACTATTGCACCTTTAAGACCACCTGGGACTGGGTCATCCTTATACTCACCTTTTACACCGCCATAATGGTGCCATACAATGTCTCCTTCAAGACCAAACAGAACAACCTGGCCTGGCTGGTGGTGGATAGTGTGGTGGACGTCATCTTCCTGGTGGATATTGTGTTGAACTTTCACACCACTTTCGTAGGCCCTGGTGGAGAGGTCATATCAGACCCCAAATTGATACGTATGAACTACCTTAAGACCTGGTTCGTCATAGACCTGCTCTCATGCCTGCCCTATGACATCATCAATGCCTTTGAGAACGTAGATGAGGTAAGCCAGAGAGAAATCTTTTGTTCTGAGTGGAACTGCAGTGGCCAAGTCAAAAACATAACTTTGGGGCAGCTTAAGGTTTCATTTATTGATTTTTTTGATCATGCTGTCTCTATATTCTGGTGATCTCTTTGCTGCCTGGTTCTTAGAAGAACTGTATGAGGCAAAGTTTCTGGGAAGAATTTGATAAAGAACCTTAACCTTAAAGTATAAAAAGATTTTTATACTTATTGAAAATATATTTTATGTATTTCGTTAAGATTAATTTTGTAGCACCTAAAAGTGCAGTGAAGCAGTGGAAAAAAAAAAAGAAATATATATATATTTCTTTCAATGTTAATTAGATGATAATAAGTGTTTCTTTTTGAAGTGTAGGGACTTATAGTTTTTAGCAATATATTATCATGGCAATTAATTAATATAGTTTGATTATTATACACCTGTATAAATGCTTTCGTGATTGCTTATTGTGGTGGTATTAAAATGTGGCAGAAGTCTGAAATTCTACAGTGTAGCTACACTACGAGATACAGATCAACAAAGAGAGCTTGGTATGACACTATTACCATTTGAAAGTGATTTGGAGTGTGGTGAGACTGAGGCCCCTCTTGATGACTAGCAAATAATATTCCCTTAATAATTTCTTTATTTCCATGCATGCCCTGCTTCTGTCTCGTTCCCTTCAATTTGGCTGAACCGTTATTCACAATCCCCTCTGGACTGCCTATTTTGATCATTTTCTTGCAAAAGAGCATTGTATCTGACACATTACAGACCTTGGTCTGGTTGTTACTTTGCTGAAAGGTAGTTTTCTGAGTGAATTGCATTCTGTTCTGATCTTTAGCAGCATGGTTGCCAGCTGTTTGTCAAAAGAAAAAAAAATCCCTGAATTCCCTGAATTAAATCCCTTTAATTTCAATTTTTTCCCATTAATTTCACCGTTTAAGGTCTCCATTTACCTCTTGCATGAAAACTAATCAACCTTTAGTTCTTCACATAAGGAGTTTGGATTTTTGAGAGAATGAAAGATGTGCATTAGCACTTTTGGCAATATGCTTGTGGTTTACAGATGGAGAACGTGCGCATGTGCTTGTGTGTTTTAGACATAGATTATGCATGCACATCTATGTACGAGACTAACCGTATAAGTGTACAGGCAATTTGTTCAGCTGTCTGCCGAGGGACTTTGGATAGTTCCCCTTCACATTTGCATCAGCTCCACAGGGTGAAATCTCAACATAATCTCTCCTCCCTGTTATTTCCATCCTCTCTGTAGTGCTGACTGCTCACATACATGCAGTGCCTTACATTAGTCTGAGTGATTCTCACTGAGCTAGACATGACCTCAGAGAAGTTTTAGTTGCCTGGTCAGAAAATGTGAGTTTCTTACAGTCTAACTGGCTGTAAAAATTCAATTTGACATCACCTTTCTACAAATATTGTTCAACGCATGATATTCTGCCCTTCTGTGTACTTCATTTGTTTAATGATAGAGTTTTGGGCTAATGTGACTAACAAGTAGTGCAATGTTTGAGGAAGAAAGTTATTACGCAAAATTGTGTATAACTGCAAATGTATAATTAGATGGGATTCAGCAATGTCATTTTATGGTGTAAGGAATTATATTTTGGTAGGTGTAAGACTATACATTTTGATTTAGCTAAATAGACTACAATAACAATTTAATTTCACAACATTGGAAAAAATGTTTGATTTTTTACTGAAATTATTTAGCATATATTGCATATTATGCTAAGAAAAAAATGTGACGTTTGATTTGTGTTTTTTACATGGTCACCTAAATAATTACCGTATGATATTCAAATGGCAGTTTTGCTCATTAAAGAGCAATTATGCTTTTTAAAATAATGTCACTCTAGCAAGTACCAGTACTGTAAATGTGTGATTGTGTTCCCGTAACCCACACAGCTTAGTGTCTGGTTAATAAAACTGGCAAGAAAGACCACAAGCTAATTTAATTAACAAAATTGTAACTGTTCATGAAAATTTGTGATCAGCACATCCCTAAATGCATCACTCATAGAAGTACATTGCATAGTTACAAACTGTAATATCAGCCACCTTGAAGTCTGGGTTTTGTCTTAATTTTGCCCATGTTGATAAATAACGGTAAACAAATCAATATTTCTCATTTAACAACTCTGTCTGAGCTGAAGTTACTCTCTATCTGAGATTACTAAAGAACTTATTATGGTCTGAGAAAGTGTGTGATGCTTTTGTTGTGCACACTGATGGCAAATACAGGTAATGAATTACTCGTTAGCTGCTTTAATTGCATAATAGTCTATTGCAAATCTGTCTTCTTGATTGATCTAGCAAAATTTTGATTGACTACTGTATTTAACTACATTTTGGGTTAAGCCACTGTTTTAAGATGTGAGAGGTGTGGACATGCTTGCTTCTAAAGTAAGTAGGAATGCCGTTGTCTCAGCACTGGAAATGATGGAAGCTGGTGGGAAATGTGATATTTTAGCAGCTAAAATATCACATTTCCCACCAGCTTCCATCATATAGCTAAGTTGGTTTATCCTAGGAGTGCTGCCTCAGGCGTTAGTGATTATGTCATTCACTTTAATTTTTTTCTTAAAAAGCAGACTGTATAAAGACTGTTCATTTTCATTCTGCCTATTTATAGTTTGCATCTGACAGTGGAGCTATTATTTGAGATGAAAGCCTGTGTGACAGAATGAAGCCTCAGAAAGAAATTGCAATGTTTTTATCAGCACTTGGCATGAGGCTTAATGCATGCCCACCGAGTCTCCTGACAGTTCGGGCCACAGTGGGTCACTTGGCTGTGGGCTTTATCGACCACCTGTGTGGGTTTTTGAAGGAAAATGTGATACACGTTCTTAGTTCCTGTTATTAATTTTCTCTCCAGAAGCCTGAAAAACGTACAGTATTACACTTAGGTAATAAAAAGCTCTGCGGCTTACTTCCGGGCTGCATCAGTTTCATGGTTGCCCTGGCAACGAATGTCAGCATCCATCACAAGCATGATAAAGACCCCCTTCCCCAAATTGTAATAAAGAGCTCCTTTACTATGGCATCTTTGGCTCTGCCTGTGAACCTCAATCATTCTGATGTGCTTAAAGCACAATAAACTTTGAACAGAACCACTGACGTACCAGCATACTATCCTTGGCTAAGCGCAAGACACAGCCGTAGGTTTGCAGGTCCAGCTCACAATCTGTTCTGGTTTGGCAGAGTGTAATGGTTTGAAAAAAGTATCAAGTGTATCATAATTTAAAATGATATCATTAATATTTGCCTGAGAGTCTTCCCAGTCACTTTCAGTCATAATTCATAGAAACCACTGTCCGTCATCTTCAAACATCTGGATAGGGTTCATCCTATCAGTGTAAAGCTATATACGCTCATGTTATGCATGCACTTTTGCTCAAATGAGAGTTTTTAAGCCACTCCTAAATATAGTGGTTTCCAGTTATTTACTATAATGCTGGTGTAGCAGCCTTAACAAGTTTAACTGGATTCTAATCCTTTTGCTCTGTAGAACCAAAAATTTTATTAAACACATTAGAAATCTCAGAAAAAAAAAACGAGCCAAATCTTAACTTTTCTATATCAAAATCTGAAAAAGTGCATCATAACACCTTTATCATCCTCACTCTTACTCTTCAGTATCTTCATGACTTTTATGAACATTGTCCAAACCTTTAACCTTTATAATATTTCATTCTGTTTGAAATTATAATTAATTCTGTTTTCATTATAGAGGGCAAAAAGGAAAAAAAAACAGTCCAAAAAAAATGCTGTGTATTTTATTAGATTTTTAAAGGGTGTTTTGTCTATAGTTGGACATGGAATGCTTTGTAATTCAAACTTATATGTGTATTTTTATCAAATCTATACAAAAAAATATATATTTAAAGAAGTAACATCTATCATCAGTTTACCCAGATAGAAATGTTCATGTTGGTAAGTACTTATTTTCACACATGTAGGAAACAGGCTGTTTAATAAATGATGGGGTGAAGCCCTGGAGCCATGTTTCAGGCACGTGTTACGTCTTGTCCCTCGGACAGCATCCATCCAGTACTTCTTTTGAATCCAAACTGTTTCTATGAAGAATGATCAAGGCAAAGGAATGGTAGGATATAGATATTTGATGAGAAAGTAGGGGAAAGGGCTATAGAGACTAGAGAGAGATGGACAGTGTTTTGGAAATAAAAAAAATGCACTAGGGATTGAAACAATGAGTGCCTAGCAGAAGCAGAGATCAAGCCAAAGACTTCAGAGGGCTTTAAACTTAAAAGTGATAATAAGAAAGAAAAAATAGTTCAGCTCAGTGTTTGTGAGCCTAAGCAAAAATGTGTGTGTGTGTTGGGGCCAAGTCAATGCTTACTATAGCTGTTTTTCCTGTGACTAAGGCTTCTAAAAAATTCTAAGTAAAATCCTGGCAAAAAGTAGTTATGACTGATTAGATGAATCACGTTAGCTGAAACTGCATTTTATGGACTAGTGGGCCATTGCAAGATTCACTGAAATTGTTTATGGCCTTGACAGTTCCTGCTCCTAAATGTTTGTGAATATAAAGAATATGCAGAAAATTTAATCTCTAAGTTTTTTTTTTTCCTCCCCTCACTGCACACATATTCAGAATACACAAACAGTGAGTGAAGATGCTGGAAGTGTGGCTGATTACAAGTTCCACTTGATTTGCTAAAAGGTGTGTTGTTGGGAAAATGGTAGCAAAAAAAAAAAGTAGGTTGGATGGAGCCTCAAAGATGCTCTGAAAAATGTATGCCAAAAAAAAGGACTCTTCACTGCTCTCACTCTCAAGGGAGAGTTTCATTTTAGCAGAGGGTAATACAATTCCAGTTTGGCCAATATAAAACTTTCCACTGTTTCCCTGATGAAGTCCTTTGTTAACTTGCCAGTGTGTTTTGGATCATTAGTTTGTATGCATTCCTCTGTAAATAGTTTTTGTAGACTTATCTAATATTGCTGCAGACCAAGTACACTCCTTAATGCCCAAAGTATTTATTTGAGGAATTGGGACGCCAGATTGGCAACACTGTTGTGGAATGGATTAAATGAGAAGGAAGACTCAGATTTTGCCAGTGGGATGTGCTGGACAAGCCTGATCCCCTTTGTACAATGCATACAGTATATTCGGTGCCTGTGCATGTGTTTAGACTGAAAGTATTATTTCTTAATAACACGCTAATTTTCATTTTAAACATCTTAGCGGGATTTTTCCACTTGCTCTGTTGCTCAGGCTTCTACTTCTGTGAATATGTAGGTGAATGTGAGTCTTCTACAGTGATGGTTTTAATCAAATGACATGGGCCAGGTGTCAGTGACACACCTGCTGGTAAAATGTCACACCCTGCTTGGCTGTTTCAGGTCTCCAGTGGATTCTGTTTTTCCTCTCTGTCCTAACGAGCTGTCAGGCTCATCAGCACACTTGTTGAGTTGACAGCTGTTATCTGCAGCCACCATGCATGTATATGTGTGAATATGTGTGACAGGTCTGCACTCTGCTCATTTCACAATAGCCCTTTCTCATAGTCTGCGTGGACTTCTGTGGAAGAACATATGAAACTCTTTAAGGTCAGGTCATGAACACATGATCACTGATTGTCAAAACATTTAAAAGTTAAAGTGTGTCAAATATTTCATGATGGATGCAGTTGCCCCGAGCACTGCCATCTGTCATCCTCTTGACATGAAGTTATCAGATGCTCCCCTAGGGGACTACATGCTGTTATTGTGTACTGCGCACATCTGTACAGTAGCTGTGTTTCAGCTGTCTCTGGTCACACCAATGATGCCTTAATTATTCAATGAGTTGTAATAATAAATAATGAATGCGTTCTAATAATATTTAAACAAATATGTTTATTTACAATGGGAGGAGAAAAGACAGGAGCATTTATAGTGATTCTCACTGAGTTACTTGCATGGGCTGTTTGCATGATAGAATTTCAATCTACATTTTCAGTTCTGAGGTCAAGGGTTAGGTTCACATCTTATTTGATGACCTAAAATGTCTTGCAGTTATATATCTATATACATAACAAAATAGTAATCTTAGGCATTAAGCTGTAAACAAAAAGAACTGAAATTGTCCGCAGTTTTATTTCCCAGAAAATATCACTAATAATATGTTATGAACTAACAGTTAAAATAAGCAAAAGTAACGCTGAGTCTAACATTAAGCGATAACTAATGTAATAATGGTTCTTTTTCAGTTTTTAACCAGGTCGTTAGTTTCTAATATAGACAGAGATCCATTAAACATTCCAAGGGTTTATTCAATATATAAATGTGGAGACATGTTGCAAGTGGTCAGAGCAGTACCTTCACTGTATATTCATATGTATATGTATACACCCCCCTCCTTCCCTCTCTCTCTCTCTCTCTCTCTCTGTCTCTCTCTCTCACACTCTCTCTCTCTTTCACTTTATCTCTACCATTTACTCAGCTCATCCTCTCAGGCTCACTCAGTCACTTCCTGCCAACTGATGTTAGAGTCTTCTACCCAGCAACCATACTTTGCCAGATTGCATGTAATTAATCATAGTCAATTTGCCCAACAAAACAGAATGCAACATCTAGCTGTTGCTACCCTATAGGAGTCATCGGTGTGCTTTTACAGTGTCTGTTTTCATTAATAACAGTTACCTTTGGGAAAACATGTACAGAAACAAAAGAACTGCTAACTCTGTGAAAGCAAGGCTAATGTAATTCCCTTCAACTACAGTAAGTTGTTGCTGTAACCCATTTGATTATAGCCACTGAATTAGCTGGATGGTACTGGTCTAAAAGGACATGATCATGGTGTCTTCTCCTATGAATGTCTTTTATTTTGATGATCCCCTCCTGGACCTCTGTACCTCTAAATTCGTTTTTAGAACCAATCCTATTAACATAAAATTGCAGGACAAGACAATACTTGTTCTGTAAAAAATTAAAGTTTGCTCGCTATGTGTGTGTGTGTGTAATCATCAATCAGCTGTGCTAATTAGTCACAGCTTCCCTTCTCAAATGTCAAATCTCAGTTGGCTCCAATTCTCTATACACTCCAGTTTTCTAAAATAATAAATAAATAAATAAACCGTTCTTCCACTCCCTTTCCACTTTGTACGGCCACTGTAAAGAGGGACAATGTAAAGAGGGACAATTACAGACTATTGTGCTTAGTACACTATTCTTCATTGGAAAGGTGACCAGACCACTGTTGAACAGGGATTATTTGTATGGTGCTGCTGTGAGTTAATCAAGCACAGGTTTAGCTTTAGGAGTAGGATTGGATGTTAGTGTTTTACATTTATTCTGAAATTTCAGTTTCATTTTACTGATATTTAGTTCATTACAAGCTGAGCATCTACAACACATCTACACAAGATCATCAAAGTTAAGAGTAACCAGATTCACCACCAAAAGAAGTTTGGAGGCCAGACACTGACCACTGATGAACTAGAGGATGGCTGACACAAATGATATATAACAGATGAGCTGCATCATTATGGTGGGCCTAAAACTGAGGCAGATATGCCCTGGGCATAACCTGTCCAGTAGCTACTGAGAATTCAGCCAACGCTATTCATTTAGGGGCTGTTTCTCATGATCAAGCGATTCTGAACCAGAACCTCTCTCCATTGTTTCAGGATCCTATATCGGACTCCTCTGCAGTGGGCCACATGCCGGCTGCTGGCAGCTCCCAACGGAATGCCACACGAGCGGAAGACTCAGTGCTGCCGGTAACACAGTTTTTCTTGATGTCTTGCCGTTCTCTTCCAGGCACATCCCTACTGTTGCAGTTTCTACGTATACGCACATTTTTAGCTATAACCCACCCTCTTTGCTTTGGCTTATTGAGTAGGGAGCCGCTAATGGTATTGTAATTTAATGCTAATGATACTTTGGAACACTTCACTCATGTGTTTGTTTGTATAAAGTGATTTTAGATGTGAGTCAGTGCAAATGAGTCGGGCCTAGTCCTCCCTGGTGCAGACACACACACGCTGTAGGCTACATTCCTCTGTATCACTAGAATAATCAGTGAAGGACTGTTTCCAGCTTTATTCCAGCCCAAATTATATTTCTTCTCTGATTCAAGTGGTGCTCAAATGCAAATTAATAAGAATATTACTAGTTAGAGATTTCCATTACAAGGCATATAGCCCGAAGAGGCACATCAAGCCATCCACAGTGTCTAACAAAACCCTTTAGGTTGCCATGTCTTTGGACTACGAAACAAGACTATTTTTACTTTCTCTTCCTCTGTGTCAGTATCTGGGGAAAATGGCTCCTTTCAGGAATATAAAGCAAAAAAAAATAGTTTTAAAATTACCAGCATGATTATGTGATGTCTGGGGAAAAAAGCACAGGGCTGTGGTAAAGGAAACACTAATTAAAAAAGCGAGGGGCACAGTGCTGTAGCTATTTATAAAAGAGTCCAGGGCTTACTGGCTGCCACTGGCTAATGCTGCTGAAGTTGCAACAAATATTCACTCAGATGCTCTCCTGAAAACACCAATGCATGTCAAGATGAATCCTGGTCTGGTGTCTTGCTCAAGATATTATAGGCAGTCCTTCATTAGCTAAAGGGCCTCATTTTCTTGTCTTCGGCTTTCATTTATTTGAAAGACCTAGACTTAGCAAACAAACTTGACTTTGTCTGTAAGTAGAGTACATCTGAGGTTCTGAAACAATGTTGCAGGGTTTTGTATGCTGGTTTAGATTCTTTAAGACCTCTTATTTTCCCTGAGTGGAGGCTGGCAATAGATATTTATGTTTTGTTTTGTTTGAGGAGCAATTGTTCTGGTGTGTGGGTGTACCTGCAAAAGAGCATGCTCTTTGTCTCATATCCAAAGCCAGAAGCACTAAAATATCTTTCACAGCACACAGCCTTCTGTTGCAAAGATCCAGACATTTCTTAAATTGTATTTAATCTATGGTATAATAGTCTATATTTAAACTTTGATATCACATCATATCTGGATGGTGGCTATGTTCACTTTCTAATGAACAGACTTTATGGAGATCCACCATATGGCAATGTCACCTATTCAATGAATCTATGTTTCTTCCAACTTGAAAAGGACATGTGTGATGGGAAGAGAAAACCCAGCTGCCCATGGCAGCTATTCCATTCCTCCTTTTTTGACATGAAAGCCTAGAGATCAAAGTGGCTATAGGCAATGCCTGTGAACCTATAGCAACCTTAAAAATAGAATTATTCATGTTGCATAGAACTGGAAGAAGCTATTTAAAATGCTTTGCAGAAGTATTTTTGCAGGGACATTTACCTTTGCACCTTACAATATCATTGAACAAATTATCATTCAATGGATTTTTAAAAAATATTTGATATACTCTTGAGAAAGTATATCAGTGAAACCATTGCAAAAGGAAATTGTTGGTAATATTCTATGAACGTCAGTAAACCTTTTTTCTTCTTCAACTTTTAGTGTCCCCTGACAGATTTCATTCAGATGCCTCTGCATAACTAATGCAAATACAAACAGCATGACAGAGAAGTATAGTTGTAAAGAGCAAGAGTGTTTTTAAACTGCTGCCTCTTTTAGTACTTGCAAAAAGTATTTCTAGGAAAGGCTACAATGTTTTTTTCAAATGAAAAACATAAGGCTTCAGATGCAGAAATGTGAATAACCAAATATATAAGTGAAAGATGAAATTAGAGATGGAAGCATGTCACATAAAATTTCTTTATGGATAAACTAAAACAGCAACAAGTTTTAGTCAGAAATCTCAACCAGAAAAGCATCACTTTATTGCTTGCAATAGGACATCAATGGAGCTACTCTTTCTTTTTATCTGCAGTTGCAGTGCAGAGTGCACTTTTGAAAAGCTGTTTGAGGCAAATTAAGCTAAGATGTAAAGAACACTAACACAGGTTTTGCATTGTATAATATAGTTTAGCACTGTATAAACTGCATGCATCAGTCATCACACATTTTGCTCAGATTGCTGAGCTGTTAAATAATTTTAAGTAGACTTGCTTTTATGGTTTGAAATATTGTTATCCATACAAACATCCGTAGTTCTGTATTCATAGTTTCTCAATTCTGTTTGATTAATAACTCAGACTCAACAATCTCAAAGTTTCTATGCTGGGTGCTTGTAATTGAGAACAAAATAAAAAGACTTTCTTATCATAGCGTTTTCCTTCTGTTCTCCTACAGGGTCTCAGCAGCCTTTTCAGCTCATTAAAGGTGGTGCGTCTGCTGCGTTTGGGCCGTGTGGCTCGAAAGCTGGATCACTATCTGGAGTACGGAGCTGCTGTCCTCGTCCTTCTTGTCTGTGTCTTTGGCTTGGTAGCTCATTGGCTGGCCTGTATCTGGTACAGCATTGGTGATTATGAGGTTATAGATGAAGTTACCAACACCATCAAGACGGATAGCTGGCTTTATCAGTTAGCCATCAGCATTGGCACACCATATCGGTACAACGCCAGTGGATCAGGACAGTGGGAAGGAGGCCCCAGTAAAGACACTCTCTACATATCATCGCTCTACTTTACCATGACTAGTCTCACAACTATAGGCTTTGGTAACATCGCTCCAACGACGGATGGGGAGAAGATTTTCTCTGTGGCCATGATGATGGTGGGCTGTAAGTGTTCTTCATTACTTTCTAAAACTGCTTTGGTAAAACTTCTAACACAAGGTTAGGAAAGTTAGTCCTGATAGTTAAAAATACAGAGAGGCAAGCCACACCAACCCAATTTTCTGCAAAATATATCAATATTTAAATGTTGAAAGCTGGTTTAAAATAGCTATGAATGAAACTTTGGTTGCTTGACATTTAATTTTCACTTGAACCATCCGGAAAAATGTTTTAAACTCAGTGGTTGCAAATTTCTTTGTTTCTTCAAGCAGCCAAACAGAGTAGCAATAATGAGGCATGTAATGTCAAAAGTATTATTTCAGCATACTGACATGCTGGAAAAGAAAATAATGCAATGCCACAAACAAGTATGTTATGTCAACCTAATGAATGGTTGTTTATTGCTATAGAATGTTGGGTGTTTTTTGGACAAGAAATGGCTACAACAGTATCATTATCAGGCAATCATACAAAAATTAATTAGCGAATTTTAAAATATATAAAATATGTAATATAGAGACACCAAACACAATAACCATGACCCTGACAAAAAAAAAAAAAAGCTGGTACCATGTTTGCTATTACATCTACAGTCCATTAAAAATAAAAATGCACATGTGCAGCTTGTAAAGCATCTCATATGACACCACCACTGGCTGATAGTAGCCTCGTCAGTGCTCATCATCATCAGAATATCTCCTTGGAGGATGTAAGCAGTCTAAGAGCCCTGAATAGTCCTGCCCTAAGCCTCAGGGTGCATCTGTAACAGCAACCCTCCTGAGCCCAGAACAATTCTTAAAGCTCCAGAGACTAGAACAGGCTGCGACTAGACTAAGCGGGAACATTTGGTTGGGAGTGGTAAGTAACAGCAGCCACAGCAGACTCACACCTGGCTGGAGGAGTGAGAGAGTGAAGTAAAAAGTGGCTGAAAGCTTAAAGAAGCATGTAAGCTTTTTCATGAGTAGAAGGTTTAGTTTTGGAAACATCAACCAAAATCAGTTAATGTTGTTTTCAGTGATGCTTAAATTATAACCAAAGGTCTAATAAAAAACATTCACTGAAAGGTAAAAAACCAAAATACCTTGCTCCAAGTCACTTTTTATCACTTTTATTTTAAGATTGTAGCATAAACTGGTTGAAGTAATGCAGTGCCAGCTTCAGAAAAGCCGTAGTAGTTACCAGGCTCCCATGCCAGCTGTGCATTTGAGGTTTTGTTGCATACAGCTGTTCTGACAGGAGGCATGTGGAAATCTGCCCACACTAGGGCAAAAAGGATTATAAATAAATTACATACACTCTTAAAAATAAATGGTTCTAAGTGGATATCTACCTTTTTAAGTTCTAGAGCTTTATTTCATAAGGAGCCTTTATACTATGTGGAGGTTCTTCACAGCTTCAGATCTCATAATGGTGCTTCACACTCACAATGGTTCTCTAAACCGTTAGAGTAGAAGTTAGAGTTGAACTAGTCAGGCTTTTACTGACCATGCTGTTTTTTCACACATCTACAGCACTATTGCCAATATTATAACCAATATTAGATGAGATTCCAATGGGGTGTTGAATGGAGGTATGTCATGTGATTACGTGTTATTAGACAGACATAATCAATTAAATTCATATCATTTCATCGAAGCTCAGATCTTCGTTTGTTATAGGCTTGGTGACCGTTATATGGTTAACCTATTACAGTTTTCCTCCATCTATGCTTGCTGTGTGGTGGGTTTGAGAGTTCAGTTTGAAAGTCTGACATAAATGCCATTGCATTATGAAGAGAAGTGGGGAAATTGATGTTGAGCTAATCATAGTGCTAACAGCTCACTGCATAAATCCGCACCCTGCTTCACTGTGATAGAGCTGTGACAACTCCCTGCCCTTTGTATTTTCCCTTTTTCTGAGTATTTGCCCTGATCCTACTTTATTCCCTTTCTTGATCTTGTGTGTGTATGTATGTGTGTGTGTGTGTGTGTGTGTGTGTGTGTGTGTGTGTGTGTGTGTTATTTTCAAAACGACAATGTCTTTCCATTGTCAGAACGCTGGATAAAAACTATATTTAAGCAGTCAAGTTATGTTTGATGTTTGAAACTTGTTGGGGACGGTACCTTGTTCAAGGATGCCTCAGGATATCCTATCTTGGTCACTTTGTTCTCCTAAGGAACATTATCTGGAATTAATATTTATACACAATCTCAGTTCACTTTACCTGTTTAATTCATGCACTGTAGTTCTCATTCATTCCATTTGGAGGACAGTGTCTGCTGAGAAAGGAGAGTGATGCTAGTTGTTCTCTAGGTTTTCCTCTGGGCTACATTATGTAGAAGGGCCGATTCTATCCTGAAAATGTTGCTACACACATCCTGTCCTGGAATTCTCTCAGGCAGAACAGTGCTGTAGCATGCCTTGATCAAAAGCACTAGTCCAGGTTCAGTGCAGGCCATAAGCTCTCACTGGTATAGTTCTCAAATTGACCATTGTGCAGACCAGTGAGCCAGGCCAAGGCCTACTGCCGTAGCTTCTGTTCAGAAGCTTTCTACTGGGATTCATTTCTCTCTCTGGAGATGGGGCAAATTTGTATGAGAGAACAGAAGAAAGAGGCCAATCTGAACTTGTAATTAATAGGAGGGCATGCAGATCCATGTCTAGAAGAAGCGCATTATGTAGAGCAGTGTCACAGCTGGTTACAGATGCTGTCTGCACACCCTCGGCATGTCAGCAAGGAACACAAGCATCTGTTCATCTCTCATCAATTCCACAAACTCCCTTGTCTGATCTCATTCTCAAACATGTCCCCCTCACAAAGGAAAAAAATGACAGGAATAGTCACAGTGTTTGGTGTTGCTTTGCTTGGCTGGATAGTGTAGTTCACTTTGGAGAAGAACGCGCTCATGTTCATTTAACAGTTTTAAGACCCAGGCCTTTGCTGGCATGTGCTCCCTATTTAGAGCAGCCTGGTACAGTTCAGACGGCTCTGACTTAGGCTTTTGTACACCGCTCACTCAGTCAAATCCTTTGAAACTTCAATTGTCATGTTTGTCAGAGGCTTGGCATGAAACCACCCAAGCCTGTTGTTCCACAATGGAACTCCTGTCAGTAGTCAGAAGCCCCTTATCGTTCCTCACAACCTGTTCAGAGCTGCGTTTCTCTGCCCTATCGTGCTGGTTTTTTGGATAGCCCTGCTGTGCTCTCCCACAGGCTACACAGTTTGGTCGATGGATTCCATGTTTTTGTGAGATTGTGTCAGGTGTGGTACTAACATAACATGTCTCTCTTAAGGATATGCTTTTATCCCTTTTTTTCGCTCTTGCCAGCAATATCAGGGTGGCGGTGGGTACTTGCCTACGGACCTCTGGATCAAGAGGTTCCCGGTTCGAATCCCACCTCTGGCACTACCACCACTGGGTCCCTGAGCAAGACCCTTAACCCTGCGTTGCTCCAGGGGGACTGTCCCTGTAATTACATTTCCCATCATTGATCTGTGTGGTTAGACATAGTGGAAGTGAGCTGTTCTATAATTTTGGGTATGTTTCAGTTAGTAATTTCTCCTTATTATCTAATGGCATGATGACACCCTGCATTTATTTTCAGTGATTGCACATTAAAAATAGCTTTTAAGACATAAATGTAAAAAAAAATAATAATAATGGACAATATGCCACTGCAGTATTGACTATCAAATAATTAATTATTTAGTTTTATGTTTGTAAAATTTATTTTATCAAAAAAATGCCTTTTCTTTTCAAGAAATTCTTTTCAGTAGGCTTAAAGGTATAGATGTAATATGTTTTAAAAGTAATATTTAAAAGTAATGCCCCCCCAAATATTTATTAAAAACCTGGAAACCCAGCCACTAGGGATGCACAGATTTTATTAAAAACCTGGAAACCCAGCCACTAGGGATGCACAAGCCGAGAGACGAGATGGAAGGGTATTAAGGCCAGGTGTATTGGAGGAGGGTTTAAATTGTTTTATTATGGAGTGGATGGAAGGAGGAATGGGGTAGGTGATATCCTGAAGGAAGAGTATGTGGAGAGTGTTTTGGAGGTGAAGAGGGTGTCAGGGAGGGTGATGAGTTTGAAGCTGGAAGTTAAAGGTGTGATAATGAATGTTGTTAGTGCTTATGACCCACAAGTTGGTTGTGAGATGGAAGAGAAAGAAGAATTCTAGAGTGTGTTAGATGAAGTGATAGAGAATGTACCCAGGGGAGAGAGAGTGGTGATTGGTGCAGACTTTAATGGACATGTTGGTGAAGGGAACAGAGGTGATGAGGAGGTGATGGGTAGGTATGGTGTCAAGGAGAGGAATACTGAAGGTCAGATGTTTGTAGCTTTTACAAAACAAAAATGTAAATGGCTGTAGTTAATACTTATTTTAAGAAGAGGGAGGAGCACAGGGTGATGTATAAGAGTGGAGGAAGATTTTCACATGTGGATTATATCCTTTGCAGGAGGGTCAGTCTGAAGGAGATTGGAAACTGCAAAGTAGTGACAGGGGAGAGTGTCGCTAAACAGCATAGGATGGTGGTCTGTAGGATGACCTCAGAGTCAAGAATCAAATGATGGAAGCTGAAGAAGGAGGACTGCAAGGTGGAATTCAGGTGGGAGTTAATAAGGGCACTGGGGGGTGTTGAAGAGCTACTGGGAAACTACTACAGAAGTGGTAAGGCAGACAGCTATAAATGTACTTGGTGTGACATTTGTGATTTTGTATGCGGAAGTCAGGTGCTACAGTATGTGAGAGTAGTGTAGAGCAGTAAGCAGTGGCGAGATCTGCAGTAGAAGTGACAAGTGCATTTAAGGTAGAGGCTGGATAAAATCAAGTATCAGTGCTGAGCCCATTCTTGTTTACAATAATAATGGGCAGGTTGATGGATGATGTTAGACAGGAGTTCCTGTGGACGATGATGTTTGCTGATGATATTGTGATTTGCAGTGAGAGTAGGCAGCAGCTTGAGGAGAACCTGGAGAGATGGAGCTCTGCTCTAGAGACGAGAGGAATGAAAGTGAGTAGGTCAAAGACTACATGAGTGTGAACAAAAGGGAGGAAAGTGGAGTGGTTAGGATGCAAGGAGTGAAGGTAACAATGGTGGAGGAATTTAAATACTTGGGATCAACAGTTCAGAGTAACGGCGAGTGTGGAAGAGAGGTGAAGAAGAGAGTGCAGGCAGGTTGGAATGGGTGGAGAAGAGTAACTGGAGTGATTTGTGACAGACGGGTACCAGCGAGAGTAAAAGGGAAGGTTTACAGTAGTGAGGTTTACAGTAGTGATGCCAGCCATGTTTTATGGGTTGGAGACAGTGGCACTATGGACGTAGAGAAAGAGGACATGCAGGCAGTTGGTTTGACGAAGTTTTGCTGTGGCGACGCCTAAATAGCCGAAAGAAGAAGACACATTGAAAACCTGGATTTATTCTGTTACTCCAACATCATTGTTTAGCCCTTTGCTTAAAGTGTTAATAAAAAATATAAATGCATATTATTATGTTTCAAAGATTTCATGTTCTAGTTGATTAATTAGAGTCTTCAGTGTTATATGTAGACACACTGTAAAAAAAAAACTTCTAGTGATTGTATAACCTGTTACTTAGCAGGTTTGGTGCTGTTCAACATATAATCATGCTGTTTGGCAAAATATGAAAATAGTAAAGATTTATATGGAGCAAGAGATATTCAATGGAAGAATGAAAGGCTATAATGACTCATCCTTATGCAGATTCCTGTCTTACTCCTTCTTCCGCTCTCTTTAGCTTTCTTTTCAACCCCTTCAGTTTGAATTTTGTTCCTTCTTACCAAGTGTCCTTCCCTCTGTCAGAAATGACTCTTTCTGCTCCATCACTCATCTCATTTGTATTCTATTTTCACTCTCTGTCTTCTTCTGTCTTAGCCTCTGTCTCTCTTGCTCACCCTGTCTCACTGACTTAAGCTGTATTCTTGCTGATTGGACCTGGCTTTGAAGCATCTTAACTATTATGTTGGAAAGGCTCATCCCTGCTGTCTCTTCTTTTATAATGGCTTCACTGGGAGTACCTTGCATACTCATAAACGCCCACATCATGATATGGGACTGGCCTTAAAATTCATAACTGATTACTGTTATTGGTCATTGTAAATAGGACCTAACCACTTAAACTGTAATGGCCTCACTCTCATACTACTTATTCTACCTATACTAATTCTGGATAATAAATCATATGAATCAAAAGCCCATCCATCCATCCATCCATCATCTGCCGCTTGTCCCAAACGGGGTCGCTGGGGTCTAACCCAGCGCACACAGGGCGAGGACGGGGGACGCACCCTGGACAGGTCGCCAGCCCATCGCAGGGAGGAGCGGGACAGGGACAACACCTTGCTCAAGGGTACCTCAGGGCAACCCATTGGGAAGGGGTTCGAACCCCCGATCCTCTGCTCATGTGGCCAACGCCCTAACCACTAGGCCACCACTGCCCCCCGAATCAAAAGCCCAAGGGTTCAAAATGTTAACTCTGAGCTTGAGCTTTAAGGGCTTGTGTAAATGGCCTGCATGACAGTTCCTCATTTTTATTTGTCCATAATGTATAAATTATAGTAGATACTGAATATATTGCTTATAGATGTTACCAAATAATTAACTCACAGAGCGATCATTTTAGTCACTAATCCTAACTAGGGTCACAAGGATGCTGGATTCCCAGCACTCATAGGGCGAAGGGTGAAAAAAACACACTGGACCTTTTGCTAGTCCATTGCAGGACTGATTACTATGTAAAAATCTTATAATTGATATCTTAAGGGATTTAGACACAGGGGGAAGACAGCTTGAAAATGAGGAGCTGAGAGATATTGGAATATGAGGAATGATTCCTTGCTTTATACGAGAGTCACCGTGAATCAGTTAGCTAGAGGAGACAGCTTTGAAGCATTTTCATTGTCCACATGTTTGCCCAGGAGAGCATGCAATCTCTTTTCCTGCTTCCCCCTTTCAGTCAATAACATGGTGGTGTTCATAAATAAAAGGAAGAACAGGCTTGTTAATTTGGTGCAGTATAGTGATGCATCCCCTGTTTGTCCAGGCATTGATCTGCTGAGAGGAGCAGGGCATATCTGACTAATTACAGACCCTGCTCCACCTTTCCAGATGGGCTTGTTAACATCACTCCTTCTGCATTTCCATTAAGCCATGTGATCAAGGCTTAAGCCTCCTCCAGGCCAGTAGGGCATTTTGTCTCAGCTTTGTGTTAGACTGTGGCTCTGGAGTTCCAGATGGGCTAGAGTTGAATTGAAGCAGGGTTGAAAAACATGTGTCCAGTCTCTGCATGGCTGTCTACCCTGTAATACAGAAATAGAAAGCAAGAACAATTGGATTAAAAAGAAACAATAATCATACCTCATGGTGCATAATTACACAAATTAGTGCTCTCCCTATCCTGTGCATGCTTGATGATCATCTGTTCCCACCTGCCAAGGAATTTGGGGTTTGCACCTACGCAAAAGTCTTATCTTCCCTCAGCGCAGCTGTCATCAGCAGAAGAAAAATATCCCCCATTATACTGCAAGCCAAGCATGCAGACTGGATAGCAGATATTATGCAATGTATCATTATATTCCTCTACTTCAGATAGGAGGTAGAATTTGACTGGCAACAAATTAAGAGTCAGTGATTCTGTTGTTTCCACCTGTATTGTAACATAACCAGGCCCTTCACAATAGATTCTATACCGTGTCTAAATTTAAAACAGAAATGCTATAAATAGCAGAGGTCCTACCCTGTTGGCAAGGAGGGTATAATTTAAGACCAGGAAAGCATTTATTTGAGATTTATCCATACTGTTACTGCCAAATATTGGTTTGCGCATGGAGAATTAAAATCTCATTTCATGCATGGGCTATGTAAGAGCTGATGCTGATGTTTGCAAGTAGGAGGGTGCACAGAACTCAAGATTCAGCACATGAAACACCCCGCTCACATAACGTCTTTAGAAAAAAAAGGTTAGGGAAAATTGACTGGCAACAGAAGGACAATAAAGTTATTTTAATATGATTTTACTCCTAAGAGAATGGGAGGTGGGATCATTTCTATAGGCCTGTTTAGCAAGAAATGTTTCCAAAAATAAAAGAAATGTCCAACTTCTATTTTTAAGTGATATAAAAAGAATTGTAAGTACTCAGTAGTACTATGCTGACAACAATGTTGTGATGTCAGAAACCCTAGTTTCCCTCATTTTCAACAAAAAGTAGAGTCATTAATAAAAAAAAATTACTTTTAGAAATACTTTGTTCATCATGTGTCTTAGTAAGGTTGGTGATGGTTCAGAGGACATCTGTGTGAAGGCACATTCTTTACTGTTTATAGGAGCACCATTTAAGTGACAGAAAGGAGTTCTTTTCTCTTTGGTTCCAATATGATTTTTGAAGCCAACATCTGCAGTTACAAGTAAAAGTGAAAGTGACTAATTGCCAGTGTGAAACACAGGACAGCGCACAGTGAAACACAATGAAATTCAACCTCTTCTTCTCAACCATACACTCACATGCAGCAGAGGGAAGCTATTTACAGTGCCTGGGGAGCAATGACAGGGGACAGTACCTTGCTCAAGGGCAGCTCAGGCCAATTTACTGGTCTGGGGTTTTAATCCACAAGTTTCTGATCCTGGGGCTTAGTCACTAACCACTAGGCCACTGCTGCCCCCACAAGGCAATATACAGTCTTATAGTTTAGCAATGTAATTTTTATAAAAATGAAAAGCTGTGTATTTCAGTAGAAACCACCTGCCATTTGTATAAATCATACTTTTTTAAACTTATGAGCTCTAGGTTTACAGGGAAATTCTCAAATGGCTGGTTCACTGACAGCAAGTGGTAAAGTAGCAGTGCAGTCATGTATTCATGTGGCAGTTTTTCTGTAATGAATTTTCTTGTCTTAGAATCTTAGAATAAACAGCAAATAAAAAAAACACGCAAACAAAAAAACTTAATTTTGTTCTGTTTTTGTTTGTTATTCCAGGTTATTCTATATGGCATCATGTCTTCTAGAGTGATCACTGCTATAGGCTACAACCGTTTACATTCTGTATTTCAACATGATGTAAATAAACCATCTAACATTGTTTACACAGATTCCAGCACTTTTTGTTGCAGTTGAATAGGATCAATCTTTTAGCTGTAGGTGACAGGGCTCTCTTGACTGCAGAGCCTTTGGGATGTTCCAGTCTATTATCTAACCTGACCCACACATTTGCCTGCTATCTACAAAATCGTTGGGCTTCGATTTCCCCTTTGCTTCTTTGGCGAGTGAAGGAACTCCCAGTGAAGTGCTGGGGAGGCTGTGCCTGAAGAGGCTGGCATTATGGGACAGAATGAGCACAAATCAGCTTGAGGAAGCCTGAAGAATTACACTGGAGGACAGAGAGATGCTAGGTCAGGGGATATTTAGCCTGGCGGGGGGGCTAAGTGCTATGCTGAGGTTCTGTATTGATCTGTGTTGTGTTGCAGAGATCAAGATTGTGGTTATTGAAGAGAGAGAGAGAGACAGAGAGAGAGAGAGAGAGAGAGAGAGAGAGAGAGAGAGAGAGAGAGAGAGAGNTAGTTCCTCGAGAGTTGCGAGATGCCCGATGCACTTGTAGCTACAGCTGAGGTTTCTCTTCATTCACTCACAAATCTTTGACCCTTTACTAAAGCGTACTATCTGTTCAAATCAGTTTAATTTCTGATACTGCTGCTAAATGAGACAAGGAAGACAGGCAGAGACAGAGAGAAAAAAGAAGAAGCAGAATAAAGAAAGATAGTAAGATAAATACAAAAAAAAACAGACAGACAGAAAGCAAGACACAGATACATAGACAGACAGATTTATAGACAGACAGACAGAGAAAAAGAGGAGAAACAGAAAAAAGAAAGACAGACAGATGCAAAAAAGACAAAAAGAGACACACAGACAGAAAAAATTTACATAGACAGACAGACAGAAAGAGAGAGAGAGAGAGAGAGAGAGAGAGAGAGAGAGACTCTGTTTGGGTTACTGTGTAGGGTGGGATGTAAGTCTTATTGGTTTAATGAGTACATATGGAACAAAACGCTGCTTTTGTGCTCTCAGGTCATGCAGACAGCTCAGTATGAATAAAATGGATGCTTTTTATTAAGGAGCCAGGGTAAAAACATAGCCTTATTATCAGGAGCTTTTCTGTGAATTTACTGAAGCTTAAATATTTAAAATACGCCTTAAGTGAATTTTGTTTCATTTAAACAGATGTTTAATATCAAGCCGAGAGATTCCTCTACACATGTATGGACACTATGGTTCAATTGCCTTTACACAGGCTGTTTAAATCTATAACATAATGGTTGTTTCAGGTGTCCTAAAACCTATTCTGTGCTCAAAGGTCACACTGAACTGGATAAGTCTAATGGCGATACAAGCTGGAGTGAACTGCATCACAGTGTCTCCTGATCTCAGATTAACAACTAGGATGCAGTATAGTCAATACATTGATCCTAGATTGACACCAAACAACTTTGAGTGCACCAGTTTCAAAATTGTTTAAAATAAGAATGAAAATGTGTATTAAAATACATTATGTAATATAGATATAGTGGGTTCAATCAGTCCTGCATCCACAATATCCAGATCAGGACCAGAGAAAGAGTTTTAATTATAATTAAATAATTATAAAAATAGTAAATTTGAAAAACAAACTTTTGTTTGACTTATACTAGTCATTTAGAGGATTTAACAGACACTCCTTACTATAATGGCAGTCTCCCTGGAGCAACGTGAGGCTAAGTTTAGCCACTGATTATTGCACTAACATTTTATGATTAATTGAACTACAGCAGATAAATATATTGAAACTATCTTTCCATATATATGTATATTAATTTTCCCATCCCAATGCATCTCATGCACTACATGCAAAGTGCAAACCGTGACTCATTTGTGCTGTCAGTAGAACTGCATAAGCAATTCAAAAGGCATATTTGCTCCTCCTTGAACCGCCACCTTATCGTGGTGGAGTGATTTGCGTGTCCCAATGATCCTGGGAGCTATGTTGTCCGGGGCTTTATGCCCCTGGTAGGGGCACCCAAGGCAAACAGGTCCTAGGTGAGGGAAGAGACAAAGAGCGGTTCAGAGGACCTCTTATGATGTATAAAAACTTTGGAAGACGTTCTCCCTCGCCCAGACGTGGGTCACCGGGGCCTCCCTCTGGAGCCAGGCCTGGAGGTGGGGCCCGCTGGCGAGCGCCTGGTGGTCGGGCCTTCACCCATGGGACCCGGCCGGGCTTAGCCCGAAGAGGCAACGTGGGTCCCCCTTCCCATGCGCTCACCACCTGTGGGAGGGGCCAAAGAGGTCGGGTGCGTTGTGAGTTGGGCGGTGGCCGAAAACGGGGGCTGTAGAAGCTGGCTCTAGGGACGTGGAACGTCACCTCTCCGGTGGGGAAGGAGCCTGAGCTAGTGCGCGAGATTGAGAAGTTCCAGCTAGATATAGTTGGACTCACCTCGACGCACATCTTGGACTCTGGAACCAGTCTCCTTGAGAGGGGCTGGACTCTTTTCCACTCTGGAGTTGCCACCGGTGAGAGGCGCCGAGCAGGTGTGGGCATACTTATTGCCCCACGGCTTGGGGCCAGTACATTGGGGTTTACCCCGGTAGATGAGAGGTGGCGGCCCTCCGCCTTCAGGTCGGGGGATGGGTCCTTAGTGTTGTCTGCGCTTATGCGCCAAACAGCATTCTGGACTACCCACCCTTTCTGGGGTCTCTGGAGGGGGCGCTAGAGAGTGTCCCTCCTGGTGACTCCATTGTTCTGCTGGGGGACTTCAATGCTCACGTGGGTAATGACAGTGACACCTGGAAGGGCGTAATTGGGATGAATGGCCCCCCCGATCTGAACCAGAGCGGTGTTTTGTTATTGGACTTTTGTGCTCGTCACGGATTGTCCATAACGAACACCATGTTCAGGCATAAGGATGTCCACATGTGCACCTGGCACCAGGACACCCTAGGCCGCAGTTCAATGATCGACTTTGTGGTCATGTCATCGGACTTGCGGCCCCATGTCTTGGACACTCGGGTGAAGAGAGGATGCCGGTCAGACCTGGTAGGCCCAAACGCATCATGAGGGTCTGCTGGGAATGTCTGGCAGAGTCCCCTGTCAGGACAAGCTTCAACTCCCACCTCCGTCAAAGCTTTAACCACGTCCCGGGGGAGGTGGGGGACATTGAGTCTGAATGGACTATGTTCCACGCCTTCATTGTCAAGGCGGCTGACCGGAGCTGTGGCCGGGAGGTGGTTGGTGCCTGTCGCGGTGGCAACCCTAGAACCCGTTGGTGGACACCAGTGGTGAGGGATGCCATCAAGCTGAAGAAGGAGTCCTACCGGGCCTTTTTGGCCAGTGGGGCTCCGGAGGCAGCTGATAGGTACCGACAGGCCAAGCGGAATGCGGCTCTGGTGGTTGCTGAGGCAAAAACTCGGGCATGGGAGGAGTTTGGAGAGGCCATGGAGAAGGACTTCCAGACGGCTTTGAGGAAATTCTGGTCCACCATCCGGCGTCTCAGGAGGGGAAAGCAGTGAACGGTCAACACAGTGTATAGTGGGGATGGTACGCTGCTGACCTCGACTCGGGACGTTGTGGGTCGGCGGGCGGAGTACTTCGAAGACCTCCTTAATTCCACCAACATGCCTTCCGAGGAGGAAGCAGAGCCTGGGGACATCGAGGTAGACTCTTCCATCTCTGGGGTCGAGGTTGCCAAGGTGGTCAAAAAGCTCCTTGGTGGCAGGGCTCCGGGAGTGGATGAGATCCGCCCAGAGTTCCTCAAGGCTCTGGATATTGTAGGACTGTCATGGCTGACACGCCTCTGCAACATCGCATGGACATCGGGGACGGTGCCTCTGGATTGGCAAATCGGGGTGGTGGTCCCCCTCTTTAAGAAAGGGGACCGGAGGGTGTGTTCCAATTATCGAGGGATCACACTTCTCAGCCTCCCGGGGAAAGTCTATTCAGGGGTCCTGGAAAAGAGGGTCCGTCGGATAGTCGAACCTCAGATCCAGGAGGAGCAATGTGGTTTTCATCCAGGTCGCGGAACAGTGGACCAGCTCTACACCCTTAGCAGGGTCTTGGAGGGTGCATGGGAGTTTGCCCAACCAGTTTACATGTGCTTTGTGGACTTGGAGAAGGCATTCGACCGTGTCCCTCGGGGGCTCCTGTGGGGGGTACTCCGGGAGTATGGGGTATCGGATTCCCTGTTAAGGGCTGTCCGGTCCCTGTACAACCGGTGTCAGAGCTTGGTCCGCATTGCCAGCAGTAAGTCGGACCTGTTCCCGGTGAGGGTTGGACTCCGCCAGGGCTGCCCTTTGTCACCGATCCTGTTCATAACTTTTATGGACAGGATTTCTAGGTGCAGCCAGGGCGTTGAGGGGGTCCGGTTTGGTGGGCTCAGGATTGGGTCTCTGCTTTTTGCAGATGACATTGTCCTGTTGGCCTCATCATGCCGTGACCTTCAGCACTCTCTGGACCGGTTCGCAGCCGAGTGTGAAGCGGCTGGGATGAGAATCAGCACCTCTAAATCTGAGGCCATGGTCCTCAGTCAGAAAAGGGTGGAATGCCCTCTCAGGATTGGGAGTGAGACCTTGCCCCAAGTGGAGGAGTTTAAGTATCTTGGGATCTTGTTCACGAGTGAGGGTAAGATGGAGCGGGAGATCGACAGGCGGATCGGGGCAGCTTCTGCAGTGATGCGGGCTCTGCATCGGTCCGTCATGGTGAAAAAGGAGCTGAGCCAGAAGGCAAAGCTCTCAATTTACCAGTCGATCTACGTTCCCACCCTCACTTATGGTCACGAGCTGTGGGAAGTGACCGAAAGAACGAGATCGCGAATACAAGCGGCCGAAATGAGTTTCCTCTGCAGGGTGTCTGGACTCTCCCTTAGAGATAGGGTGAGAAGCTCAGCCATCCGGGAGGGGCTCAAAGTAGAGCCGCTGCTCCTCCACATCGAGAGGAGTCAGATGAGGTGGCTCGGGCATCTGATTAGGATGCCCCCTGGACGCCTCCCTGGTGAGGTGTCCCGGGCACGTCCCACCGGAAAGAGACCCCGGGGAAGACCCAGGACACGCTGGAGAGACTATGTCTCTCGGCTGGCCTGGGAGCGCCTTGGGATCCGCCCGGAGGAGCTGGAAGAAGTGGCCGGAGAGAGGGAAGTCTGGGCATCCCTGCTGGAGCTGCTGCCCCCGCGACCCGACCTCGGATAAGCAGAAGAAAATGGATGGATGGATGGATATTTGCTGGACGCTTGAGTACATGGATTGTATGCTACATATGGATGAATTATTAGTGTGCACTAATATTCTGCACTATATTTTTGAGCATTGATTCAAAATAGGAAGATAAATAGCATCAAATCGTACATTATATAGTGAATAAGACACAGTTTTAAATGCAGCTATTGAGTTAATTGAAAGTGAAACCAGGACAATTGATTTTTTTAGGTGGTTCCCTCAAGCATTGCTCAGGAAAAGGGGACGGCCGAAGGAAAGACGTGAAAAAATCCCATGGTAATGAAGAGAGGAAAATGTGATGGATAAATGAACTCTTCCTGCAGGCTGTGGTGTAATTACTCCACCTGGGTGTATTAAGACAGATATCCTGCTTGGGTTCATTCAACAAAATTACAGACATGCTAAGACGCTTCTTGCTGGACAGTATTCACATTAGACAATGTCAAACTTTAGGCTACTGGATAAAGACAAAATAGAATTAAAGCGATATTCTAAAAAAGTTCTGTTTATTGCACCTCTACATTTACAATAGTGGCCAACACTCTTATTCAAAGCAACTTACTTTGTGCTTTGTTGTTTCTAAAGGAAACTATGCCGTACTAGAAGTACAGACAGATGTGTGTATTTTCAGAGTGAATGGGTCAAAAATGCTGCTCTGGAGATAAAATAAAATAAAGCAACATTTTGTAAATGGTATTACACAATTTTATGTTCAATTTTATTATATAACATTATTTGTACAATATTGTACATATAATGGACTAGTGGTTAGAGAATAGGCCTCAGGATGAATCCAAGACCAGTAGGTTGCCCTTGAGCAAGGTCCCGGCACAATCATTGCTCCTCGGGTACTGGATAAAGCTGGGCCCTACTGCATGTATGGGGGAAAAGCAGAGGTTGTATTTCATTGTGTTTCATTGTGTGCTATGTTGTGTTTCACAATGACGAATATAGTCACTTTCATTATGATTAGTGTTTTTCAAGCCAACAACTTCCCTATTTGGCAAAAAAAAAACTTGTAAAACTTGTTTTAATTTTTGCTGTGGCATTTGACCATGTGCTTAAAATTTGGCATGTAAAGATAAGGCTGAAAACACAAGACTATTCCTTTAAGGCTAAGACTGGGTCAAAGTTAAAACAAATCCAGAGCCTGCATGTGTCTATTTGTATTGTCAGTATGTGAATCGATGAGTGTTTTTTTAACATGCTTTGTAGTGAACCAAACCTCTTCGACACCACTAATAGTCATCTCTTTATGGGTCTCTCAGAGGGATTTCATTGCCAGCTACTAGAAGTGTTCTACTGAATTCGTTGTATTTGCTGGCGGTTTAATTGTTTCAGGTGTCTCTATGTGTCACTCTCTGGATTATTTAATTTTTTTTTTACATCAGATGCAATCATACTGCAGGTCTATATTTTAATCAAAACTCCTGGATCAATAGCAAAAGAAAAACACTGTAGTAAAGTGGGACATTTTAAAACACAACATAGCCTATGACTCAAAGTCAAAGCTTTCGGCATGCTTTCTGTAATAATACTAATAAACAGGGTATTAAAATGAAATTAAGGAAACAGTAATGAGATAAATCAATGCTAGAAGTAGCGAGAGTATTTAATATTGCATTTTTTTGTGTCATTACATTCAGAGCATAAGGATGAAACCGACGTTCTTTGCTCACGGTCAGTGCTGAAACTCCATGGGTTTAAAGTTACTCATTAAGAGGCTTCTCCTTGACCTTGTTGAGCTTGCCTTGCCCAAAACCAAATGAGACTGCAGTACTTCTTTACCCATCTGCTTAATGCAAATTTATCCTGGCTCTCATCTTCACTGAGACCATGGCCACAGTCAAAACAGCAAAAAAAAAAACAGCAAAGGAAAGTAATAAAATATGAGTTTCATCTACCTGGTCAACTTTTTCTGATGTCTGTATACTTGTTCAGCTGGTAAATTTCATAATGGCTTATGTAAACTAAGCTGCAGAAAATCCTGTTTAGCACAGGATGTAAATTAATTTAAAAGTGCATGAAAGGGATTTGAAAAATGGTCCAAACAGTGGACTAGTCCATTTTTGCTGTATGCTTTAATCAGGCTTGTCCTTCGTTGCATCTATTGATACTGTGAAGATATGCTTGTCCACTCGTTGTAATATAAGTGGAAGTGTGTTAACTGTTACAGTATATAGAAGTGATGGAAGTATTTTATTCTTTGTACTCTCTCTTGTGGCCCCAGTCTTAATTTGTATGTTTTTAAAAGAGCACTGTTTCTCCCTCAGCAGACTATACCAGGCCTGACTACCATAATGGGATCAAACTATCTCTCGATGATTTATTAAGAGGGTGAGGGGAGAGATTCGACTTGATATCACAGTGCTGAATAAAATATTTCTTCATGGAGCATCTGAGGGTCTTTTAATGACTGTGTCCTAATGTTGTGTTAGAAAAAAAATGGAGACAACTTCATTAAGTAAGAGATCTTCATTTTCACTGCAATTTGCGCTCTTTTTACATTCTTGATGCTTGTGTGTGTGTGTGTGTTATTTATATTTCTTGCTATGCCTGGCCCAGCATGGCAGAAGTTTTACAGATACAGGTTTCCAGAAGCTTTTCACGGACCATGTCAGGCTTGCATGACGTTTATTAGCCACACTCTCACAATAACAGCCGATTATTTTTGTGTCTGCTCACAGCAAACATAATCAAACACGAGCGCTCATCCGAGGCCTAATTATATAAAGGATCACACACATTTGTCCCTTCATGTCTCATTTACAAGAAGCGTGACTCCGCTGTGGAACGTCTGTAAGTAAATGTGATGTGTCTTCAATTCATTATCTAAAAATATTACCCAGAGACACTGCGAATGCAAATTTTGTTTTCATTTATTCATTTTCCCAATAACTCCATTTTTACAGTGATTCACAGAGTTCATTATATAAATAAGTTCTGAAAACTGTACTTAGTGGCGCCTTTCATGGTTAACAGCTGTGTGTGTGTATGAACAGTGTGTTACATATAGTGTATATATGTGTATGTTAGATATAGTGAAGTACACTGTGAGAATGCAGTGGTCAGCTTTTAATACTGTTCATTTTGCAGTTAAAGTCGGCTGTGTACAGATATGGCTTTATTTGGTGGGAAAAATAATCTGCATTTTGTTTTTGCATGGTTATGTTTTGCCTATGAAAGGAGCATATCTTGAAAAAACCTTCTTTTCTTTTCTTTGTTTTGTTTTTTTCAAGAATTTGAACATGGTTTATAAATATTTATGATTTATAATATTCTCTCTTCAGCCCACACACCTCATAAATATTTTTATAAAGTTAGGCAAGGTGTCAGGATTTCAGGTAGCTGAAAAAAAAAAAAATCGACTTTATTAAAGTATCAAAGGGACAGTCACTCATTAAGGACGACAGGTGTGTCTCATTGGAGAAGGGTTTAAAGGACCCAATGAGTCAGAGCAGAGCGTCAGTCATTCTTAGTGTTGTTCACACACGTGTGGGTGCTTTTATGTTCGTTATATTAAATAAAGTCACAGATTCCTGGCTCCAGGTTTTCGTCGTTCTTTCAACATTCCAGCGTGACAGACAGCTGAGGTTGGACATTTTGGAAACAAAGTTAGTGAAGCAAGGTTGGGATGTGGACATGGTTTGGTTTGGACATGTCCAGAGGAGAAACAAGAATTATATTGGGAGGAAGATGTTGAAAATGGAGCTGCCTGGCTAAAGGAAAGATAAGGTTTGTAGATGTGGTGAGAGAGGACATGCAGGCGGTTGATTTGTATGAGCAAGACCTGATGAAATGAAAATGGATGATCGGCTGTGGTGATCCCTAAATGAGAGCAGCCAAAAGAAAAAGAAGAAGATTATGCAAAATTAACATAAAACAAATAGTAGAAAAAAACAAATGCACACATGGAACTAGGGAGGCATGACACAAGGCAAGTCATGTTTATTTATAAAGTGCAGTTTGTATGTTTTAGGATTTACCAAAAGTGGTAAAGCAGAACTTTACATCACATTACAAAAAGAGCAACAAGTATCAGCAGTAATGAAACTGACTAGCCTGCTGTAGAGTTTTTGATATCTCCTTAAAATCCTTGGGGGAGTTAATTAAACTCATCTGGACCATGTGCCAGTTGCGGGTTATAATTAGAAAAAAACAACAAGGTCATAGGTGCCTCATGTGTATGGGGAGCAAAACTAGTCCTTTTGGTTAAACCCACAGAAGAGATGCTGCAACACATCTTACTGAAGAAACCAAAGCTGGATATGATAGATGAACTAATTGACAACCATGTGTGAGTGTGTAATGTATCTGGGGAAAAGGCAACACTAAGATGCACCATGGGAGGAACTGACTGAAACAGTGTGATGCTCTTGGCTATATGAAAGTGAAAGTGACAACCCTTGTCATTGCGAGGTCAAAGCACAGCAGACAATGAACCACAACAAAATTGGACCTCTGCATTTAACCCATGCACACTTAAACACCGTGCAGCAGTGGGAAGCTATTGAAAGCTCCCAGGGAGCAGTGACGGGGACGGCACCTTTTGGGAAGGGGTTCGAACCCCCCATCCACGCCCTAACCACTAGGCCACCACTGACCCTATATTCTGCTGTTCTGCAATGCCTTTGAGCTGCTTTCAGCTGAGCAGGTAGACTAAGAGCTCTAACTAAACATTTCTATTCAGGATGTATTTAGTATGCTTTTGCACATTTGATTTTTTTACAATTTCTTAACGTCATCCTAATTTACATACATTTCTGCTTCACCCAAAATTATATTTCTGTCTATCTCTATGAAATAATTAATCATATTTGGTTGTATTAGTCATAACAGAAACTGCTGAAGTATTTTTATACATAAAATGTGTAAAAATTGAATATTGTTGTAAATAATTTAGTGCATGCTTGCATTTTGTTTATATCTGCATTTTAGGAGATTTGCTTACATTTTGGTTATAGGCAAGCATTTGTTTTGCAGTCCATAGAAGAAATGACAGTCTTGCAGCCCAATGGCTTCTGATGCATTGTCTATAGAGAGGTCATTTACAGTGTGGTTTTCTATAATTATATCTATATATGGAAGCACAACATATATGAATAGTTAATGGTCAGAGAGTGCTAATTGTCCACACTTAATGAAGAACCTTTATCCTGCTAAATGTGAGGAAGTGAGTGTGTTTTAGTGAGTGTTTGTAATTGCATCTGTATTCAATAAGTGACTATTTATCCCTACCTATTGTCCCATATGCACCCAATTGGTGGAGAACTTAGGACAGTGCGGGTGGCTGTAGCAGTTGTTTAATTGGTGTACTTTAATCAGTGTATGTGTGTGTGTGTGTGTCTAAATCTATGCCAACACAGCAGGCTCACTCAGTTAGGACCTTATTCAGAAAAGTGCTGTATCATCACTTGTATCTGTATTCTGGCCCTGAGAACATCTCCCCTCCTCCACTGTCTTCTGCTAGCACTTTTGCAGGAGCATGGGTAGTATAAGTCTTCTTATATGTCACTTAGGGAATGCCCTTTCGGGCACAGGCATTTTGGAGAAAAAGTGAGAACTCTTTTGCTGAACTGTGATGTCTTAACACATCAGCTGCTCAAGTATGTTACAAAATTAAAGAAGCCTGTATCAGTGTATCTGGGCATTTTTACATTACACATTATTCAAACACAAGCTAATTTTTATTATACCTTTAAAAGTCTTATATGCAAACTTGGCAAGCAAGCAAGACTTGCTTGTGGAACAGCTGTATGTAAATGAGAAAGCAAGAAGTGAAAGTGAAAGTGACTACCTTCGTCATTGTGAAACACAGCAAAGCACAACACAACGAAATTCAACCTCCACGTTTCACCCAAACACACACGTGCAGCAGGGGGCAGCTATTGAAAGCGCCCGAGGAGCAGTGACGGGGACGGTACCTTGCTCAAGGGTACCTCAGGGCAACCTACTGGTGAGAGAATGTGTTTGTGGTTGTGACATCATCACCAAGATAAATTCACAATCAAAATGTTTTTGTAGCATAGACTATGCATTGACTGTATGGGCTTGGTGACTTAAAGCTTGAACAGGCATATATGGGATGATGGTACTCTAGTGGTAGGGTAATTACATATGGACCAAAAGGTCACAGGTTCAAATCCCCCCCTCTAGCTTTGAAATGACCCTTAACCCCAGATTGCTCCAGGGAGACTCTGGATAAGACTACCAAATGCCAAAATGTGCTAAAATTGTACATCATGTTCTTCACAAAATCAGTTTACATGTCATTGCAAATTTCTGATGACCATGAGGATACAATATGTTTTATTGGGTGGCACGGTGGCCCAGTGGGTAGTGATTTTGCCTCACTGCAAGAAGCTCCTAGGTTTGATTTCTAGGTGGGCGGTCTGGATCCTGTCTGTGTGGGGTTTGCCCATTCTCATTGTGTCTGTGCGGTTTTCCTATGTGTATTCTGGTCCCACCGTCCAAAGACATGCATGTCAGGTGGATTAGAGATGCTAATTTGCCTGTAAGGGTTGGTGTGTGAGTGTGTTTGCCTGTGTGTCTGTTCTTTGACAGATTGGCGACCTGTCCAGGGTGTGACCTGTCCCCACTTGTGCCTGCCTTTTGCCCTGCAAGGGGTGCTGGAGGATAAGCTCCGGCTTAATGGTCTGAATTAGGACAATATGAAAATGAGTGAGTGAGAGGTATGATTAATGTATATAGTGCCTTTCTCAAACCCAAAGCTGCTTAAACGTTAATAAAAAAAATAAATAAATAAAAATCGAGCAATCAACAATTAAACAAAGTAATATACAACAAAGAGTAGGTTCCACATATAGCCTTTCCAGCTACAGAGTGCACATTGAGTAGAGAGGCATGAGTGAGTTGTATATCCAAAGAAGTCACATGTGTGGTGTGTGTAGCGCTTGGATTTGGCCCTGTGTAGCACATGAGTGCATGAACACACACAAACCCTTTGGATCAGATTTAGTTGCTTTTCTACTCCCATTGCAGACTCCTTCTTTATGCTTACCATCCTTACTTACATGCAGTAAGCCTTTCCCTTTTCTAATCTGGTATTATAGCTGTGCACAGCTGCGGCCAAGCTTGAGAAAGAGGTTGAGTTTGGATGGCTGGTGCTGGGTTTATGCTTCCTCTCTTTGTAGGGATACTGTGAGTGAGCCTGCAGCACACATGCTGGTGCGGCCGGTGACTCAGCCTGCTGAATATTTCATAGCAGCTTGGTTATTGAGCAGGGAGATATTACAAGGGCTCCGCTTTGTAGTGAGTACACTGTCGTTACTCATAATATCACTGTCATCATCATATACACTGTCACTCCTTTGATATGACCATGAATCTTTTATCTGGTCCTCTGAAAAGGAATTCTGTTTCCTTTTCATGCTTTTCTAAGGCAGCAGTTTCTGTTACTATGGTCTCTTTGGAGAGATGTTGTCTACAGCACTGTGTAAAGGTCATAGGCCGCCTGAAATAAATATACTGTAGTTGGCCTAATACCTTTACACATATAAATGTATTATTTTTAACTCTGGCCTGTATACATTTTTTATTTTCCAAAAAAATTATTGATCCAGTACTTGATTTGATAAACTTATAGTAATCAGGGTTGGTGGTAGAAAGGATGTAGTTGTGTAAAGACAACTTTATTTAGAAAAAAACAAAACAGGACAAAAAATGGGAAGCTGGATAACTCCAAAAGAGACAACACACAAAGCTACTTACAACCACAGGGAACGGGACTAAAAGCAACAGAAAACACACAACAGTATCATACCACAGAGAACAAGGAACACCTACAACAGAGGACCAGCAAACAAAAGGGTACTTATACAACACTGAACAACAGATCCCTAGCATAGGGAGAAGGCATGAATTGACCACAAGAGAGCAGGGGCAGGACTAAAGGCGAGACAAAGAGAAAAAAGGAAAATGCATTTTTAATGAAAGTTGACACGTCAAGATGCTTTCCTGATTTGAACATACAGCCACCTTCTGCTTTGTGTTTATTGTAGTCAATAGAGGTTTTTATCCTAGCTCCTGATGGTCCCCATTCCTCACATTGTAATGTTTTTTCTACCCTCTTCCACAAAGGAAGGGTGTGGTAAATTATTGATTTAATGATTCATATGTACTGGAGGAGAGAAAACTCTAAAATGCAGAATTGGATGACTCTAGGAACAGGAAAAGCTACTATATGATATTATTTGTTCAAGACATTCTGCTTACTTCAGGACACAATGGTTTTAAAAAGATCATTAAGAATCAAGTTAGCCAGCATAATATTTTTGTCATGTTGATTGAGAGTCTTTTGCCTGATTTCTTTATTGTGTTATCATTTTGTTTTTTCCATTGATTGATCTGATGAAGACTCAACTGTGATTTTACATTTTTACCTGCTTGCCCATCTCTTAGACAAGATCTGTGCTTACTAATTGTAGTGCAGTGTTATGCATTTAACAATCAAATAATTTCAGGCAAACCGTTTACTTCCAATCATTTCCACAATAGCTAACTTGCTCTCTTTAGAGGATGTTTTGCAGCAGACTTAAATCACATCCAGAAAGGAGTGGAGAGTAATCACTCTCATTACTACTCAGTTGTGAACCTGAACACTAGTGGAGGGGCAGTCTTTGGAGGACTGTTCCGGTCCCAAACCACTTAGTCTTATTTCATAAGGCCCCATTAAAAGTGCATCTGAAATGCTTTTGTTATTTCCATTATTGCCCATAAAAAGGCGTTAAATTGGTTATTACCCTGACCTAATGAGAAAAAAGTCTGCTTCAGTGGAGAAGAGATGGCATTTATGGAGAATATAATGCCAGAAATGACAAGCATCTGACTACCACACACCCGTCCTTTCCCATTCATCAAACGGTGTGTTAGCAAGCACTTCAGCGGAGAAAATGCCCCTTCCTCCAGAGAGGACCACCCACGAGCATGGCTTCAGCAGATTTGATTAGGTCAGGAATCTGAAATGTGGAGTTTTCATGGCTTGATGTTGTTAGCTGCAGAGTAAATAAGCTTGCAGCAGAATCTGAGACTAGAGTTTTCATGCTGGATGGAACAGGAGCTGAGAGAATCCACACAGAACAGAAATACTTGTGTGACTGGAAACAGATTGCAGTGTCCCTGAAAGCCATAGTAATTAAGTCCAACTAATCCCAGCCTTTTCTACTGAGCAGTCACTTTGCACCTCAGGGTGCTGGAAAACGTACTGCAGGCTTTACTTTGCAGTCTCCTCTTCTCTCCCCAGTGCCTTCTCTTCTCAATACAGTAGTTGGTGATGCTAAAATAACAGCTTTGATCAGAAGATTTGGTCCCAATTACAATAGTACTCAAATTTTTCTCATATGTGGGCTTTCTCTCTTGCTCTCTCTCTCACAACCAGCAGGCTACTGCCAACTAGTAGGAGAGATATATTTTGAAGCACAGAGATAGTGATTGATAGTAAGTTAATTTGTGCAACATTTTAGCTGGAGCAGCGCAAAATGTGCCTTATTGCAATAAGTGCTCACAAGGTTTCTGAAACTGATATTCAGCTTCATAAAGCCGCAGCTGAACCTGTAAACTGCGCACTAACGGGTCACACAAGGCACACAGAATAACAGAATAACAAATGACTTTGGCCCATTTTGCTGCTCTTTTTTTCTCTCACACATGTACATCTGTACAAATAAATTGTGCATATTTTATCACCCACTTCTACTGTCTCTGACGTTTTTTAAGTATTTAAAAATTGCATGATTATGAGCAAAATACATCTGATTCGCAATCAAACAGTAAACCTGTTTCCCACTTTTTTTCAGTTCAATCTGGTACAAGTTTAGAACTTAATTAAAGCTCTTCCTCTACTTTCCTTCTGCTCACTTTGCAATTTGTGTTGTTGTAGGTATATTAGGGCATTCTGTTTGTTCAGATTTCCTGTTTTGTGGCCTCTCTAGTCCTGAGGCAAGAGGCTTCTTGCTGTGTTTGCATGACCTTTGCGCTGACGGTGTTTCAGCCACTGAAAACGTCAGCATTATTACTTCACACTAAGCTGCAGGTAATCCCTGCCTAACTACTCAGCTTGTCACATGCATATGCATTGGTGTCTGAGGTGATTTATGGAAGCCTCATTCACTGTGCTGCTGTTGTTTTAATGGGAGAGTATGTGTGTGTGTCTGGCTAACCTGTGTGTTAGGGCAACACACTCGTGTATAAAGAATGCTTGTGTGAATGGGAATTTGTGTGTGTGTGTGTTTGTGCGTGTTTGTGTGTGTGTGCGTGTGTGTGTGTGTGCATGTGCGTGTGTGTGTGTGTCTGTACTGAAGTCATTTACTCTCACAGAGAGGCATTTTAAAATTTGTTTCTGCTGATGGTCTTCTAATGCCAGACCCATATTGTCTAAACTAATAAAACAATAAAACCCTGTGTTCACACAAATGGGTGAATTATTGGTGTAGAATTGATCTGGATTGTCACTAAATGGTTATGTCATATCTAGAAATTACATGCGGCATCAAGGCAAAAGCTATTAACATTACTCAGCCTGCTCTCTCATTCACACATACAGGCACTGAATTAGTGTTTTAGTTTCCATAGACAGTGAGCACAAATGTGTTTATGAAAGGCCTGCTGATGTAAGGTGTTGCCTTGGAAGGAAAAAATATTCTGAGAATAATGGCACACTGGTCGACCATTCCATAGCCTGCTAGCTTCATTTAGATGTACATTTGTGTCATTTAGCAGATGCTCTTGTGCAGGGCAACTTCCATTTCCAAATTAATGGGAGTCTCCCTGGAGCAACAAGGCTCTCGTTAAGTAACCCAATGGTGATTGTGCTGAAGGTAGGATTTCAAACTGTAAATCTTGGTCTTTTGGTGAGTATCTTAACACTAGACCACCACCACACACTCAGCTTCTTTATCAGATGCTTGGAGATATGTGTTTGGGATAGGATCATTTAGCAGATGCTCTTGTGCAGGGCAACTTCCATTTCCAAATTAATGGGAGTCTCCCTGGAGCAACAAGGCTCTCGCTAAGTAACCCGATGGTGACTGTGCTGAAGGTAGGATTTCAGACTTTAACTCTTGGTCTTTTGGTGAGCATCTTAACACTAGACCACCACCACCCACCCAGCTTCTTTATCAGAAGCTTGGAGATTCGCGTTTGGGATAGGATCTGCTGTAGCAGACAGAAAGTAGCTCTAAAAACTTGATGTCAGCTCTGTCAAGTGAAAGTCAAGGGCAAAGCCAACGAAGTATCATTATGAACAACAAAATCCATAATTCATCAGGGATGGCGCTTGCCTTTTTTGTATATAGATATGCCTGTCACAATTATGATTATCATTCTTTCTGGAAAGACAATTAAATGTTGCAAAATGCGAAAAAGTCATAGGTAAACTACTTTTACTAAGAAAAATGAAAGCAGCATGGGGACCTTTGCCCCCAAATTCACGGAGTAGAAACTATGAGTACTCTCTCAAATAGATTGAAACCCAGTTTGACCAAGTTTTGGTAATGTGATCACTATATGTATTAAAGCTAAATTCAGATGAGTCTTTTTAAATGTGTTTACCTTAGAAAAAGACTGAATACTTGTCTTTGTTTCTTTGCAGCTTGATTTTAAGAATAATATAAGAGAAAAATAATCACAATGTGTTAAACTTATTGGCCCAGCATATGGTATATTTTCAATTACTTTCCTTGACTCCTTTCTTTAATTTCTGAATGAGGTTAGAGGACACATACAGGGATGTGAAACCATCCTTTAAACAAATCTTTCAAATAAAATGTTCTGATCCTTGGTTCTCAGTTGCAAACTCTCCTTTTCACAGGCTTTTTACAGGAAAACCCACAGGTTTTCAAGGGAGTTCCATATATTCTTTAGCAGAATACTAAATGCAGTGCTTGAAAGAAAACTTTCGGTTAAGTCATTATATTAATTAGCTGGAGGTTTGTTTTGTCATTGACATAGTAAGACAATTAATAATACTAAAGTTTTGAAAGCTGGCACTATATTACTATATGTCTCTTTAATATATTTATTTATTTATTTATTTATTACCATATTTTAAGATGAGACACAGCAGGCTTCATGGTTCATTTACTTCATTAATTGCATAGTATGATAACTTAGAGTCAATGTTTGATACACTTGGTTTAGCCGCTTATTTTGACATATTTGTGATTTTGCTTAAACATTATTCTGTTTATATTGTACAGGACCTCACTAATTGCATAGTTCGGTAACTTGCAGTTATATTTTAAAGCACAAGGTTCAGAGACTTTCAGCTTGTTAGATTCATTTGATTTTTTAAAACTTTTCTTTTAATTAGCCCATTTTAATGTCTGCTGCAGGAAAGTAGCACTATGTGGGAGGGAAATGCACACTTCTCCTATGTTCATCATTTCAGTCTGCCCCATGCTTGATCTTAGGGCTCTTACTAGTAAAGGCTAAACACAGAGAAGAGATGTGGCTTTTCATGTAATTAATGCCACACTATTGTGTGCTTTACTTGTTATATGTTTGTGCTTTCCTTGTTTTTCTATGCTTTTTGCTCAATGAGTTGAGTTGTTGTATTTTATTTGATTTCTTTCTTTTTCTCTCTCCCCCTTTATGAATCTGTTAATTCATTCATTTATGAAGACTCATGTACTACAAAATTCTAGGCTCTCTAGATGCTTGTGTGTTGATACTTGATACTAGAGCTGACACTGGACTAACTTTTCTAAGTAGTATACGCAATATGTTTATTTTTCTTCTTCCCATCAGCTGTCAGGAGTATTATTTGGCTTCTAGTATTTTTTGTGTCTACTGCTTTGGAATATCCATGCTTATGCATTTAGGATGCTTTTGGAGGGGGGAAATGAGTCAACCTACTTCGGTGGAGAAAAATCTAATAACCAGCATAGCCTTCCTCTCTGCTAGCACAGCCCTGATCTCTCTACAGACATTTCCACAACCTCTTGTTTCAGTCTGGCCTTTTATTTTTATTCCGCAGCTCTCTGAAGAGATCTTAAGAATTCCATTTCTCTTCTTCACAGCTCTCCTCTACGCAACCATCTTTGGAAACGTGACCACCATTTTCCAGCAGATGTACACCAACACCAACCGCTACCATGAGATGCTGAACAATGTGCGGGACTTTCTCAAGCTCTATCAGGTGCCCAAAGGCCTGAGCGAAAGAGTAATGGACTACATTGTCTCCACCTGGGCGATGTCCAAAGGCATAGACACAGAGAAGGTGAGAAAGCCTCGTTCCTCTGAGTATTATTATGTAACCTCTTGTAGTCTTCCCTGCTTCATTTTATTTGTTGCATGTACGAACTAAAAATGTCCTCTGTATGAAAAAGTTTGTGCAATACTTTTAATACTTAACTGATATAATGGGGAAAAAATGCCAGTGCAATATAACGAGAGCTTCCTGAATCACTGAACACAAGTCAGAATGCTTGTCAGCCAGATGGTAAGCCATAATGGCTTTATTTTGTTGTGGAGGGATCTATAAATTTTATCTTGTAATGGTTTTGTGCCCCTATTTTTCCCACAAAATGTGGTCATGAAAAGTTTTTTTTTTTTCCCTGCAACTATGCATAACAGGACAATTCCTTTAGAGTCTTTGCCCATCCAAGAGATACTACAAAGTATGCAGATACAGGTATTAGAAAGTCCAAGTACTGAAAATTGGCTAATGTCTATTCTTTGTCATTTAGGCTTGTAATGTCAGAACTGAAATGCTGAGATCATGTTCTGATATGACCATTTAGACTATCAATGCATTCTACCTATAGTTATAGTCACTAATACTAATAACTTTTATACTAATTTTGACAAGACAGAACAATCAAACCACTGTTTCACCCAAGATACATTTGATTGAGTGTAAAAGCTGTTTCTGAGCCTAGAACGACCCTGAATACTCTCAGTAGGGTTTGGTCCACAGTGTCTTAAGGCTAGCAGCTGGCAGCATGAGGGTTCATAGATTTGTTATAGTTGCTTTGGAGAAAACCGTCTGCTTAAAAATTACCACTCCGCATGACTATTAGAATGTGCATAACCAAACAAAGGTACATGCAAAACAAATGTATGGTAGGATTATAGTATAATGGCATGAGCCTAGTGTCAATTTACCTCATTGTAGTCAAAAAAACATTTATCTACTATTTTTTCAAAAAACATGAACACAATGATGACAGAAGGACTTAAAAATAATTGTGAAAAAAAAAAAATGCAATAATGAACAATTCAACCAACAAGTCCCAAACCAGTCTTGGTTATGGATTTAGTGTTATTGGTGTGAAAATGCTACCAGTTGTACAATTATAAGTTGTAGTACTGAAAAAGGAGTGAAATGTTTTACTTTGCATCATGTCTTATATATAATCCTATAATGAGTAGGATTTGACTTTTGACCCCATGGCCAGGTCTGCGTAGTGAACTTATGCATGAGGTGTACCAGAGAGTTATCACTTGCAGAAGTGATACACTGAGAGCAGATATGTCTGATTTTTTTTTCTAAAAGAAGTTAAGTCAGAAGAGACCTTGAGACTGAGCTGTTTTTTGAGGTTTGAACGGTCCAAAATGCTGTGCAGGTTCAGGGATTTTATTTTATTCACAAAATGCACAATTCTCCTTTAAATAAAATGTGACATCTCATTTGCAGCACTACAACTAATTGTGTTTTCATATCGACCTAAGGTTAATGACAACTTACAAACATTCTTTAGCGTGAATGTGTCTGAGACTTACTGTTACCAAAGAAGGTGAGCTGAGGTTTGTCTATTGGTATGGAAAGATAATCTTTTAAATGCTGTTTGAAAGGCTTAGATCCAATTTTAGAGGAAACTCAAAGGAAGTCAGTGGGGGTTCGACATTATTGCCTGCAATGCCGTGGGCGTAAAAAGGCTCCAGTGAGCATAGCTTGTCTCTGTAAGTGCTGAGAACTGCCTTTGACACAGAGATTGAGGGAGTTCAACACTCTTTACTGCTGTCATGTGATGTCTTTAGAAAAATTTGATTTTAGAATAAAAAAAACAAAACCTCATGATAACAGTTGTAATTTCTTTTTTTGAACTTTGCTGAAGAAACAAGATTTACTGCTGAATTCCTTTTAAATATCCACACTTTAAAATGCTCGTCTTTCTTTTTATTGCAGTCATAACAACAATGTGGGTCAAACTGACCACAGCAGTGAAACAAGTTAAAAAATCCCCTGCCTTAGAAGTCTCCTGTCTTACACTAGATTCATTGTCTGTTGGAATTTTCTTAGGGATCTTAACATCAGCTGGGTGAGCAGGTCTTTTCATGCAATGGGTTTGAGTTCTAAAATTTATTCATCGACATGGACTTTCATTTCCTCTGTCACACTCGTATGAACTGGAAGATTTTTTTTTAACCTCATGAAAGTTTTTCATCTCAAGTGAAATCTTATATCTTAAATGACCTAAATCTAAAATTGCCTCCAATCCTCTGTACACACCTCATTAGCAGCTCAGTTCAAATGGGACAAACTGCTGTGATAGTGTCAAAAAATATATAAATAAAATAAAAGTATCTGCATGAACCCAAACCTGAAACTGCTTATGCTTTAACAGAGACGAATTATCAGAGGCAAGAGTTTGCCAGGCTTTACCTAGTGCCTAAGAGCTTGATCTGAGAAACTGAAATTGTTCTGCTAATATAGACTTGAGTTTAATATATATTGTTATTCCACTACAAACAGAGTGCATATTGGGTAGGCTTTCCTCAGCTGGGTTAAGGCAAGAGCATGTAAAACTTGGCATTGAGATCCCATTTTCACATCTCTGACACATTTTGTCAGTAGGTGAAGACATTACTGCTTTGAGTAGCAAGTAGCAAGATTTTACTGCTACTGCTTACTGGAAGTAAGTCTCTGGAAATGCATATTTTTCTTTCATTCATTTACATGATAAATCCAGTGGAGGAAGGTTCACCCATACACATTCTGTTTAATAGGACATGTGACAGCTATAACCTATGGAAAAATAATCGGGCCAGCTCAACTAACCATGTTAAGGCAATCTTGTTAATGTGGCAAGCATGCTATGTGTTTGTGAGTTTGCCCCCTTGCTAATACAAGTGTTAAATAATGCATACAGTTTTAGGGTCACTAGTGCCTTAAAGTGTGGTTTTAAGGATAATAAAGGCATTATTCAATTAAATTCAATTCAATTTATTCTTATATAGCGCCTTTTACAACACAGTTGCCCCAAGGCACTTTACAATGGTGGTGGATTATTATCTACTACACTACTACATTATCTACTACACCAAGACATCCACATGTATCTTGAAAGCAGAATCAGAATCATATAGCATACATTAATGTATGCATGAATTATGTTAAGGCACCTACTGTGAAAGCTCATCAACCTTCTCCCATGGGGGGGGTATGGGGGTGAGCTGGTGGTTAAGTGGGCTCCGCAGCATTTTAATTAATTTCTGGTGAAGTGAGAGAGATCTAATTCATTTTCCATTGTGCTGCCTTAACGTCTGTCCCACAGCCTCTAATGGAACCATTAGCATGTGAATGCAGCCAACACTTTTTGCCACTTCTGTACTTGGCACTTAATAATGTAACATTAATAGTGCAGCCTCCTCAGACCGATACTCTCACGTACACACACACACACACACACACATGCATGCAGGCACGCACACACAATCACACACTAGCCAAACACACATTCTTGAAGTTTTTCCACAAAGCCACCTCAGTGCAATTAAATGTCAGAAATGTGATAGTCTCATTTTGAATAATTCAAATGAATCAAAATACACCTGTCACTCTTTCTGATTGGCGGTAATACACTTATCAAAATAAGCTGACTTATTGTTTTATGGAAATTACCCTTTATTTTTCCTTTAGTTAGCACCTCTCATAGATTCTTACATAGCCATATTAGTTAAATAAGTAGAGTTAGCTGTACAGTTATGTTAGGTGAGTGTAGGAAGAAATACCTTTTCATGTTTTTGGTTGCTGTTCCTGGAGATATGCTGCTGTGCAAAGTTTAGCAGTGAATGTGAATTCATTTAAAAATGACAGGTAAAGAAATAGTACCTTATTCAAACTTATACAGACTGAAACACATTTAAAAGAGAGCAAACTCTTCTTCTATGAGTGACTAGCAGTGGATCCTGGGAATTCCAAGGAATTATATGTTAAGGAGAGGATGCTATCCAAACTGCTGCATATCATGGAAGATGTCTCACCTCCCCTACATGAAAATTCTATCAGCATGAGAGCATCATATCATTTTAACATTGGTTATGTTTGTAACTGACATTTGTTGATGTACTTGTTTTACAGCCTGACAGTGAGTGTAAAGAACAGCGTGACAGTGAGAGTAAAGTGTCTCTGTACCAAGTTCTTTCTAGAACTTCTTTGTATTATGTAAATCTTTGGATTTCGAATTTGGATTTCGGTTTTTACTCAACTTTATACTTTAAATTGTTTAAATGTTTAGTTTCAAAAACACTATATAGAATACTGAAATAGAACGTCACAAGGAATGAACATCTCCTAGAACCTCCTAGAAACTGAGATTTTTGTATCAGAATATGGCTTCGTAGCTGATTTTGTGATCAGATGAAAAAATGAATAATTTCCATCAGAAGCCCCTTAGCCAGTGAGATCTCCTATGTTATGTTTTTAGATCTTACATCTTAAATCAGATATTTAAGTCACTGACTAATCAAAACTCATCTTTATTCTTTTTTTTCCATTTGAAGATGCCCTTTACAGTGTGAATGAATTTCATAACAAATGGGCCAAATTTACTTGGAATCAATCACATTAAATAGCATTAAAATGAAAAAATGTTCCTTGCTTTAGAGAGTTCGAATTTGGAAATAGAGAAAGTATATATAACTATTTGTTCAATACATTCTTCACATCTAGTAGGCATCCTTAAAATAGCAGTGCTGAGATTGAATATAGGAAAATGGGTGTGTATTTTTTCATAGAGGAATCATTGGAAGCAGTGTTGGAACTGGAACTAAATTCTACAGGCTGTAATAAGATCTCCAGGAACAGGAGTATTGGCAGGAGTCATTTCTTCAATGGATCTTTGTTCTGTCTTCCTCTGGATTTCCACTAGTTTGTCTACTCTTACCACAATTTCATGTTTAAACACATCAGTCTTTAAGACCCTAAAGAGACAAAGGGAATGGATACCATTTGGACAAAGCACTAAAATAAATGTAAACAAAATTTACAGAGCTTGACACATTCCTCAAAAATGGTTTAACATCAAACATCTTAGAGTAAGCTAATACTGTAGAGACCTGACGGGTGCAGTGGATCAATATCATGGACAGGATGCATGGCTGACATGTGCTAAATAAGATGCTGCTCAATAACAGCTTGTTATATTTGCTTCCATGTTTTGATCAATGTGCAGTAAATAAGAATGATTGTGGTTCAGCATTTGAAGGAACCTTGATTAGACTGTGGATTAGCACCATTCTTGTATGTAATGATGAATGAAAGTTCATTTGCTCCTAAGCATATCTTCATGTCTGTCTTGGCCAGCTATTTCAGTCAGCTAATAAAGTTTTATCTGGAGCTGCTGATGATATTTTAAGCCTATGTTGTTTTTATAGTGACTTTTTATTTCGTGAGAGGAGGGAAGGAAGCTGCATGCTAGTCTTTTGGCTCACACTTATTTTAATTATAACTCCAGACAGCAGCAAAATGAAATATTTATGAGTGCTGAGAAACTGACATTTGCAAATACCAGCAGTAGCTGAGCAAGTTCTTATTTAGTTTCTTTTTTCTCTCCAGCATGAGAAAATAATGAACTTTGCTAAAAGAAACTAAATTCACTGCCTGCCATTGCAATGGCTGTTTTTTTTTCTATGTTTGTTTTGTTTTCTGTTTGTGAATGCTTTCACAGTTGTCTCTTTCTAGACATCCCTCTCATTGTATTGAGTCAGTTATAGTCTACACCCCTAGAGCACAGCCAGCCAGTTCATAATCTTGATAAATGGATATAATGCATATAAGCATAAGCAAAGTGACACTCACCAAATGTCACCACTGTGCAATAATGCCCTTGCTCCCACACACCCAGGTGCTGTCCATCTGTCCCAAAGACATGAGGGCCGACATCTGCGTCCACCTGAACCGGCAGGTGTTTAACGAGCACCCGGCCTTCCGGCTGGCCAGCGATGGCTGTCTGCGCTCTCTGGCGGTGGAGTTCCAGACCACACACTGCGCCCCTGGAGACCTCATCTTCCATGCCGGAGAGAGTGTTGACACACTCTGTTTCGTGGTGTCCGGTTCATTAGAAGTTATTCAAGATGATGAGGTTATTGCCATTCTAGGTGAGCCATGTCATTTTTGCACCCCGCAAATGAAAATCTTTATTTTTAATATTAAGCAAAACTATTTCCATAGAACCAAAGCAATCTTTTGAAGGAGTAATAATCCAGGCATTCAAATAATGTGAAAAATAAACACATATATGCAACTGTAATGTATATACCTTGTTGTGCAAGGTTATCAGACATCCAAAAGATTCAGAGTTTTTGAATTCAAATTGGACAGATATGTACATTTATAAAAAGAAAGGAATATGGCCCTCTTACATAAAAAAGTACAATCTACATTTAAGGCAACCCCCCCTCCCCCACCAAGGAATAGCCCAGTATGAATAATTTAGATTTCAACAGCAGAGGTAAATTCTTGTTAGGTACCTTGTTACATTTTTTTATATTCTAACAAGAATTTGACTTAATGCACATATTATATTCAAATAAGCTAGCACTGCGTAATTACTCACTTGGTGCTCTTGTGTGCTAAAAGACTTTAACAAATCCCTGCAGAGACCAGACACAGACGCTCCATTTTGTTCCTGTATAAGACTGAACATTAGCAAATCTGTTAATATTACAGATGGATGAATGATGCATTTCAAACTTTTTTGATGGCGAGCTGCTTTCTGCTTTGTGTCTTTTCCCCAATAATTACAAACTCATATTCAGCCTTTGCTGATTATGTATAGGTTTGTTTGCCTGCTCTTCCTACGTAATTATTCTACTCTAATGAAACTGCACAGACTGTTGCTTCTGCCATTGCAGGTTATATTTTTTCTCATGAACGTGAAAGGATATTTCAGAGCCTCCAGTGTAGCCGGGATTGTACACCTGTCTCTGTTGGCAGAGGAATATAAGCAGTGAAACAAACCTTCAAAACTGATTTATGTCACCAGAGAGATTTAGCTACAGTGTAAGCGTTTTTAGTATTTTCTCCTTTTCTCTTTGACCGCATAAAGCCTTTAATCAGAAATTTGTAACTTCTCATTTATTTTTGTTATTTCTTATTTGTCCCTTGCAAAAGGAGCATTATACAAACAATTATTTATGACATGTGAAAGCACTTCACAAAAGAAATATTTTAAAAGTGTCTTTATGTAAGCATGTGCATGCACACACACATATTTAATATGCAAAGTAATGTTTCCTGCAGCCTCTGTTAAATTGGACTTTACTATCTGATCTCTCTCATGAGTTGAATAACGCTGATGTGCTTTTGAAGCACAAGAATACGACACATCCACCACTGATGCCCTCATTTTCATCCAATGACATCACATTAAGTCTGATTAGATGCTGCAGAAATGAACTTAAAGTCTCATTGCTCTAATGGGGTATCAGATCAGATGCTCTCTTGCCTTAATGATTATGAAATGAAATAAGACGGGAGCGCTGTGCGTTAATTATCCCTGAGGCATTTACTTGAACCCACCACTCTGAACCTGCTGGGCTCCTAATGATCATCAAAAGCCAACAGTGTACATTGGAGAAAACTAGAATTAAGGACCTGGCCCAAACAAAGTCAGTCTTTAGTTTTGACATAGGGTGTTACAGAATGATTCATCATAAAAATGTAAACAAGCATGTAGACTCTCTTGGCCGCAGTCCTGCACGCCAAAGGTACAGAATACCTATCCATCCATCCATCCATCCATTTTCTGCCACTTGTACCGGTACAGAATACCAAAGAGAGCCATTTCAGTATTCAGTAGTATCATGTTGTAATGCCTATACATTTATTTATGCTAATTGAGATATTATAAGTAAAAAAATGGCACCATTAGGAATAGTTTAGCCATTCTGAAATGTAAATCTAAAATCTCATTTATTCAGATTTTCCATTTAACCTAGATGTAATAGATTCATCAAGACATGTTTGGCCCAAAGTTGAATTCTTTAGGTTGGCATTTCATTCACAATGCTAATGTTTTAAAACCTGTAGTCTGTAGTCACTAATGCATCATTTAGTTTTAAATATGAACAAAACTTCCAAACTGATTTTAGATCTGCATTTTGCTCCTGAGGCAGTGGAAGTGTTACTGTGTTCCACTGCATCAACAAGTCTACGCCACTTTAATGGAGCGATTGATGCGGTTTGAGTGTATTGAGATATGTTTTGGGTATTTATTTACAGAAAAGAGGAGACTTCAAGCTTTCTAAGTTTTTGCTAGCAATTTTAGCCTCATGTCTCCAGTTCTAAAATAAATAAGCAGAATCTGGAAATAAAACCGTTTTTATTGAACTTTTAACTGACAGCTCAGGTTGGATGATATGGAGACAAAGTCAGAGGAGCGAGATTGCCTTGGTTTGGACATGTACATAGGAGAAATGAGGATTATATTGAGAGAAGGTTTCAGAAGGAACTGTCAGGCAAGAGAAGAAGGTCAAATAGGAGATTTATAGAAGGTTTATAGTGAAAGAAGACATGCAGGTGGGCTGAGTGAAAAGCAAGATGCAGAGAATCACAAGCAATGGAAACGGATGATCCATTGTGGCAACCCCTAAATTGGAGTGGCTAAAAGAAGACAAAGTAGAAGAGGTAGATAAGAGCTGCTAGACACTTAAATTCTGATATACAGTATCTCACAAAAGTGAGTACACCCCTCACATTTTTGTAAATATTTGATTATATCTTTTCATGGGACAACATTGAGGCTATAAAACTTTGACACAATGTAGAGTAGTCAGTGTACAGCTTGTATAACAGTGTAAATTTGCTGTCCCCTCAGAATAACTCAACACACAGCCATTAATGTCTAAACCACTGCAACAAAAGTGAGTACACCCCTAAGTGAAAAATATCCACATTGTGCCCAAATTGACAATATTTTGTGTGGCTACCATTATTTTCCAGAACTGCCTTAACTCTCTAGGGCATGGAGTTTACTAGAGCTTCACAGGTTGCCACTGGAATTCTCTTCCACTCCTCCCTGACGACATCATGGAGCTGGTGGATGTTAGAGATCTTGTGCTCCACCTTCGGTTTGAGGATGCCCCACAGATGCTCAATAGGGTTTAGGTCTGGAGACATGCTTGGCCAGTCCAGCACCTTTACCCTCAGGGCAGCGGTGGCCTAGTGGTTAGGGAGTTGGCCCAGCATCAGAAGATTGTGGGTTCGATTCCCTCACAAGTAGGTTGCCCTGAGGTACCCCTGAGCGAGGTACCCCTGAGCAAGGTACCGTCCCCGTCACTGCTCCCCGGGTGCTTTCAATAGCTGCTGCATGGTGTTTGTGTGCATGGGTTAAAAGCAGAGGTCCAATTTCGTTGTGGTTCATGGTGTGCAGCGCTGTGACCTTGCAATGACAAGGGTTGTCACTTTCACTTTTTTTCTTTAGCAAGGCAGTGGTCATCTTGGAAGTGTGTTTGGGGTCGTTAACATGTTGGAATACTGCCCTGTGGCCCAGTTTCTGAAGGAAGGGGATCATGCTCTGCTTCAGTATGTCACAGTACATGTTGGCATTCATCTTTCCCTCAATGAACTGTATCTCCCCAGTGCTGGCAGCACTCATGCAGCCCCAAACCATGACAATCCCACCACCATATTTGACTGCAGGCAAGACAAACTTGTCTTTGTATTCCTCACCTGGTTTCCACCACACATGCTTGACACCATCTGATCCAAATAAGTTCATCTTGGTATCATCAGACACCAGGACATGGTTCCAGTAATCCATGTCCTTAGTCTGCTTGTCTTCAGCAAACTGTTTGCGGGCTTTCTTGTGCATCATCTTAAGAAGAGGCTTCCTTCCGGGACGACAGCCATGCAGACCAATTTGATACAGTGTGCAGCGTATGGTACTGACAGGCTCACACCCCACCCCTTCAACCTCTGCAGCAATGCTGGCAGCACTCATACGTCTGTTTTCAAAAGACAGCCTCTGGATACGACACTAAGCACTAAGGGTTATTTACAAAAATGTGAGGGGTGTACTCACTTTTGTGAGATACTGTACATGTTCTTCAAGCTTTACCACATTCCATAGATAAACTAGACACTTTTAAAAATCTTAAAAATAAAAAAAATCTGGTTTGAAAACAATGGCTGTATTAATGGAGAAGATTAGGATAGGTCAGATAGAATTGCATTGTGCCTTTGTATGTTGAAGATGCAGAGGACTGGAAGAAATGTGGACATATAATTGGCTGTGGAGACCCCTAATGGGAGCAGCCAAATGAAAAAGAAGAAGAAACAATAGTTTTAATATTTTAAAATGTAAAAAAAATTTTCTCTGAACTATTATTTTATAATAAACTTCCAAATTTTTGCTGCATTAGTGGGGTTTAAGTGTCTCTTACTTGCTACATTAGCCTCACAATAGTGGAAATCTAAAGAAACAAACTGAGCACTAAATATGCCTTGGATCATCAACTGCATTAGGGCTCAGTGGTATAAATGTTTAATGCTTTAAGTTACAAACATGCCCTCTCCTAAACATGTTCTACATGATGTTTAGATTCCATCTAAAAGTCATTAAAATTCATTTTACTGTAACTCATCTTTTATGCCAAATGGGTGTTATGATCAAAACTGCCTGAGAGAATCTGAGAGAGTAAATTTGAGTTGTTTAGTTATTTTTTAACAGGTAACTTATTGTATTTTATCCTTTGCTACAACTTTGTTGCAGGCAAGGGTGATGTGTTTGGGGATGTGTTCTGGAAGGAGACTACACTTGCTCACGCATGTGCCAATGTGAGGGCGTTGACCTATTGTGATCTTCATGTAATCAGAAGAGAGGCGCTGCTCAAAGTGCTGGAGTTCTACACGGCCTTTGCCAACTCTTTCTCTCGCAACCTCATCCTCACCTGCAACCTCCGTAAGAGGGTAAGAGGCACAATCACTACCTATTTTATGTCTCACAGGTGCTGTGCAAAAATTGGTGTTGCCTGTGTGGTTTAAATTCAACATACTCTTTCATTGTCAGTGGATGACAGTTTGCATATTTGCATATTCATTTTTGGCCCATTATTTGCTTCAGTGGCTGTTCTAATTTTTGCTTCACAATTATTTATACTGTGGCTTGCCTTACCTGAACTCATGGCATGCTGCCTTGAAGTCTCCTTTTATTATTGGTTAAGTAGTGGAGCGGGGGCTCCAGCCCAGTTATGGCCTTGGAACCTGGCCTCACACTGGTTAAGCACATAAATGATTCATTTGGACTGATAGCCTGCAGAGAGCATAGAGTCACTCTAATATCCACAATACAATTAAGGAAATTTGTTGATGTCATCCTTTTCTTTAGAGGCTACTGCTTCAAAGTATGGATGCTCCCATTAGCCCAGAAATGAAGCAGTTAAGATAGTGATTGAGTGAGGAAGTGAGATTATTTGTCTTTTCATTAAAAATATACAATTAATCACGGATCAATTGGTGTAGAAAGAGGGTTTCAGGGTTTTAATCTGACAATGACTTTAAAGTTTCATACCGCATTCCCTTTCTTCCTTGCTGAATTCATGGTGTATTTAAGAAACTGATCATTTATTCTTGTCCCTAATTCCAAATGTAGAGCAATAAGAAAGTGGGTTTACATGGTCAACCTTCATTTAAATAATTCACCATGCCTAAAGCAGCAAGCAGGAAGCTTTCCTCATGAGAACAAGTCTAGGTGTGGTTAATTAATGGCTCACTGTGCTTTTACAGTGCTACGTTGGTGGTGATAATTTGAAGCTTCTGTAAGAGGTTTTTGTTGTTTTGTGTTCGCATGCGGGACATCTGGTGTGTTCTTGTTGGATATTGTAGGAGTACTTCAGCATTTGTCAACCTGTGCTTTTGCTCCAGTATTTCCCACAAATGTCGGACCAATTGCGTTCCTACTTTTTTAGATTGAAAGCTTGTGGCCATGGAGCCCTTTATGGCATGTTCTATCTGGACAATAGCAGTAAGCAAGTAAGTCAAACTGATGCTTTTGACGCAAAATGAAATATAGCCAACAGGCAAATGCTGAATAAATCTTACATATGGATGCAACAAAGGAGTTTAGGTTGTCCCAAACTTGACATGTTTTTTTTTTTAAAGTGGCTCGCATTGAATATCAGACTGACACAAGAAGGCTCTGATTGTTCTGGTGCTGTTGTCTGGTTATTAGCATGTTCCTCTGTGCAGCCTAGAACAGGCTGCGGTATGTTGTCAGCACACCTTATAGGAATACATAAATGACATATGAGGTATTTGAGCACTGCCTACTAAAGTTGGTTGTCTTCACACGATGACTTTAACTAATGGATTACAGCAAGCTGGAAGAAAAATGATTCCCTTGTTCTGTGTTGATGTACATTAGACTTTAATACATTTGTTTTCTTACTTGTAAAAAGTTACTTAAAAGACAGCATGTGTAATATGGTTAAGACAGAGTTTTAGATGGTTCAGCAAAGTTTAAACATGCCAGCTAGCTAATTGTGTTTGGCTTGGTAAGTCTGCAAATAAAAGAGTATTTTTGCACACAGTGTGTATTATCCAGTCAGCAGATGAATCCAGAGCTGACATTTTGACAAATGGCAGAAGGTATAGCTTCATCAGATGCACTCTCTGAACTTTGTGAAACTAATCTAACCTCCAAGTGTTTTTGCTATAACATCAAATTCACTGCCACTCCACAGGATAATGGGTGCTCTGTAATGGTGCTTTTGCTGTATATTATCATTAGACAGCCTACCTGCTGTTACTAATGGTACCTGTCCAATAGGATCCAAACTCATTCAGTGACCAACTGGGCATAATTAAGCCCAGTTAAACCCAAAGAACCAACTTCAACTAGGTCACAATTCCCCTTACATTGTGTGGTTGGTTAGGTACATTTGTGTTTCTTATCTAGGGAAGAGGTGACAGCAAGATGCACTGTAAAAGTGGCAGAGGTGGTGTGATACTCTCAGCAATGTTCACCTGAGAAAACTTGGGTTCTGGCAATCATTTTGATCTCACTTTATCACTGACCTAAACATTGTTGCAGACCAAGTACACCTGGCCTCAAAAATCCTCAGATTTCAATACAGCTAAGGGTCTGTGGGATGTGCCGGATAAACTATGCAGATCTATGGAGATTTAAAAATTTGCTGCTAAAGTCTACAATATCCTTCTGAGGTCTTTTGGGGACATGGGGAGATCTATGCGATACAAGGCAGGTGGCTTTAATGATATGACTGATCATTATATGTTTCTTAGCATGTTGTGTATCTTGAAAAATGTCATGAAGTTTCACCGTATTATATGTCATCCACACCCATTTCATAATAGATGAAGCCAGTTTAGGTTACAAATGCTGGTTGTATAAAATAAAATTTAAATATTAGAAATACATGGCTATGCATACTTTACCTTGTAAACCTTTTGCATTTAATCTTTGAGTCAGTTCAGTGCTTGCAAGGTGCTGGAAGTGTCATGGTGGCGGGGAGCTGGAAGGACGCCAGTGCGGAACTTAGTTTTATTATCCAGACATACAAAAACAAGAAGCAAGGACTGCAGTTCTAATCAAAGACCAAGAACCGAGGAACTTAGGCTTAGCCTAACTAATGAGCCGCGCTCTGTTCTGACTCATCGGGGCTTAAATAGTCAGCCCCAACGATGTCAGAACAGAGCGCCCTCTAGCGTACCCCGAAACACCTCATGTGACACACCTCATACGTGACAGAAACACCTCATACGTGACAGAACCACCCCAAACCCCCCACCCCCCCAAAAGGCACGGCTCCCGAAGTGCCAAAACACAGCCGAACCTCCAGGGGGGAGGCCAAGAACAAAAAACATTTTCCAAAAAATTCCCTTTTTGGGGCATATGGTCAGGTCCACAAAACACTAACACAAAAGGACCTCTGACCAGCCATGTCTTGGGCTGTTGGCGGCGGAGATGGGTTTCCATGGGACAGAGTTTCCGTCCATATCCTGATAACCAAGTCCCCTTGGTACTGGTGTTTAGCGGAGCATTCCCTCTGTGTCTTTCTGCTGTCCCGTGTCTCCTCTGTCTCCCGTCTCTCTGACTCCATACTGGGACCTCTGGGGGACGCAGCTGATGGGCTCTGGAGCCTTGTCGGGTCATCACCTGAAATAGAGCTACATACAAGAGACTCTCTGTGGTTAGAAGGGGAAGAGTTTGTTACCCTGTGTGTGCTCTGCTTCCAGTCTTGGTTCTTCTCGCTTTCCATTACTTTCGTTTTGTAATCCAAGGTGGGGAGTTTTTTGTCTCTTTCATACAAATGTACAGGCCACAAGTTCTGAGGATACTGAGAGCAGGGATGGGTTATGGGTACGGTGTTGGGAAGCAGTGCAACTGGCAAGGTGTGTCTCTGCTCTGGAACTTTCAGGTGCTGACTGGTACCTAGTTGTAATGTTGTGCCAACTGGGATGATATTCACGTGGGCATGTAGCAGGAGGTTTGGGGGAAGAAAAGCTGGTGCAAAGACTCTTTTGGGGGCACTGATAGCAATAAAGGAAAGGTATCCTACTGCTGCAGTGAACGCTGTTGCTCTCCTCGGGCACTGCTGGCTTCTGGGAGGCTGGGGTGACTGTGTGCTTTTATCTCTGAGAGGCATGGTAACTCGTGCTTTGTTTGTACTGACCTTACCCTTGGCAACCTGGGTTGCTTCTCTCCGCTGAGTAGGAGGGGGTTTGACTAATTCCGGAGCCTCTGATATCTGTGGATCCCCCACAGGCACATCAGGTTGGGCTGTAGGATTGTCGTCACCATCAGTAGCTTCCACAAAGCCTCTGGAGCACTCCTCCTCTGGATCATTCTCTGAAAGGCCAAGGTCAAGGGAATTGAGTACCTCTGAGGAACTAGACTCAATTTCTGCAACTTTGCTTATGGAATGCACTGAAACAAGGGAAGAGATCCATGAAGGGCAGTCTGTTCCAGAGATGATGCCTGAGGTAATAGATGGACGTGGTTGATGATGAACTAGACTGGGATTCAGATTTCTTGATGTGGTTGTCTGGTTCTGTAACTTTGACTGGGCGGAAGGAACATATACAGTTTCAGCAATATGTACGGGTATGTTCAGAACAGGTTCACCAAGAAGTCCCTGCCGAATAGGCCGATAGGTTTCAGCAGAGAGCAGGGGATTCTGAGTAATCTTAGTTCTCCCCCTTGATACGGGGAATGTGGAGAGGACATAATCTCGAAGCTTAATTTCTGGGTCTTCTCTGTTGTGATACACGGTTATATTCTTACCTGAAGTAACTGTGGACAGGATCTCCACCAGAGGCTTTCTCTGCCAGTGTTCCAAAGCAGAAATCAATGCGGGTGATTTCAGAAGAGACCTAACCGTTATGGGTACCTCGGTCAAGGAGCTGGCGGTAGGGAAACGCCTTGTCCTCCCTGATTCATCCTGGGGATCCCGTGAGGTCCGACTCACTGGAAAGCCTTGGCCTGAAAGGGTCTGAAAGAGAGCTAAACACAGACGAATCTTCGTGGTTCATAGAAGAGTCCCTCTTGGCCCTGTGACACTCTGTTCCTGGTACCTGCAGGGTGAGTCTCACAGAGTCCAGGTTCTCATAACCACAGGGCATTCTTAGTTTCTTGTCCAAAATCAAACATATAAAACTGTGGATTACCTGCCCTCCTTGACCGTACTCTCTGGGTAGGTCCTGCGGATCAGTGGGTTTTCTGGTTTCCCTCCTGGCTTTTTCCAGCTCTGTCTGCAGAGCGGCATTGTTGCCTTGCACCTGCTTCAGCTCCTGCATGAGTCCACTGACCTCTACTCGAAGCTTACCATGGGCTTGAGTAAAAACCTCTCTCTCCCTTTCCATAGCTGCAAGGTCACTCTGGCAAAGAGACAAGAGTCCTTTGGTCTCTCCAAGCTGAGAACGCAGAGTGGTGAGCTCCTCCTCGTGTTTCGGTCTTTCATGGGTGGTTGAGCTGGTCATCTGCAGAACAGGGGTCTTGCTTTCTGCCAGCTGTTGGTTGAGCCTCGCCAGTAATTCCCTGTGTTCTTTGATCTGATCTTCTAGTAGGTGAATGTCTGCAAGAAGTGCACTGTGCTTCAAGTTGGCCTGTCTGAGTCTGTCTGACTCAGCCCTGAAGTCCTCCTGGGTGCTGTTCAGGTTTTCGGTTAGCCAAAGTATCTGTTCCCTGAGATCCTTACAGACTTTCTCCTGTTCTAGGTACCTAGCCTGCTTTTCCTGAAGTTCCCTATTTACTGTAACTAGTTCCTCCTGAAGGGAATGTACTTGCAACTGGTGGCTCACCTGCAGCTGGTGTTTCACAGCCTGAAGAGAGGCGTTTTCATCCTCCAATTTCTTACACTTTGTTTTCAGGGCGTTCAGATCCTGGTTCCGTGTACAGATTACTTGATCCCTGGTGAGGAGCTCAGCCTCCATTTCCTGGAGCTGCTCAACTAAAACGTTTTTGTTCTGTCTTTCTGCACCCAGAAAAGACAGCCAGACCTTCTGAGATTCCTGTAGTTCATGTTCTAATTTCTGAATTTTCGAGGTTAATTCTCTTACCTGAAACGGTTCCTCTGTTGCCCTCTGCTCAGCAGATGGGTTTGAGGAGCTGGGGTTGTGTACTGTGCCAGGTGCGGGCCTCTTGCCCTTTTTTCTTTGTCTCCGCGGCGTATCCGCCATTTTTTCGCCGCGTTTCACATAGGGCGGGGCCTCTGTGGACGGGCTGCTGTGATTGGCGCAAGGCGCTGTCTCCGTGGACGGACCGCTGTGTTTGCTGCATGGCGCTTTCTCCGCGGACGGACCGCTGTGTTGGCTGCACGGCACGGTCTCCGCGGACGGACCGCTGTGTTGGGTGCACGGTGCGGTCTCCGCGGACGGACCGCTGTGTTGGGTGCACGGTGCGGTCTCCGCGGACGGACCGCTGTGTTGGCTGCACGGCACTGTCTCCACGGACGTGGCGCTGTGAGTGGTGAAGGAGGCGGGTTCTGCCGACTTCCGGCATTGCGGTTGGTGGAGAGCAGGAGCCGGTAAAGAAAGGGGCGCGAACGAAACCTCTTCCTCGAGGAATCGCCCCAATGACGTTACCTTTAAAACGGCCCGTACCGCCCTCTCTGCTCGACCGCACTTCAGCCGTTCACCAAGTTACTAAATACTTAAAACCACAACCAAATACCACCATTGCACATAGGCTTAGCCTAACTAATGAGCCGCGCTCTGTTCTGACTCATTGGGGCTTAAATAGTCAGCCCCAACGATGCACACCTGTGCCTTCATGAGCTCAGGTGTGCTCAGTCAGAACAGAGCGCCCTCTAGCATACCCAAAACACCTCATGTGACAAACACCTCATACGTGACAGAAACACCTCATCTGTGACAGGAAGATGACATTAGGCACATTTCCTTTTTTTTAACAATGTATTTATCTCTTGCTGAATGTTTTCTAAACATTGTTTATATGACTTTATACCACTCTCAATGCATTTTAACATGTATCTTGTTATAGCACGTTCCACTTTTCCACAATTTGATTGGCTGGTACCTGGACAAATTGTTCTCTTGTTTGTATATCCCCACCCCTAAATGTATTGCATCACTGCCTAATGTTTTAGCAGTCCTGCAACACCAGTGGGATTGACAGAGATGAGGGAGCTTTTAGGGCTGGATGTTGGTTTCCTCTATGCCAGAGTGACACAGACAGCTTACCTCCCTCTGTGTTCAAGCAGCTGGGTGGCTGTGCTGATGAGCTGAAGCAATGCCCCCTGCAGAGCACACCCTGAATAAAGGATGAGTCATGCCAGCAGGAAGGCGCTCACACACAGACGGCAACACACAAACACGCTGTCTTTCTTTGCAAACAAACCAAGCAAATGGTCAGGCCCCCCTACATCTACTCATACTGCAAAACACATGGGTGTAGAGTGCAGTCACCCTTTACACACCAGCACCAGTTTGGACAAAATTCTGAAACCAGTGAGACATTCTGTCAGGTGTCTTGCATTTGTCTCTCTGCATGAATATAGTCCCATGCAAGCACACATAATACCCATCAACCTTTCTCTGTCGCAGATACCTCCTCATTCTCCCTGAGCACCTTTTATCTTCAAGCTGTCACTCACAAACCTCTCACTATGCTCTATCTGCCCTGGTCAATGGCTTCCTGTTCCCTCTGCATTGGCTCCTCGTGGTATCCTCGCTGTGAGAAAGAGGCTCAGTGAAAGCCCAGTGAAATGCCTCTGAAATAAAAGGTTAGCTCTGAAAGAGCACTGGAGCCTCAGCCTTTGGCCATTAGTGCAGCAGAGTTGAACTTTTGCTGGGGCTCAAGTGACTCAAGGTAATCAGCTCTTGACTGAGGACTTTCTTTGTGCCTCCAGGTCCAAGGGTTGTTTTGAGCATCATTCAAATTGTTCTCGCATGTTCCCCTCTGTGTAACACAGTGAGATTCCAGTTTATAAAATATCACCTAGGTAGGTTTATCACCTTCCCGGTACCTTGCCAGACTTGCAATTTTGTCTTGAGCACCGCATATATGAAACTGTGCAAAGACCTTTTTTCTTGATATTTTGCCAAGGAATCACCTTTTTAATGCGATGCTACAATTTTATACCTGTCAGCCTATTTTATTTTTGCCATTGTGAGTAGAATACATTAAAGAAATAGAAAGAAATGTTTTAAGTGCCTAAAGATACAAGGTGCCTACATAAATTGGTTCCAACCACTCACCATTCAGCATCACCAGTAAATAATCACTGGCCTGATCATCTGTAATCATCTACATCTACGTTTCTTCTGCTTTTCCAGTGATTCATACATTGATCACTGTGTGGTATAAATATTAAACAATTCTCTGAAACTGGTCAGGTTCAGGGACTGGTCTGAAAATGAGAGACACAACATTTCAATGTCCAACAGGTAACCTGAACAACTATTCCTCAATAATAAATGAAAAAAAAAAACATCTTTGGAGGAAAAAAAGGAAAAAATGAGGGGTGGCAAAAGACTTGCACAGTACTTTAGGTGAACTTTATAGAATAGCAATTATAGGTTGTAGCTTACCTCATGCAAAAAATTTTAGCTACTTTCTATATCAAAGACAATAAAAAGACCACCAAAGCATCACTGCTTGGGAAAAAACAAGTTCCCATAAAACATATAGTTGTCCCATAATAATTGTAATTAAGCCTAATATTAGGATTGAAAAAATGTTCATGAAAAAGTTGAGCTTTAAATTAGTTAAACATGTCAGTTTTGTCAAGTGTTCATAGCATTAAAGAATCTTCCGACATACTGCTATGCTGATATAGTGACATGCCATAACCATGTCAGTGTTACTGCAGTGGTAAGAACTGGCGGCTCCCAGCAGTCTGTGACATGATATTCATTATTTTGTAAATGTGATGTGTGCTTGTGCTGCATTAAACAATATAAACCTATATAGTTTGAGTTTTCCATACTATTCTCTCATCTGGCTTCTGCCATCATTTGTTTTTTTGCTGCTCTCCATTTATTAACAAAAAATATATATTATTTTTCAAAAACAATCACAGTCAACAGTGATGCAGCCTATGTAAGCCTCATATAACTTTCTTTTTTTCCACTTTTTAGTAATGAAGTAATGAAAATGAGAAACAGTTTGCTACTGATTGTATCTTCAGGCTTCAGCTAGGGTGCAGCAATGCCCCTTGGACAAACCACAGGCAGTACATCCTAATATTAGCACCAGTAGTAATAACAATGGTAATTTATTAAGTTTAATTAGAACTTAGGTAATTTAATAATGACTTATGATTTATGATGATTATTTTGGATGATGGTGCACAGTTTCTGGTTGCACTATAGCCTCTTTTGATTTACAATCAGAAACCTTTGAGAATCATTGAATATTGGGGGGGTGAAAAAAAAAAATATATATATATATATATATATATACATACACATATATATGTATTGTATACTTACACATATATATGTAACTTTCACACTGGGGTAAGTCTCTTTTAATAAAAATGATTGTTCTCTTGCATTTTAAAAGCATAAAACAGTGGATTCCTGCCATGACTAAATATTTGCTAACTGCAGGAGGAAATAAATATTTGTATCATTGCTTCATTCAGATTAGTAGCTTATTTGTAAGAGAAAAATTCAGCTTTTCTTTTCCTTCTTTGGCTTTAAGATTTATTGGTTTTGCAAATGTGAAGAAGAAGCAGAATCTACTCTCTCTTCTCCCCACCTACTGGGCATCTCTTGCTAGATTTACAAGACCTCTGCTGGAAGCTGGCCACTTCCTCACCATTAAGCTGAACAAAGCAACTTCATCATTCTGGTCATTACGCCGAGTGAGAAGGATGAGGATTGCTCTTTCAGCAGCAAAGAAAAGACTTAGCATTGTAGAAACAAGCACATCTGCAAAAGAGAAAAAAGAAGGGAATAGTGATGTTTGTCATGTCATCTGTCCCAGCTTAAAAAGCATGTACACGGGCCTGATGAATGGGGTGCAGTAATTTGTGAATTTGTAGTCTGCCTAACTGAGAATACATTGAAACCTAAAGGGTTTGGGCCTAAAAGCTGATACTGGTAGATGTTGCAAGCCATAAGAGTGCAGAACATTTGGCATATAAGAAGTATGGGAAATTTTCCGTCCTTCTTTTTGTAATTATATACATGCATACCTACCTAAAGTCTATTGGACGGGAAAGGTGAGCTATACTCATTATCCTGTGAGTGAAAGGTATTGTTCAGCCGTTTTGCTGAATCCAGCAAACACATTTTCTCCATTTCTGTTTGGTAAATAATAAATTGGGCAGAAGAGAGATGACCCACTTTTTCCCTCTCACATTGTCTTGGATTTCCAGAGGGCAAAGCCTCTGTTATATGCAGTGTCTGTACAAATGTAGGACCCGAGGAAGCATCTCAACGTAAGAATTCATTAATGAATAAAATAAACAAATAAAATAAAAAAAAGAAAAAGCAAATAGCGACGACCAGAAAGTCATTTTAATGAACTAAAAGGCAGTGGTGGCCTAGTGGTTAGGGAGTTGGCCACAGGATTGGTAGATCGTGGGTTCAAACCCCTTACCAGTAGGTTGCCCCGAGGTACCCTTGAGCAAGGTACCTTCCCTGTTACTGCTCCCCGGGTGCTTTCATAGCTGCCCCCTGCTGCACGGTGTGTGTTTGTGTGCATGGGTTAAATGCAGAGGTCCAGTTTGGGCAGCAGTGGCCTAGTGGTTAGGGAGTTGGCCCAGTCCAAAGCTGGTTCTTCCACCTAGTCTCAATCTTAGTTTTCTTAGTTCAATCTCAGCAATAAACAGTTCTAAACATATGGAAGGTCTGAAAAATGGGCAGATGGGTGGATGGATGGATAGAAGGATGAATTGATGTAAGCACAGATGATGGATTTATAATTAATTTTAAATATATAATTAAAATGAATTATGATTAAAGAAAGACATATGCAAATATGGTATTGAATAAAATTCAACTTTGGTTTACGAAAAATGAAAATAGCTTTTTAATAGACCATCATTGTTTTTCATAGACTGGCATGATATCATACACAGCCTAAAATGTAGTCCTTTATTTTACAAGTTTATGTTAAGTATCCTCAGTTTTTCTTCGTGTCACCCATTAATAGCTGCCCACTGCTGCACGTGTGTGTATGGGTGAAATGCAGAGGACGAATTTCCCATTCATGGGATTATAAATAAAGGATTATTATTATTAATCTTGAAGTGACTGGTGAAAAGATTGGAGACTACAGTGAAAACATAACTACAGAACATATAACTACCATAACACATTCTGAAGCATTCTAGAAATGGTGCTGTTCCAGAGACCTTTGAAACTTGAATAAGCTCAAATTTATGTTAAGCTGAATAAGAAGGAAAAATGTTTCTGTCCCACATCAATTAAGGATGATTAGGTTTTCTGATTTCTGGTTTCTGATTTTCTGTGTCCCCCTCTAGATAGTTTGGAGCTATTCTCGCTGCTGATTAATGAACAGAAGCGCTGCAGGCACTTTCCATATGTTCAGTAAAAGAGTTTATTTTTGCCTTGTCTGAGAAAAGGTTAGGTAGGCTGCATATTGGAGGGCAGACAGGTTAAGCTGTTGTGTAAGGTATGTGCCGTTTAGTGGTCCACCAGTGCTTATCAACATCCCTGTCCAGCATTTTATATATCATCCTGCCACTGCCTTTCAGCTCCAGTCTTGCACGTAAATTGTGCCACGTTAGTCCAGACTACTTTTTTCTTCATGCAAAATTCATGCTAAATATTGTCAAAATATTGAATTGTCAACTTGAACCACGGACTAGGCGTATTTTTGCAAAGTTTGCAGAATGAAAAAAAAAGTTTTAAAACTTTTATGTAAATGTACATAAGCAGATACAAATAAAACAGATCCCTGTTTTATTCATTTTTACTTTGATGAATATAAATGAGTGTATTAAACCATGATCCCTAAATCGTCTATCAAAGTAAATTGTGTGCTGAGTTTATAGTTAAACTTCCAGATGTCAGGTTTTCTTGTGAGCAGAACACAGTGCAGAAGAAGAACATAAAGCAATGTATTCAGCTCTACAATGTTTACTTTCTGACAGTAAACAACTGAGCAGCATAAATAAAAATGAAAGATTTTGCATTGTAAGATTTTTGAACAAAAGTGTTCTTTGCTGTACTGCATAGTGCATGCGTAACAGCATTTTAAAATATTTAAACACTGAGTGCCATTCAGTGTCAGAGTGATACAAATAGTGCAAGGACTGATTTTAGGATCAGTCATATGCCGCTTATCTTCGTTGACCCCTACAACTGTAATAACATTTAATAACCTATTTAATAAACAACTGAACACCTCTAACATTCAATTGACATTCTAGGAGGGTTGGATCTGGGAACTGCAGTTTCAAATTTTTCTATCTTTGCTCATGCCATTGTAAGCCACTTAGGCTCAGTGCAATGCATAAGCCACAGTATACTTAAGTAAAATTTTAAATCAGGCTTAAAGGGTAGAAATCTGAGAAACATTTGGAGTACACTCAAGTAGTGGTTTTAATGCATTTAACAACAGTTATCCTGATTTGAACTAATTAGCTAAAATCTCTTTTCCAGAGACTTCCTTTTAAATTTACTAAGAAAATCAGAGTCTCAGACAGTCCAATAGGGTAGAAATAGACTGAGGCCTCCAGAATTTTGGCTTGTTCACAAAAGTCCAAGCTAGGCATTGATCCCTAACCATTGTGCTGTAATTTATGTCAGTTTAAATGGCATCATCTCCACTGAGGCACTTTGGCTGGCTCGGAGGCAGGGAAATTCTGTCTCTAACCAGTGGGACGACCTCTACAGTAGAGGCCTTAAATGTGGAAGAATGGATCTGCGAATGTGATTGAGACTATAATAGATCTCTGTGTGATCGCTAGCCATGGGCGCTAATCTGATGATTGGCTCACAAGGCAGTGGGAGGTTCTGAATGGAGGTCTAGCTGAGCCACCGATGCCACAGCATGAGAACAGAGTATGAATCTGGCAGTTCGGCAAACCTCACTCAGCTTAAGCCGCTGCAAGGGGTTGTGGGCGGGGGTGAGAGAGGGCCGAGGGACAGGCGAGGAAAAGATAAATTGCTGCCAAATTTCATTAATCAAATACTCTTGGATTTTGCTGATAGTGGAGATGGGAGGCACACCTCATTTTCAGCTTTCATATATCTTTTCTTCTCTCCTTCATCCAACTCTTACTTTCCAGACCTATCTGATGCGTTATATTTAGGTTTGTTCCATGCTCTCAAGAATCGATCAGACTGAAAGGGTTTAAAACTTTCATAATGTTTTATATCTCTGATCCAAAATCCGAAGAAGAGGACTCAAATGAAAAACAGAGAAATAGATTTCACTTGCCAAGACTGACAATAGCTAATTTAGATTCAATGTTGACAGATTAACAGCTGTTAAACTGTCGGGTTGTTCTGAGTTTGAATTATTTATTTATTATTTATTTATCTTCAGTGTTCACATTTTGATTTGAAAGTGTACACCTGAAATTCATACACTTCTTGAAACAAACTCGTCTAACTTCACCCACTGGTGGACAACAAAACTTTTTCATTTTACTGCTCTACAATAGTACTTCACACAGAAACAATTTAGTGCTATTTAGTTCCACCAATTTCTTTGTCACTTTGTCATTAGTTCAATATTACCTACTAAGTAGTTAATATAACACATTCTGTAGGATGTAGTTTGCAGCTACAGTACAGTGTTCTCTGGCATCTGTCCCCTGCACCTGATACACAGCTGGACTCATCAAAGACTATGTTTAATACCAACAACTAAGAATCAGAACTTTGCAATTTCTCTTGAGGTCCTGCCAAGTCATAGACCCGTCTGTATTGTGCTCATTATTTTGACATTTTTTGGTTTTTGGGCTCGATATTGGGCTTCTGATTGCCCTGTTTCCTTCTCATTTTGCCTTTTCCTGTTTTCAACACTGATTTTGGTTTGCCTCATTAAAACTCTGTTCTCTACATTGCGCTTGTGTTCCATCCCTGCAACCCCCAAGCCTCACAGTGAACTAGAATTCATTGGTGGTTACTTCATTTGAGTATTTATTAATTCAGCATCAAGACTGATTTCAATATAAAGGGACAAAAACAGATTCCTTGGTTTACCCATTAGTACAAATAGTGCACAATAATGATGATAAGTTGAATCATTACTTCTACTTTTACCAGATCTGTTTTTTACACAAGTTTCTGTATTTCTGCTTAAGTAAAGAACGCATTCACTATACCTGAAGCAGTACTATACCTGAAATAAGTTTTTCTGAGAATCTGAGAATCGCTTTATTGGAAATGGCCATATCCAAGTTTTATATAGCTGTTTTCTTCCTGTCAGTCTTGTTCTTGTGGACTGCCAGCCAAAAATAATTGTCCTGACTCTTGCTAGCTAATGTAGATACATTTTAACTCAGGTAATGGAACAGGCAGTTTCTTCTACAAGAGCACTGAGCTGTTCAGTAATGTTGTTTTAGCAGGAGTTCGACAAGATTATTGACTTCACACACAAGCTAGCCTTCCCCTTGCTAGAGGCAGAGTAATAAACAGTTCTTGACTTGGTTCTAAGAAATCTGATACAGACCTTGTACACCATGGAGCTTTTTACTACACAAAGGGAGCTTTAGAGAAAAAAAGTTGCTGCTGCATTGAAGGGTTCTTTAGGGAACCAAGTGGTTGTTTTGTGTCAAAGCTCCTAAGATTTTTCTCTTTGTAGCTTTATTTTTGAGAGTGCATGTTTTCACCTACTACAGTAGGACTTAAGAAAATATCAGGACCATGGGTTCAGTGTAAAAGTTTAAAATCAATCACTAAAAAAGACATTTTAAGGAGTAATATTCTCAGTTCTGTGGTACTTCTGGTTTTCATTATGCACTGTTTAGTGTTAGTTCACTGAGTAAACTGTCATATTGTTTTTATGATTTGCCTCTGTCCAAAAATCATGCCTTGTTTTATCATTTGCTGTATTATAAATCACAAGGTAAGATTATAAGTTTTGTTAATTGTCAGTTTTGCTGGCACTCTGCTCTGACTGGGCGCACCTTGCACCTCATTAAAATGTCAGGTGAGCCTCATTGGCTGAAGGGTTTAAAGAGCACATGAGTCAGAGCAGAGTGACTGTTTGTAGCACTTTTGAGTTCAGCATTTGTGATAACACATTAAAGTTATGGAGAATAAACTTAAGTTGCAGACTCCCAGCTCTGCATTTATGGCCGATCAACCCCACCTCACCCTGACATTAATCAATCCATTTTTTTTTCTTTTCAGGAGTTACATGTTTTTTTAGAAACATAGAAATAAAAAGTTTTATTTTATAATACTTTTCTCAAACCCAAGGTCACTTTACAATAATAAGACAACACTGATGAAGTAAACATAAAGAGTGAAATGAACAGCAGTATTGTTAGACACTAGGCAGGAAAGACAAAATAGAAGAAGAGAACGAGAAAGGAGAAGTGGAATAGCATAGACTGAAGAGATAGGTTTTCAACTGAGTTTTAAAGAGAGACAGAGAGGACATTAGTTGGGAATTCCAGAGTTTGAGGGCAGCAACACTAAATGAAGGAGAATGTTGCAGGATGGTGGAGGAGTACCAAGAGAAAAGATCATATATCAAGTCAATTTTGCTTTGAAAAAAGTGAAGAAATTAAGTGAGAACCTGAAAGAGAATGTGCTGGGGCTGAAGAAGTCTATTTACAGTAGCAAGTTTACAGCTAGGGGCAGCGCTGGCCTAGTGGTTAGGGCGTTGGCCTCGTGATTGGAGAATCAGGGTTCGAACCCCTTTCCAATGGGTTGCCCTGAGATACCCTTGAGCAAGGTGCCGTCCCCGTCCCCGTCCCTGCGATGGGCTGGCGACCTGTCCAGGGTGCGTCCCCTGCTGGGTTGGACACCAGCACCCCCCCGCGACCCCGTTTGGGACAAGTGGCAGAAAATGGATGGAAGTTTACAGCTGCTGCTATTGAAAACAGAAGAAAAGTATCATGAAAAAGGAAGGGCAGATCGAGACTAGGGACTCGAGACTAGATTAAGAGGGACTCGAGACTAGATTAAGACTTAATTCTTATCCATGTCCCCCCATGTGGGATTAATGAAAGATTAAAGGAGTTGGAACAATTTCTGTAATGATTATTGATGTCCTTAAACATCAGTAAATGGGAAATCATGAAAGATTTATTGGTGCTATTAACTGCAAGAACCAAAAACAGAAGCATTTCCTATTTTTCTTTATAAAATACAATAGAACCCAAAGAAAATTACTTTGATGAAAGTCTGTTATAAAGTTCTGCAAGATGTGAGTCACGGTGCTTTCATTTTATTCACCTCAGCCTGACTTTGTGTCACCCTGCTGTTCCTGTTCTGTGAGCTCGAACATAGGAGACACCTCAGGTGCACAGAATTTTCCTTAATTACAATGAAATCTTAACTCCTTTGGAAAATAGCAGAACTTCGAAAACTTGCACAGCGTTTGACTTTACCCAGGAAAAATACACTTCATTTAATTGACAGGTCAAATTCTGAAGTCATTTGCAAATACTATAATTCTTCAATCTTAAAGGGACCTTAGCCTATAATCTTTTATCTTCTTTCCTTTGAGGTTCACTAATGATGTTTGTAAGGGTCTATACCAAAAATAAAAACATCCAGTCATTAATTTCTATATATAAACCCTCTCTTTATATATTTGAGCTCATCAAGGCCCTTATACTCTCTGTAAATGACCTATTATGATTGGTTTTCCTGTGTGTGCCTTGTTAAAAGAAGCAAACTAGGCATGAAAAGAATGCAAATTGAAAGCTAGGTGGATATCACATATTCAATACATAATATATCAATTGACAAAAAAAAGTGAAATAAGAAATAATAAAAAATAAAATAAGCAATTAATTTAAATCTAACCAGCCATTTAGTTTCCATATGATTCCATATGTTCCACATTCCATATATTCAATACAGAAAATTTCTTCTTCTTCTTCTTCTTCTTCTTCTTCTTCTTCTTCTTATTATTATTATTATTACTCTTTTTCTTATTCTTATTCCTTTAATTAAAAAAAAAACTGGAAAATCTTTTCTAATATTTTGGCATGTTGTTAAGAGATAAGAGGTAAGAGATTGAATACATGTTGAATAAATGACTAACTTTAGCATCATCACATTTCTAAAAAGAACCATATTAACATCTTGCAGGTGTCATCAGTATTTTGTATTTTTGTATTGTATTTTGAAGATTATAGTAGGGCTGAAAAAAAAGTTGCAAGTAACGGAAAACGTGATAGAGCAGAAACACAAAATGAGTTTTTGTTCAAAAAAATGAAGAAAAATGGATTTCTTTGAAAATTGGTCTTTTCTCATAATCTCCACTCCCCCTGGTGTGAGACAGGACAGGGGAGCTGTCACACTGTCCATCACGAACATCATAGCCCATAGAACATTTCTGAACATATCATTTTTCTTTCTCTTGAGTTGAGTGTGATTGATGTGTCATCTTACTCTGCCTGTGGATTCCTCCGAGTAAGGAAACCCTGTAAATCTGATAAGAATGCTGAAGCATGTGTTTCAGCTGTTTTTATAAAGGATAAAATTTGATTTACCCACTTATAACAGCCGTACACTGATGTAAAGTAATCACTATACAAAAATCTATAAAAGAGCTTCCACTTTTACTACACGGCGATTAATGGGACCAGTGAACTGGCAGCTGTGTCATGAGTTGTTATAGCTAATCTTTTAAAAGCAGCCCATATTTATGTCAGCTTATTATACAGCTTTTCTGAATGAACCCAGCTAGACTTCCCTACATTAGTGTTTAATTCATACTTTTTGTTCCTGTTTTTTTGCATCTCAGTTTGGTAAACAATATAGAATTGTAGTTTGTTTCTGCAGTAGCTGGAACTCTTTCCTCACACAGACGCACCCGGCATTTCATCCTCCTCCACATATGGCTGATTGTGGCTTCATTGGGGTTGGTTATAATTTTCTGATTAACTGCACTGGAAATGTCTGAACCACAAGTAAAATATCTGACAGAAAATGTCAATTTTAACATAAAAAAAACAAAAACAAAAAAAAAAACAAAGTTAAAACATTGCATTTAATGCCATGGCCCAGTGATGTCACGGCAAACTGCAACCCAGAACACAAGAGGAGGCGACGTATGGATAAAGTCCTGATTACAATACATTTCACAAAAATAGATCTCACTGAGATGTAGACCTTTCCTCAAAAAGTTCCTTTTAAAATGTATACATTTGACCCTTAAGCATTTCATGTGTTTATTTACATTTTATTCTTACTTTATCTTGTGTGAAAAACTGCAAGAGTTGTTTGTTGTTGTAATTATTATTATTGTTGTTTTTGTTGTTGTTGTTATCATCATTGTTGATGTTGTTGTTGTAAAATATTAGAAAAGTAAAAGGTTTTAAGTGTTTTTTCAATACAAACTATGAACTGACCGATCTGAAAAAAAAAAAAAGAATTGTGTGCATGAAATGAAATCTTAAATACACCATACAAGACGTATGATGCATATGTGTATTTGCGGAAGGCCTCAGATGCTGACAGTTGCTATGCTTTATATGATCCTAAGATTAAACATTCACTGTGATCCAGCTGTTTCTTTCCACTACAATAGTGAAAAGGTTAACATGGTTTGCAGAAAGTGGAAAAAGCATTCAAGAGGAAATGCTGAACTAAAAATAGGCTGACTGTTCTGTGGGACTGCATCTTTAAATTGGTCTGCTAACCAAGAATGATTTATTTTTACAAGTTTATTTCCCAGTCCTGACATTCATACATATAAATGAAAAATGCAAATCTACCTCATGCAGATATTTGATCCGAAATTTTTCAAATAACGTCTACACATACATTGTGCATTGTGCATATAACCAGTCTGCTTATAAAGGTGCTGCGTGTGTTCCTTCACAGGAAACTAATATCTGCCTCTAAGAGGCATCCAGGCCATAATGGGGCATTTAGTAGCAAGAAACTACAGGCCTTGGTGAATGTTCAGACAGACCTCCATTAGGAATAAAGTGAAGTGGAATGAGCTGAGAAAACTCTTTACTGGCTTACCACCTCTACTGAATCATTCATGTTGCCATTTGCCCTCTGGAGCTACATTGTCCTGCTTTTTTTTTTTTTCTTGTGCATATGCTCTACTTCTTTTACCTCACTAGGTGCTATGGTGCCCCTTACTGAAATATGTTACCTTGTGCATGTGTGTGTGTTGGTGTGTGTGTGTCTGTGTGCAGGCTCTGCATTTATCATTTCATCAAATGCGAGATGTTTCGTGGTTGATTTTGTCTTGTTTTCGAATGTTGCCGTGTTAAGAGATCTTATTTGTTCTTTCTGTTTTTGCAGTAAAAGTGCATGTTTCTCAGTGTGCTGGATTTCTCAGTTGTGGTTCCAGTTGATTGATTCAGAAGATTGCTTTTCCCATTATCCCTGCGGCACCAGGCTAGGAGCGGGCCAGAGCTGTTTGTGTTGTTGACCATGTTGTATCACCACTACCTGTTTTTTTTTTTTTTTTAATGTAGCGCTTACATGACCATTCTTTCAAGACATTGAAAGAAATATCAGATCTGAATGGTGAAATATGGAAAAAATACTAGATTCAGAGGGTGAAAATGAAAATTGGATTCTCATTTCAAATTCCATCTTGAAAGCTGGGGATCGTAACAAATCCTTAATTATCTGGTTTGTTGTATTTAATCAGTTTTTTCTCTTAGAAGAGCAATGCTGGCTTCTGACATTAGATTGGCTGTGCATTGCAGTTCTTGGCCAAATTCAATAACATCTATGAGGAATAATTAATGAATGTATGGAAAAGGCTCAAGAGCAAATTCCTCTACATATTCAGTCATAAAGCACAGTCATTTTGAAGACTCTATGACTTTTATTATCCTTTTATGTTCTTTCTCTATCTGATGACAGAGCCCATGGTTATTCATTGAGTTTAAAAGCCATTGGTGTGTGTAAAAATGTATCACACTGATTCCACTGTCCCTCACACACATTCTACATGTCCACAGTGTACTAGCGCACATTCACATGTTTAAAAGCAGATTTAATCTGCAATTATTATGTGTCTATCTTGTAAATGGATGTGGCTACATCACTGCATGTAGTGGTGGCTGATTCAAAAAGTGTTGCCATGTATGCGGGAGGGAACCTGAGGAATGGAGTGGTAAAAATTCTAAATGATGTTAGACATCTGCACACTGCCTTTCTGAATTGTGTTGCTAAATCAGTCCACATGAATAATACATGCTTTTTATTTGTGTTCCAGAGGTAAAAATTAGGACCTATAAATCCTGCATGAATAGGCTTCAGCAGGCTAAACTATTGCTGGCTAAACTTAAAATCTAGCTTAGATAATATAAAACCAGTGATTTTACAGGCTCAGTCCATAAAGGCAATCAAAATCGATGGTGCTAAATAACACTAAGTTGCCCAGCACTTCTGTAAGGAATATATATCCTGGTCATTTCTATGATGTTTATTCTATATGATGATTTAAAAATACTTTTCTGCTTATCAGTGTTTTTCTCTCAATTAGCCAGTCTATAAATGAAGTAAATGTCAGCAGTGGTTAGAAATGTATTGATTAATTTTTGTTTTAAATTAGAAAACCTAGGGGGCAGCGGTGGCCTAACAGTTAGGGAGTTGGCCACATGATTGGAGGATCAGGGGTTTGAACCCCTTCCCAATAGGTTACCCTGAGGTACCCTTGAGCAAGGTGCTATCCCCGTTAAGCTCCTCCCTGCAATGGGTTGGTGACCTGTCCAGGGTGTGTCCCCTGTCTTTCGCCCTGTGTGAGCTGGGATGGACTCCAGCACTCCCCCATGACCCCGTTTGGGACAAGCGGCAGAAAATGACTGACTGATTAGAAAACCTATGGCCCAGGCACTGGCAAGTCTTTGTGTCTGATACAGATCTTAAGGGCTAACAATTCTGATAACTGAATACATCAGCCAATTTCATTTTATATTTGTGTGTTAAATTTAAATTAAAAAAAATAAAAAAACCTTCCAGTACGTTTATTTAAATATGACCAATGCGTTTTTTCAATTTCTGTAACAAAATAGGAAAGTTCCCCTACATAAGGCTATGTCACACCCAAATCTTAAATCATAAAAATATTTTAGCACAAAGGAAGGGCAATCCCACTAACCCCTGCGGTTTAGATTTTTATGAATTGCTTTCAACTTTCTGTATTTTTCATAAAAAAATTTTCTCAAACTAAAGTACTGAATATTTTGTTATCTAGACATTAACAGCATTCTGTGTTCAAGTTCATAGGTTTGTACTGTTAGTTAAAAACTAGCTGCTTCATTTTGGGCTTCATTTGTGTGGCATGTTGAAGGGCCGCTGGACCAGTTATAATTTCTGCACAGAACTGTGGCTTTTAGCAAACTTTTGTGTCAAGAATGTTTGGAAAAAATTGCTGTATCATATTTATTCCTTTAATTAGAAGTGTTGACTTCTGTTCTTGTTTACAAAGAAAATTCGGTGAAGCTCCTTCAACATTAATTGCTGTTTGAAAACACTGAGTTATTTTCTTGCAGTAATTAGTATTTTAGAAGTTTTTCTTTGGCACTTTATCTTATTCCGTTGTCTCTGGCTCTTTTCCAGACCTCATCTTTACATCTCTCATTACTCTTTTATATTATTTATGATCTCGCACTTTCCCTCCCTCTTTTTCTTTCTGGTTCTCTCGTTCTCTCTCTGTCATTCCCATCTCACTGAGCCTGTACTAAGCTGTACTTAAATAATCCGAAGCGGCAGTCTGGGCCTGGATTCATTATGTACCAGAGTCCTCCTGGGAGATGGGATGTGACACGCGACCTCAGCACTGTAGGGTGCTGCAAGACTGCACTAGGAACACGGAGAGTCACATGACATGCTTGGATCTATTTTTACCACTGCAGACCACTGCTTGCCCTGAGGAGATGACGTTTTTAAAGTCAGCACAGTTGCTCTGTTGCTGTCTCACAAAGCACATGATAGTGATTAAAAAACAAAGAAAGAGAAGAGAGAGAGCGACTCAGTGGTGATTTTGCGCTCATTCACTCTTTTTTCCCCAATTTTGATAGGGGAAATTAACTTCCTGTGTAACGTCTGAAGTTTACAAAACTTCATATATTAAAGGGCTCATATCCTAGAATCTGAATTTCATTTCCCTCCATCCAGGCCCATTTGTGGGGTTGTATTCCTAGAAATATAATTCATTTTCACATTTTTAAAATTAGCCATCCCTATTTACTACTAAGAAGATTGATATATGTAATCACAATTACAATCATTTTATGTTATCACTTCATCATGGACTGGTGAGTTTATTAGTTAAGTTCATTAAAAGCAGTTTGTTTTTCCAGACAAATCTGCATATGGAATGAATATGGATGGATGAATATATATTGTACATGCTGAAAACTTAATTTTATGAACTACACCATGACACATGCAGAAAAATGACCCAGTATATTTTTATTAAAATTATTACAACTATTTATCAGTATTTCATTCATTAAATGTTACATTAAATCATTGTGGGACATTTTAAAAATGTGGCACTACACTGCAAGTATTTTTTGATTGTTCTAATTGTTAAAACTTCAGAAACATTAAATATTATAATACATTATGTGTCATAGAAATAATTTATAAAATGATATTGTGAACTGTAGCAAGAGTGGGGAGCAGCTTGAAGAGAACCTGGAGAGGCGGAAATATGCTCTAGTGAGAAGAGGAATGAGTCAGTAGGACAAAGAAAGAATGTGAAAGTCAGGACAGTGGAACGGTTAGGATGCAAGGAGTAGAGGTGTCGAAGGCGAAAGATTTTAAATGCTTGGGTTCAACAGTTAGGAGTAATGTGGAGTGTTGAAGAGAGGTGAAGAAGAAAGTTCAGGCAGGTAATGGGTGGAGAAGTGTGTCAGGAGCGATCTGTGACAGATGGGTATCAACAAGAGTGAAAGGGAAGGTTTACAGGATGGTAGTAGTGAGACCAGCTATGTTATGTGGGTTGGAGACAGTGGCGCTGATGAAAAGACAGGAGTTGGACCTGGAGGTGGCAGAGGATGGATGAGGATGGACAGAATTAGGTATAAGTACAGTACTGTGCAAAAGTTGTAGGCAGGTGTGAAAAAATGCTGTAAACAAAGAATGCTTTCAGAAATGGAAGTGTTCATCATTTATTTTCATCAATCAACAAAATGCAGTGAATGAACAAAAGAGAAATCTAAATCAAATCAATATTTGGTGTGACCACCCTTTGCCTTCAAAACAGCATCAATTCTTCTAGGTACACTTGCACACAGTTTTTGAAGGAACTCAGCTGGTAGGTTGTTCCAAACATCCTGGAGAACTAACCACAGATCTTCTGTGGATGTAGGCTTCCTCACATCCTTCTGTCTCTTCATGTAATCCAGACACACTGGATGATGTTGAGATCAGGGCTCTGTGGGGCCAGAAGAACTGATGCTGGTTTGAAGGCAAAAGGTAGTAACACCAAATATTGATTTGATTGAGATTTTTCTTTTGTTCGCTCACTTTGCATTTTGTAAATTGATAAAAATAAACAATCATTATATTTCTGAAAGCATTCTTTGTTAACAGCATTTTTTCACACCTGCCTAAAACTTTTGCACAGTACTGTGTATAAATAAAATATTTTACACTTTTTTCACAATTAAACTCTTTAGCAGAGTATACTCACCTATTTAGAATAAAAACACTGAATTCATTTGTTTTGAAGTATTAAGTAGGAAGTATTAAGACTTTTTGCATCAACAGTAAAGTTACTTTTGCCATGAACATTTGATAAGATGGAGTTTATGATACACAGTTCTCACTTTAGAAACAATTGCCTTTTTCACAGATTATCTTTCGCAAAATTGCTGATGTGAAGAAAGAGGAGGAGGAGAGAAGGCATCAGAAGAACGAGGTGACGCTCTCCATCCCAGTGGACCATCCGGTCCGCAAACTCTTCCAGAAGTTCAAGCAGCAGAAGGAGATGAGAGCTCAAGGGTGCTTGCAGCCAGATTCGGAGAGGAACCAGCTTCACATAGAGCACCAGCTTCAACCATTATCTCACCAGCATCATCAGCAGCATCACCATCATCTTCATTATCATCATCATCCTCAGCCCCAGTTCCAGGTACATCATGCACTGCAACATCAGCATGGACCCCCTATGCAAAACGGGGTCCCTGGTTCAGGTGGAGGTGGTGGGAATGGTGGCCCAAGCGTTGTGACTGTCTCACAAATAACTCCAGTCCAGAGCTCCCTGGCCTACATTCAAAGAGAGGACTCTGGTCTGAGGGATGGGCACGAATCCTTGGAACTAAAGCCCAACTTGGGTTTAGGGGACCAGAGTTGCCAAAAGATCACAAGTCCGGTCCGCCCTAGAGCAGGTGGGGGAGGACGTGGCTGGATGCGTCTCAGGAACACAGGGACTGGACCTTCTCTCACTCTTCCTTCTGATCCAGACCGACAACAAAAGGAGGAGGAGTGGGGAGATGTTTCTCAGCCTCTGGAGCAGCTTTCAGGAAATTGTAAGAACCAGGAGATTGATAGAGCAGATCATGCTGGAACAGATGGGTCAGACAGCAATGGTAATGAAGGTGGGGATGGGGCAGATGAGAAGAGTGCCCTACACAAAACTGATTCTTGTGACAGTGGTATCACCAAAAGTGACTTACGCATTGACAGGGCCGGTGACTCTCGCAGCCCAATGGAACGTAGCCCAATGGAACGGAGCCCGTTTGAGCGCAGCCCATTTGAGCGGAGTCTCTTTGACCAGCCTGGCCCTGGAGTAGGGGTCCTGCCTTCACGAGGTCTTCCTTTCCAGCCTGTTCCTGAGCAGGCTGTCCTGCAGAATACCTTGCAGGAGGCAAAGATGGAGCTGAAGGGGGACATTCAGACATTAAGTGGTCGTCTATCTGTACTGGAAGCCCAGGTGGGCGAGATCTTGAGACTGCTTTCTGAGAAGAAGAGAAACCCATCCCCACAGACTACAACCCCCAAAACTAAACTCAAATGCCAGGACATCTTCACCGTCTCGAGGCCTGTTAGCCCTGATGCAGAGAGAGATGAAGGACCCTTTTGAATAAAGAGAGAACATTTATTTATAGGATATAAGTTGGTGGGTTTATTTATTACAGCTCTCCTTTTCACTTGGCAGTGGATGAGGAAATACTGGAAGGAGGCAAGAATAGTTTCTATTGTAAATAAATGCATGTCCAGCTGGAATCTGGCCTGCCAATTAAATCTACTCTAAGAATAGTGCTTGCTTGTATATTTATGCAGACGACTGCATGCAAAACGATTTATGGAGACAATTTTTTTATATACTGGCCTTAGGTGTTGGACTATCTCCTTACTGACTGATATTTCAGGGCATTTATTTTTAAGAGCAGATGCATTGTGCCCTGCACACAAGAGCTCTATCGCCGAAATGGAGGTTAGATTTGGCATCCCTGCAGGCTGTCTTACCTAAGGGTGGCTGCAGTCTCTCCACGCCCTTTTGCCCAGCCTATATGCTATATGTCTTTATTATTCAAGTGTTTCCATCACAAATCACAGCATGCAGAATAGAGATGGGGATATTAAAGAGATACCTTGGATTTTTACTTTAATATGTAGCTTCAACTCTTAAACTTCCCCCAAAAAGCAACATTTTCATTTACCATTTAAATTGGACATTGGAAGCTGTAGGTTGGTGGGGAAAATGCTTTAATATAATATAAATGCATGCTGGATGGATTTGTAATGCGGATTGGCATGATAGGAATAGGAAGCCTTAATTTACTTCACATCACTTAAAACTGAACAACTCTGGATACTTTAACTAGGAACAGCATTTTGGAGGAAATTTCATGGCCGTCTTAGAAGCATGAACATACCCACTTTTATCTTAGCACAAGCATGAACAGTATTTTTTTCCGCATGATTTCAATTTAAAGACATTTAATATACACATAGTGGGTAGATATAGCTTCCTAAAGCTTCAAAGATTCATTTAATTTTTCTATTTTCCCAATATCCATTGCTCTTCTTTCACAAATGCATTTGCTTAAATCCTACATTTATTACTTTGTTTTTTTGCTCCTGGCCTAATTAAGCTAAACAATTATGCTCCATGTTTGTGTTTGGTGAAGTTGCTACAGACATTTAAGAGAGTTCTGTACACAGTGTATTCTTGCTTTCTTTTTCTAAATGTCATCAAAAACAGCATAGATTTTGAAGCAGCTTCACATGTGCATATAGACATAGTCACATTCCACCTTATAATCTTTTAAATAATATATATTTTTGCCCATCACATCATTAGAAACATTAATTAAAAGAAACATTTAAAGTAGAAAAAATTACGATTACATTTATTTGGTTAAATGGGCATATGATTTAAACACGGGAGGTTTTCCTTCTCTTACCTTTTGGAGATACAAGGTGTTGGTCTAAAAGTGATTAAATAAACCCCACAATTTTAGCTAGAACATTGAGACTCAATTTACAGTGGGTATTTTTGCTCCCATATATACACACCAGTCATTAAAAATGTTGTATCTATACTCACTTTATTTACAGTGGCAGACTGTCAATGTCTGTAACTGTACAATTTGACACTCAAAGCCATTTGCACTGTTCCTCTGGGTGCTTTGTTTGCTCCCCTTTTACCTTATTCGTTAATGTTCAGGACCCCCACAGGACCACCATAAATATATACATTTGTTTCACCCTAACCATGACAAGCAATAAACTTCCATCCGAAGTCAGCTTGGGAAACATGTCGATCCTTTTTTAGGTTTGTGGAAATGTTCAAAATGAAACTGGATAAATCCAAATTTAATACAGATTAATGAGCTAATTTACAACTATTTGTTTCCTACGTGGTTATTGAGGAGGGTCAGAAGCAGTGCTTAATGGTCTCATAAATGTTGAGGTTTATGGGCTTATCATATCACAGTTTCCACATAGTACACACCGTTCTCCATTTTTCAGTTTGGTGAGGCTTTAAGGATGTGTTCTGACAATTGCGCACCATGAAAGTATGTAATTGCCCATTTTTTCAAGTGCTTGAAACAAGTGTATGTATGAATAATGATCACGTATGTGTTGCTGGACCCTAAACAATAATTATATTAGTGTCCCAAGGCACTTGTGTACAAAGAACATTAGTCTCTAGAGTGAACTTCTTTCTTCAGGTACAAAAAATGCTAGCACCAATACATTTATTTTTCCCTCTTTTTCCCTTTCATTTCATTGTGTTGTTCCTTCTATTGATCCCAGTACAGATTGAGATTACAGATGCAATGTTACATGATTTAATGGAAATACTAAAACATCTCCATAAGCCAGTGGAATTTCACTGCAAATACCTGGATAAGGAGATGATTTTGCAAGCGCCAACCAAGGTGCCCTGCAAAGAGTCACCTCTTTACTGAAGGTGCAGGGTTAGAGGCTGCCTCCATTTCCCTGATGCATACTGGAGCTGTACACAAAGCTGTAATGGCCCAGGGGGGCTCCAGACATTTGACTGCATGCTGCATTTTTGACCTGTACAAAACTTGATGCCAATGAGAATGATGTTTGCCTGCCAAAGCAGTGTTTTGCTGTGACTTTCATGCACACACACTCATACAAGATGCACAGGGGCCTGGGCCAGAGATGTGGAAGACTTTATAGTTTTAGCTGTTGAGGATGCAATAGGTGATAGCATAAAACAGGAATATCTGGCAAATGTGACCAAATGTAGTCATATGCAAAGAAATTAAATATTCCTGAGCAAATTACACATTTTTAATATTTTACAAGTGCCAGTTAAAAAGGAAATAAGTAAACAAAATCTCTTCAAGTATTTAAATAAAATACATTTCCCCCTGTTTATTATTGCATATAGTTTTTATTTTAAGATATTTAAACATATTTTGAAAAAGAATATAAATAATGTTCCATATTATGCAGAGCTATTTTGTATTTATTCTTAAGATATTACATTTACGAAATAACTAGTAACTGTACATTAATATGTGCAGAAGTATGTAGAGAATGTATACTTATTTTCACTAATTTGACCAGGGTCACTGAAACTTTCGCATATGACTACATTTTATATAAAACAATAATGGTATGTATTTGGATGATGTATCTATACTTGGGTGTTATAGAAAAAATGTGATATAGCAAGATGGACTTAACCCATAATCTTTATGACTAACAATGCAACAGATTGAGATCTGATATAAAATTGTGGAAGTTTTCCTTTAATGCACTAGCCAGTTGTATTGCTTGTCACAGCAATCACTTATTGCAAATGCTTTAAAAAGAATTGGCCTTTTTGGCTGCAAGACACTGCCCAGGCTCTTCCTCTTGAATGGAGTGACCACTGCGTTTATTAACCTCTTTTTCACTGTACATGAGACTTCCTTTTTATCAAAATGTATAAAGATATTCTGAAAATGGAAGGGTGGGTTGGGAAAAAGTGTTTATTTTTACCACATTGGCATGAACAAAACCATAATTTGTTATATACAGTGTTCTACACTGGTGTTAAAAATAAATATAATTGTGCTAAAATCTTGTTGCTATCATTTTGTTGTTCCCAAATCATGTGTCAGATTCATTGAGAAGACTTTTCTTATAATTATAAAGTGAATTCTATTTTTTTTAAATATTGCAATACAATTAATATAATGTACAGTTAATTAATTACAACACATTTTATTTTTTATTTTACCTTTTTCTGATAATCTTGGTCTCTATTCTGTTATTCTCAAGAAAGAGTTCATTTAATGATTGAAGGAAGGCTTTTCTTGTCATAATAAAGCCTCAGAGTGAAGATAGACTGACCCTGATTAGAAATATATATATATATTTATGTGCATACATAGTGCATCAGATCTTGGTCTCCATGTAAATCTCCTGGCTTGCCTACATTAATGACCAGAGGGCTTTTGACTTGGGAAAGAAAGTCTATAATCTGCTAACTCATGACTTACAGTGACCAGACAGAGAGTTATTTCCAAGACCAAGGCGGCCTGTCCAGCAGAGCACCCAGGGATTCCTGCATGAAGATCTTTTTCATAGCTTAATGCCACTTTTTTCATATCATCTCATTGGTGTAATCAGAGTCACCTTTTGTGGGCAATATTGTCAAAGTGTCCTTATCTCAGAGCGTTATCTCAGGTGGAGAAACTGGATGTGTAGGTGGACACTGGAACTGTCCACTCTGGGCTCCCTTAGACTGCTTGTTAAAATGATGCCAGGATTTCTTTGCATACATGCATGTCAACGTATGACAGTCAAGGAGCAATGGAGAACCATTGCGATGCATTTGCCAAATAACATATGTCAAAAAAGTGTCTACAAAGAATAGCAATGATACATAAGCTTGTGAATGTTACAATTACATTGCATCATGTAGCAACACTTGATTACCCACAAAACTGACTGTAGCTAGGCCCACAGCAGGACCACTTGCAGGCGTCTGATTGCACCTCAAAGATGCTTGTTGAAAAGCTTGTGCTTCATAACATGTTGCAAACTGTAGGCCAACCCTGCAGGGCTTCGGTGTTAGAAAGTGATTCATTAATTATACATAAATCAAGCCACTATTATCCTTATGCTAGCATTTAGTTTAGCAGGGGTGAGCTCAGTAAAGACTCATACTGGACATTCTTTTAGGCTTTTTCAAATGTTTTGTTGACACAGAACCTAAAGGTGATGTAACGGGCTGCGCAAAATGGCCTTGACTGTCTTTTATTCTCTACTTTAAGTGTCTTTAATAAACAATCACTGTGTTCCATAAAAAAGCACTACAGCAAGGCAATTTTTCAAAAATAGCACTCCAGACTTTTGGTACAGCCTATTGCAGTCTGAATATCACAGTGTATAATATACCACAGTTATTTTTAGAGTCTTGCTATCCTGAGGAGCTGAATGCCACCCACACAATGCTCCGCACTACCTTGATAGTTGGGAAATAATTTCAGAAAAAATGCACAGTCTTGCATTTCCACAATTACTGTTTACTCTCTTCTTTGTTTCCTTGGTGACAGACATTTCTCTCAAATTATCTAGATTCTGCCCACATATTTTAAAATATTATTATGTTTTGCCAAATATGTCCATCTTTGAAAAAAGAGAAGTTTTTTTTTTGAGGACTGATTAGAGTGGGAGGTAAATGCTGTCTGCCAGCTCACTAGTCACAGACTGTCAGTGCAATATTGCAATCTAATTAGCACATCATATATTTCACATTTCTTGTCCATACACTTAAACATATTGCTTTTTGTAGTGATAATATGTAGGCTTTTCTTTGATTCCGTTTGCTTATGCTTATGTGTTATGTGTTAATGGAGTTAAGAGCCGGAGTGTTTAACCTTAATGGCTTGAATTGATGAACCGATTTGAGTGATGTATTGGTTTGGTGGTGGTGGTCTAGTGGTAGGATACTTGCCTATGGACCAATGTCTCAAAAGGTCCAAGGTTCGAATCCCACCTCTGGCACTACCACCACTGGGTCCCTGAGCAAGACTCTTAACCCTGAGTTGCTCCAGGAGGACTGTCCCTGTAATTAGGACATGTAAGTCGCTCTGGATAAGAGCGTCTGCTAAATGCCGTAAATGTACAAAAATTGCTTTTGTAAAGTTTGTAAGAACAATTTGATCAGATTCAGGAAACTAATGTCTGCTTCCATTTAGTAGTTCAAAAAAAGAAAAAGTAAAGCAGTAATGAAAATGAAGCGCTGTAATATTTGTCAGGATTCCGATTGCAAAGCAGAAATGGTAGTTATTGATAACTTCCAATTCTGCTTTGCATTCTGAATCCTGACAAATGCTATCCTACATATCCTGCATGTATCAACATCTTCAGGTTTCTGTACCTGAAATTTGTTTTTCCATTTTAATCATTTTTTCTACACTTTAACACAAATGTGTAGTTTTTACTCTATAGAATTTCAAAAAAGAGTTGCATTACTTTAGTCTCAATGCATTTGAGAAGAATTTGACATTGTTTGGCATGTTACTTCATTTTCAAACCATTACTTTTATTTTTTTACATCCTTACACTTCTTTCCGATCAAGACCGATTGGATGCTATAATAACATGCAGAAAATATAATCCCTATAAGTGCATATGTAACACAATACGTGCAATCAGGGATAAATATTTTCACCCATGCAAAGAAGTCAGTATTAGAAATGTGTTCAGGCAATCACATCCCTTGAAAATGCTTTTTGTTACAATGAACACTTCTGGAGCAATTTATCTCTAAGGTGGCAAGGTACACACAAATACCTGTGTTGGGCTATTTGCCTATGTGCAATAAAGTGTTACAGAAGAAACATGAGTGCTTAACATCAAATGTAATTATACCTGTAATGGCCATGAACACTGATGTCCCAATAACTCTTATTAGTCACTCATTATATGACTTAATATTTATAAACACAGGGTTTCTTCTGAAATCAAGGGTATTAACAGGGTAGTTTAATAGTTTTATCCCATTGAGCCTGGTAACATTCAGCCAATGTGCAGCTGCTCTAATTAATTTATTTATTACATGTCATGTCTGGATCATTTTAGGCATATAATGTGTAATGCACAGCACTGATATGTACATCATCTCATTTCAGCTACTTGCTGGAGAATACATTCAAGTGTTCACATGCATTAGAGAATGTAGACCGGCTCTCACCACTTGGGAGATGCTGGCTAAGCAGAGTTCCAGCACTGTGAGCTTTTCCTCTGGGAAAGAGCAGGACTAATGATGACAGTGTAAGATCTCCCTGAGTGACAGGCCACATCTCTGTTGTGTGGGAAGACGAGTAGGTGAAAGTTGGAGCTCTGCACTTCCAAAAAAAAAAAAAAAAAAAGCTGCCTTAGGGGGTGGATGTGGATGGAGCTCTTGCTCTGACATTACAAGAAACAATCATACGAATTTTTGCAATTTTTATGATGTTTATGTCTTTGCTGGTAATCCCAGTGCACGTTGTATGCTCAGGCTGATTTAGATTAAATGCTTTTTGAAGGAAATGCATACTCCAGCTCTGTGAAGATTGCATTTTTGTCTTCAGATTCATGTCTAGAGATAAATTATAACCAACAAAGATAAAGGTTCCCCTCTAAATACATGCAATTTGAACACCAGCATTCAAACAATATATATATATATATATATATAATGAAGATATACAGAGCAGTGGTTACAAGTCTATGATCATCACTTGTGGGACAAAAATATGATACGGATAGTGTTTGAGTAATCAGAGTGTAGCCCAGAACTGCAATCTGCAACATTACCACAGAGCTTCACCACAGCAATAACTGACAGGGCCTTTGTGTATCCATGGTAACAGGCCTGTTGTATCAGCTCTGATCCATCTGAGACAAACTTACGAAAAGAGGTAAAAACTCCTGGATAGCCACCTGTGTCTGGTGTTCAATATTTCAAAACTGCAGCGAGTACATTTTAGCAAAATATTATGTCAAATTCCACACCAATATTGTTTTGTACACAAAGTAATAATTCCATTGGATTCTTTGCAGCAATGCAATGCAAAAGTTCAGTCATTTCCTTGCTAAATGTTATAGACCTGTTTGGTAATGAAGTGATAATAAGCCAACTGCACTGTAATTACACAGTTTAGTGTCATACATAGAACAACCATTAAAAAAAGATTCTGGTCATGGGAAGTTTATGAAAACGAGACGTTCAAAGGTGAAAAGTCATGCGTATAATAATACCTCAGTGTGTAGGGCTGTGCTTTTGATTCTATGCCTGTTGTCTTTTGAGTGCCGTGGCCATTTCTGTTACCTTGGTTGGCGTTCCATTTTGGTTGTTCAATGATCAATGTTTATTGAAATAAGCTGCGTTGCTTTCTTCCTGCCTCCATCTGCCACCGGTGATATACACATATGCAGCCAAATGCAGAATTAACATCATGGAGTTTAAGAATTATTTGCATACAAGTGGATATATTTGCATATTATGTAATATATCCACTTGTATTATATTATTAATCTACTTTGAAATTAAGTATCAAATAAAGATTTTTTTATGTATTAATAAGCCTTCCCTGCCTCAGATGTTATAATAATAATAACAGCATATAATAACAATAATACACACACACACACACACACACACACATTATATATATATATATACATACATACAGTACTGTGCAAAAGTTTTAGGCAGGTGTGGAAACAATGCTGTAAAGAAAGAAAGCTTTCAGAAATGGAAGTGTTAATCATACTGCTGATGCAGTATAACTACCTTGTGTCTTGTTGCTGTGCTCAGTCTTGCCATGACATGAAACCTTCTTCCACAACCTCACCTTGGAAGCTGAGTTTGGCTGTTCCTCACCCAGTTTTAAGCCTCCTACACAGCTGTTTCTGTTTAATCTCATGACTGTTTCAACCTCCGTGTGACATTGATGATCATCAGTACCTGTTTGGTAAAATTGGTTGATCATACACCGACTATAATCCTACAAAATCCCAGACTTTGTGCAAGTGTACCTAGAAGAATTGATGCTGGTTTGAAGGCAAAAGGTAGTAACACCAAATATTGATTTAGATTTTTCTTTTGTTCGCTCACTTTGCATTTTGTAAATTGATAAAAATAAACAATCATTATTTATATTTTTGAAAGCATTCTTTGTTTACAGCATTTTTTCACACCTGCCTAAAACTTTTGCACAGTACTGTATATATATGCTTGGCCAATATATTATATATATATTAGTCAGATAGGATCCAATACCTACACCCTCCTGTATTTATGGCAAGAATAGGTAGCTCACACTATGGATAAATTGATGGATGGATCGATGTGTGCTATTATGCTAAATAATAAACTAAATATAAACTAATTAACTTGAATTAATATGTTGAATGTTTGTAATGGTACTTGCTTAAAAGGTACTCTATGTATGCTAATTGCTCACATTAGCTGAAGGCTTCTTGTGCACTTGGCCAAGCATTTCCAAAAGTTAATCACATAGCGTTTGGAAGGAGTATAATTCAAGCTCAGTAAACTGATCCCTTTTTTCCCTTAGGCTTGTTAAGAGGCACTCAAAACACTGACAACTGCCAAACTTATATATCTTTCAGGAAATAAGTCCCTCTTCAAACAGGCTTTCTCCTGCATTTGAAAATCTACCCCAACCCTGCTCTTCCCCTTCTTCTCTCTCAACTCCTCACCATACCTCAGTTCCTCTACAGATGGATACCCAGCATCCTCAGCTGTCAGAGGTGATGCCAGTTTCGAGTATGGCCATCAAGACCCATCCCTTAGTCAGGACGACACTGTCATAACAGTGTGTGCATGTGTGTGTCTTGAGCAGAGGCACAGACTAGTTTCATTCAGGAACGATGGTGCATTGAAACTGTTTTGACATTTAATCAGTATAAACAGCACACTCTGTCACTGCCCTTCAACTTGCCATGCTGCAGCCTAGTTGCCAACAGTGAAGAGGGATTTGTAGGCCTATTAAAAAAGGGAAAAAATAACAACTTTTCAGATACACTTAGTGCAGATATACATCCAAATGAATCCATCTTTGAACAAAAGTGTTCTGAAAGGTGTTTTTAGCTAAAGAAAATACAATTAAAAAATAAACAATGTCAACTTGAGAGAGAATTGGTTGTCTTATACATGTTAATTCTCTGTAATGTTGGGATGACTGATGTAATTCAAATTAGTCAGAAATGTTACACCAAAATTTTGTATGATTGCTGCTTTAATCTTACAAAAAACAGATGTCCTAACATTTCTCATAATTCAATGATTCAAATCACTGATGTTAATCAAAATTCATTGTTTCATCAATAATGGCAACCTGTCCTGGCCCACATGCAGCAAATCAGGTGTAAAGGTTAATTTTCCACGACATTATTTCACAGTTAGAACATCGATCTTATGCAGGAATACAGTTTCCTTACTCCAAGTTAACAAAGAGTTTCATCTAACTCCATAGGAAGATGGAATGGTCTAGTGGTAGGATACTCGCCTACAGACCAAGTGGTCACAGGTTTGAATCCCAGCTCCAGCACCACCATCATTGGGTTCCTGAACAAAACCCTTAATGCCAAATTGCTCCAGGGGGACTGTTGCTGTGGTTAAGAAATGTAAGCTGCTCTGGATTAGAGGATCTGCTAAATGCCATAAATGTAATCACAATAGCAACATAGGCTTGCATTCAGTTATCTCCATGCTGTTCTAATAAAAAGACATTCAGATTAAGGCGCAAGCCTTGTCTGTAGCTCACAAATGAAGCACTATTTTCATTTGTTGCTCAACCGCAGGTAACTGTCCAGAAGAAAAACCTTTATATCTCAGTATCAAAACAACATCACAAGGTTTTCATTTTTCTCGCGAGAACTTGCACGCTCCAAGGTACGTGCTGGGCGATTCTTCTTGTGACTAATGTTTCTGAATAATGAGAAACCAGGTTCATTTATTTTGGTGAAATTATTTATAAGTGCAGCAGCCTTCATAGAGAAAAAAAAAATATTTCAGCAAACAATGCATCTCTGATTTTTTAGTCTGGAACTCTAAAAGGGGAAAAGGTGAGAAGAAAAAAAAAACACTTTTCAGGGTATGGTATTGATAAAACCATCTGTTCCTCTTATCTGCAGTAACTGTCTCTATTCCCCAGGATGGCATCTAGCTGCTGGAACTTTGCTGTGAACATTTGATTGGGTTCAGCAACAAAAGATGGATAATGCTGTTTAATGATTAGTTCTTGAACCCACAGATTTTTAATGATTTATCAGAATTTTACTAAGAAATTGATTCCATAACTACACAGCCTTTTGTATTTTTTTAGAAAGGAAAACAGAACAATCTTATATTAGTGGACCAATCCCTATTTAGCCTGTTGGAAAGGCTGTCAGAGATGTGCTTTGTATCCATGTGTTTCTAATGCAGCAGCTTCCCCTTTAATACACAGTTGACCAAATAACCACTGTTCACTGTCATCTTGGCAGCTGAATGTTTTTCACCTGTCTGCATGACTTAATTGTGCCTAATTCAAGGATTAAACTGTTGCTGAGGACAAACTCTACTGCTTGACTTTAGGACTTTACTGTCAAGAATGCGGAGAAGCATTTATTTGATAGCAAAGCACCAAAGCTCGAAGAAAGAACTACTTTTAACTAAATTTCTATTATACAATTTTCCATATTTCTGCTATAATACCATATTTGCGAGACGTAAAAGTATGGACACCTTTTTTTGTTTATACATCTTAAACCATTTTTTAACAGCTTCTGATATGCATGACCAAATTTCTTTTGAGATACATTAGAAATATTAGAAATAGAAATAAATGTTTTATTAGAAATTGCTGGTATAGTTAAGAATTAATTGTTCAGTTAAACATAACAAGCCATTCTATTTCAAATACAGCAAAACAGACCCAAATAATGATACCATCACCACTATATTTCATAGATGGAATTATGCTGTAAAGCAGAGATTTTTTTATATGTAACACTAAATATTTTAATCATTTATCATCATCTTTTTTGTTCTCATATGCTAGGCTTTCCAAGAATTGTATAGCTTAGAGAGCTTAGAGAGTGGTAGCTTAGTCCTTGCAACCCTTCCCTGCACATCATTGTTGCTCAGTGTTCTCGTGAACATTTACAATAGCCAATGTGAAAGAAGCCTTAGAACTTTGGGTTTCTTTTTTGCACTTGCTCTGGAGTATTATATGTCTTACTCTCAGAGTGGTCTGTGTTGGTTGACCACCCCTGTTTAAATGCAGTGTGTCCAGTTGTAGGTTGGTGGTGTCCAGACTCTTAAGAGATCATGTAACATTTTCAGGCCTGATAGGCATGATTTTCCTGTTGAGGTCCTCAGAAATTTCTTTTGTTTGTTCCATAATATATTTGTACAAAAATATTTTGTGAAGATTAGACTTTCACTTTTAACCTTAGACTATTTTGTGGTCATCCTAAAGGTTCACTTAAATTTGCAACTCAGATTTCTTCTTTCGGAGCAGCGGTGGCCTTGTGGTTTGGGAGTTGCCCTGCACTGGAAGATTGTGGGTTTGATTCCCTCACCAGTAAGTTGCCCAGAGATACCCTTGAGTAAGGTACTGTCACTGCTACCCGGGCACTTTCAATAGCTGCCCCCTGCTGCATGGTGTGTGTATGGGTGAAACGCAGAGGTTGAATTTCGTTGTGTTGTGTTGTGTTGTGCTGTGCTGGGTTTCACAATGACAAGGGTAGTCACTTTCTTATATTGGGTCCTTTTCCTCCATAAACAAATAGGACAAGTATTTTTTTTTTTGTCTCACATGTGGACTGGCTTCGCTTCATTTAATTTAAATTACTTATGAAAATCCGATGATGTTTAAGGCCAAATGCATGAAGACCCATAAAAAAATCTAACAGTTTCACAAGTTTTCAAGCACCTATGGGTTGTTCCTGTCAGATTTCATCACTCTCGCTATACCAGGAACATGTCACACCGGTTCCTGATGCTATTTCCTAACTTATGACAGGTGGAGGCAAGACTAATAGGACATAGAACCTGATCTGTAGGGATGATTGGCTGTGAGAAGGAGGAAAGCTGAACATCTAGACATTATGTGAGCAGGTGACTCAGATAGTGTTATACATTTTATTCAAACCCTAAGGGTAGCTAGATTCTCATGCTTTATTACCCTTAGGGCATTAAGACATGCTAACAAGCCCTCTATCATCACACTTAAAAGCCACTCTCCTTAATTCAGTTTGCAGAGTGGAATCAATTTATGAACCAGTTAAACTACTTTATATAGCTGCATGCCAAAGTTTGTGACCCCCTTGTCAAATGACATATTTATTCAATTTACAAGTGAAAATATGTTCTGCAGAATACACCCTTCTGCACAGTTTAATGCACAATTACTGTTTGTTATTAAATGTGTTCTGTGCAAAATCAGTTTTCAAAAAAGGCCTTTCCACATATTAAAAGTAATCCAGATCATTCTAAAGATTTTGGATTACTTTTGTTAGCACTGTAAGTCAGTATAAAGCAGTTCTTTCCCAAGACATTCTTGGTAAAGAGCAGCTTTGGTCAATAAGCAATGCATGTAAGGTTAAAAACGTAAGGCTGTTTTGCAGTCATTTGTTAGGTGGGACTTCCATGGGTTGGACTAGTTTGTCCAGCAAATCCTGCAGAAGCTTAATGGGATTGAGATGTGCGTCAACACACTGGACTTCCTCAAACCAGCACGGTATATTATTCTGCCATCGGGGAACATAACTTGCAACTTTGTGTGCAACAGTGTTTACGCAGAAGATATGTGTCAAAGTACATTGACAAGAATGTCAGGACTAAAGATTTCATAGAAGAACATTTTCTCAGAGCATCACAGACCTGCTCCATCAGACCAGTCTACCTTTTACATGTTCAGTAATTTGTGCTACAAAAGCACTGTAGAATCAAACAAGACAGTCTAGCCTTCACCCTCTTCATGCATCATTGAGCCTTGGACACCCATGACATTGTTGGCAGTTCACCGTTTGTCTGTCAATTAGTCATTTTTAGTTGGTACTAACCATTGCACAGTGGCTTTCAATGGCAGAACTTTCATTTTGTAAATGCTCTTGCCAAGATATCTATCCCTTACATTTTGCTCAGATCCTTATATTTGCCCATTTCTCCTGCCTCCAACACATCAACTTTAAGAACTGAATGTTCACTTGCTGCCTAACACACCCCACCTCTTAATAGATGCCACTGTTTTTCACTTCACCTGTTAGTGGTTTTGTTGTTACTGATTAGTGTAATACCCAGAATGTTTTAGTTTTTTTTCATCCATTCACAAAGTCTGGCAAGTCTTAGATGCTGTGGAGATGTCTACAATGACAAAATAGAGCATTGCTAGCTTTAAAATGCCACTAAATAAACCACAAACAGCTGTGAACAGCTAGTTTATGAGAATACACCATCTGTTCTTAAGATGCGAGACAACAAGCGTTATTAAAGGCTTTTGTGTACTCTGTTGTTATATTGTTCATTGAGTTGAAAACTTTAAGACTGCATGTGATCCTGTTTCTTTACATCTGTAAACGCTATCAGGCACACTGTGCTTTTGCAGCATTCGAATGACTTTGTTTTCAGGGCATAAATTCTATGATAAATCTTAAACATTCAGGATTATTTGACTGATGTGGCACTGCGGTTCATTTCTGAAGAAAAAGTCCCTTTGACACGTGCATGTTTTCATAAATCCACCAACACAGAGTGCAGAGCTGCCAGGAGGAATCCTTTTGCTAGATGTGTATCAAGGGAGCTCATACATGTGTGTGTGTGTGTGTGTGTCTGTGTGTTCTAGATATGATTAAGGTATGCTTAGGATATTATGTAACTTTTATCACAGAAAGAAATAGACAATAAAATATTTATTGTCTCGTTATTGTCTTGCTGCTGTTTGCATCATAGGGAAAGTGCATTTTTTGGTTGTACATGCCTCCATGTAGGCTGACATGATGTTCATACATTAATAATGCTTTAAACGCCATATTTCTTATCTTTGATGCTTGAGGGTTTTATTTATTGTCAACAGTACAAATTGAGGAATCTTTCATATCCATGAAGCAAAACAATTCTCAAAAACTCATCAACAGTGAAATATGTGTGCATGTGTGCGTGTGTGCATGTGTGGCGGCAAAGATGATCAACAGTGAAATATGTGTGCGTGTGTGCATGTGTGGCGGCAAAGATGATCAACAGTGAAATATGTGTGCGTGTGTGCATGTGTGTGTGCATGTGTGGCGGCAAAGAAGCAGTGGATGTCTGAGCTCAGGCAGATTGATGAGACCTGACTGTGTACTTCCCCCCTATTTACCTGCTTCAGTAAACATGGCTCCATCTTTATAGCTCCATTCACCCAGAGACAGAGAAGGCTACAGTGTTCAGCTCCATTAAATAGACTTATCCCGTGAGGCAGGGTTATCTACTGCAGGACAGGTGATGCACCAGAGTCAAGCTGAAGCATCCCATAAATTATAGTGGAGTGCCAGCAATGTGTCAGCAGGAATTATTTATGTATGTGGCATATGCGAGCTATTGACAGTGTCCCATCAGTTATGAGATGTCATCATTGCTAACTCAGTGATGCTGTGACTTTTTAGTAAAATCTCTTGACAAAATAAATAAATTAATAAATACTTGCATCACTGTTTAAAACCTGGGCAAAAGCCAGAGTATCACAATACAATAGCAACTCTGGGGTGATATAATGTGAATATACATTTTAAATTCATATACACCTTAAATTCTTGAAATCACATTAAAGTGTCTGACTTAATACAAATGTAACCTCTTTTGCTATTTTTCTTTATAAAAGAACAAAATAAGTACACAAAATAAATAAATAAATAAAAAACTGAAAACCTTCAACCACTGTAAACTCCACAACCAGTCGATAAAATCATCTAATTCTGGAAATTTAGCAAAAAAAAAAAAAAAAAAAAAATATATATATATATACCATATATATATATATATATATATATATATATATATAAACCACAAATCAGACTCTGTTTCAGAAACAGCTCCATAAACTTCACATTTTATTGATTTAGATTTTTAGTTTAAATTTAATTATTGCCAGTTTTTGGTTTCCTGTAAACTTGCTACAGATTTGTACCATCCCCATCACTGCTCCCCGGGATGCAGTGATGCTTTCGAAAGCTACCCCTTGCTGCATATGTGTATGGGTAAAAAGCATAGGTGTAGCATTTTTTATGTGTTTCACTGTGTGCTGTGCTGTGTTTCACAAAGACAAAAATAGTCATTTTCCCTTTTTATCTTTCACTTTCTTTAACTTTTCTTTCATGAAAACTTCAGCAGACATCAGCAGTAATATAAGCTTTTATTCCTTGAAAGTAATAGGTTAGCGTGTATCCATTAAAATCTGCGGAGAGCAATTATTTATGTGTAAGGGGATCAGTTGTGACTTCTTGTTATAAAATACCTTTAAAATAAAACTTTGGGTAACAATTTATAATTGCAATTTCCATTTTCACTAAAGGAGTGTAAGGAGTGAAAAAAAAACTTTTTTGAGATTTCTTGAGATGATTGTGAAACCTTTATAACCTTCCATTACTTGTTAGCTATATTAACTATGTGATTCTTATCCTGAAGCAAACTTTAGATCCCAAACATGTCTTAAATGATAGGCTAAAATTTTGGGAATTGTAAATGCGAATTTCTGACAGGGTTTTGTGAAGAGAAAGCCTAGTAAATTGGCCATTAACTTCATGTAGTCTACACCACAAGGCCTCAGAAATGACATATTGGCAACTGATTGTGTCCATATATACCGCAAGATCTCAAATCTAACATGTGGAAAGTAAGTATTTATGCAGACTTAACAAGCTCCTAGATCGATGTCCATGCTATCACCACCAAATGCATTTTTAATGCCATGGAACAATTAGCCCACACTTTCACACCTCATCTCCTTGATGAAAGTTTGATTTATGCAGTTAGGAGCAGTTAACGAGGGCCTCAGTCAACTGTCTTGGTGGCGTGAGATAAACGTTTTGTTGTGGAAGAGATTCTTTGTTCGGATGCCACCCAGAATCAGACATTTAAACAGTGGGATAGAAAGAATTTTCTCCGCTGAGAAATCAGGGCTGAATAAGTTAAGCTAAAACGGTGCACAACTGCTTTGGGATGTACTCCTGCATTTGTGCTTATGACGTAAACAGACACGCTAAATCATAACTAAATAAAGTCCTCACACATCTCCATGTTTTAACATACCAAAAGATGATGCCAAGAAACTTGCACACTATTAAATTCAGCAATGTCTTGCCATACGTAATCCAATTAGCCCATTGTGTAGTTGTGGGTTTAGTTGGGCTCTTTAGAATGCCCAGCAGAAATGACAGCATAAACAAACATAAACAAACAATAAACAAACAGAGCTCAACCCAAGGCAAGAAACATGGAATCAGCAAACTTAGAGGATTTCCACCCTTTCATTGAGCAGATTTATTACAATTCCGGAATAATACACTCCACATCTCCTTTGCAACCATTTGTTATTTTATTTAGTTTGTTGTGCATTTTCTGTTTAAAAAGCCTGTTGCTTTACATTGTTTAACTTAATGCTTTTAAGTCCTCTATGGATAGTCAATATGTTTTCCTGTCATAACCTTCTAATTTTGTTTATGTTTGTACAAGAATTAGTTTTAGCTGACTGGAAACATCCAACATATCTTCCCCTGCTCTCTGTTAGAAATGCAAATTACAAAGTAATTTATTTATTCAATAATAAGAATTAATGTCAGATTTGCGATTTGTTTAATGAAGGTTTAATGCCAGGTATTGTAACCTGGCTGTATTCACACTTAGACATAGTATTCCATTACTGCTGACATGTTGACTTTAACTCTGGAACCAAACAACCCAAAGCCAACAAATTACAAAAGTGCAATATTTATGAAACTTATATGGCTAGGAAATTTGCACACTCAACCTTGCATTGCACACAATATGTTCAGTTTTCAGATTCAAATTGCAGACCTGTGCAAGATGTTGTCTTGTGGTTACAGACAGTTTGCACGATAGATGGAGAGACAGTACAAGAAAGTGAGAGCGTATCAGATATGCAGCAAACTTAATGCTCAGATTGCATCATTCTTGACTGAGGCAAATTACTATTCCTTACCAGAACTGCATTCTCCCTAGCAAACAGCTGGTATTCACATAAACAACCTAATTACATCTTGCCTGTCTACTTCTCAGCACTTTTCTAATGTACTAGAATGTTTGGCTAAGGTGCACTTTCCTGTATTTCATCATCTCATGTCCCCCATTGCTCAGTCTAATGTTGAGGGAAATGCAAACATTTATAGTAATAAATAATAGCTAGTAGAATCCAGTTAGTGCTCTGCAAATAAACAGAGGCTCCCATTTGGCATAACTGTGGCACCATTACTGGTATATTGGGATTCTGATAACCAACAACATAGTCACTGTCCAAATGCACAAAACCTGCCTTACTACCTTGAGTGGGTAAGATGGCCCTCCCTCTCTTCTGTCACTAGCAAGAAGGTGTCAGCTGAGGTAAGAGTATTGGCAGTGATCATTCTCCAGGTGGACTGAGCTGTCCAGTGAGACAGTGAGCGAACATGCACTTGTTGTCATGCACTTATAAAACAACGCTTTTCAGTATGAAATAACTGGATATCCTGAATTGCAATTGGCTACAGTACAGAAAAAAAAAAATTGTATTCCAGCTACTTATCTGGGACATTAATGAGATTAGGTTATGGTTTTTTGTAGTCAAAAGCATAGACTACATGTTCAGCATAGGTATGTTTTATACACATTTTTTGTGTAATATATATATATATATATATATATATATATATATAAATTGAAAGCTAATAATATTTGTGATATTGCCATCAGATCAGCAGCAATGTGTATGACATTTCAACACAGAACCAACATATAAATCTCCCTTCAAAGGACTGTGACTCAAATGGCTGGACGATGGGAAGGCATGATCAAAGCATACCACATTTTTTCAGCCTCTAAAGTGGGAGTCGTCGCTGGATGAGTTTGGATCAATGCTTTTGGCCTCCTTCATTTTTAAACAGGTCAATTCAATTGAAACTTTAATGTGCTTTAATTGGAAAAGCGAAAAAGGGACGAGGCTGGTTTGTAAAAGAGCAGTCGAGATGTTTTAACGGCCGCCAGCACCCACCTCTCAGGAGAACAAACAGAGGAACTAGGAAAAGGTCAGGGAGCATTGTTGAGAGCTGCAGGAGAAACCCTGCTGAGCACAGGCTGAAAATGAATAGTGATGAAAGAGTGAATGAGAGAGAGAGAGAGAGAGAGAGAGAGAGTGTGTGTGTGTGTGGGGAGAGAGAGTATGAATGAGAGAGAGAGAGAGGAGAGAGAGTGTGTGTGTGTGAGAGAGAGGCGTGAATGAGAGAGAGAGAGAGAGTGTGTGTGTGTGTGTGAAGGCGTGAATGAGAGAGAGAGAGAGAGAGAGAGAGTGTGTGTGTGTGTGTGAGAGAGAGAGCGTGAATGAGAGAGAGAGAGAGAGAGAGAGAGAATGTAAGAAAGAAGACAGGAATAGAGAAATGACTAAAATGATTAAAACATTAGCAGAATTTAGTTGAACAGATAACTTTGAGAAATATTGGCTTTGAAGAGAATATGAGGTTTTAAATAGCACAATGACTGCTATTAAAGTATATCCATCCATTATCTGCCGCTTGTCCCAAACGGGGTCGCGGGGGAGTGCTGGGTGTCCAACCCAGCGCCACGGACGGGGGCACCCTGGACAGGTCGCCAGCCGCCGCGAGGAGGCCCGGGGCCGAGACGGCACCTTGCTCAAGTACCTCAGGGCAACCTATTGAGAAGGGTTGAACCCCCGATCCTCGATCATGTGGCCCGACGCCCTAGCCACTAGGCCGCTGCCCCTATGAGAAAGTATAGCTAACATATTATCTTGATGGTCCACTTTTCAAAACCTCTCTTAACCCCCTAAACTTTAAAGTGAAAGTGACTATTGTCACTGTGAAACACAGCACAGCAAACAGTGAAACACACTGAAATGCAACCTCTGCTTTTACCCATACACACACTGTGCAGTAAGGGGCAACTATTTAAAGCACCCGGAGATCAGTGTAGGGGACAGTACCTTGCTCAAGGGTACTTCAGATAACCTTCTAGTCTTTAAATCTTTTCTAGGATTTAAACCCCACACCTTCCGAACCTAGGGCTTATTCCTTAACCACCAGGCCACTCTTTTAACACCCCAGTCCAGACTTGTGTTCCTCATCCATGCCTCTCAAATAGGTTTTGAGGCAATACAGGTATTATAATTGATTACTGATTCCAACTTATACCGACCAAAAGTTTATTAGAGGTTAACTTACATCTGACTAAAACATTTTCATAAACTTAAAACTTAAAATTTACTGTAACAGGCTTTACCCTAGCATCAGTCCTTATCCTTATCCTAAACCTAACCAATTCTCAATGCTCTTGATTACCGCATGTGTTCACTAGCAAGTTGAAAGAAAGTGACAACCCTTGTCATTGCATTGTTTAGAGCATTTGAGGGTAACCTACGTGCCATTAAGATTGAGTGTTTTAAACTTAAGACAAATTATTGTCCTAAATTTGGCACAACTTTTAAAGACAGCAGCTCTGAAGTCTGTTTTAATCAGGCAGTAAAAATGTTCATATTCTTTCAGAACTGAAGACATATTTATTAAAGTGGAACGAAGTTCTTACACAGAGTGAAACTCCTTTATAGTTTCACTTTTCTTAACAACATTTGGAATCAGGTCTGAATCTTTGCAGAACAAGCAGGGTGGGATGACATTTTGATAACGCATTCATGAAAGTTTGAGAGAGTTTACCTCCTTTTTTTTTAAACCTAATGTCAGATATGATGCCTTTTTGTTGTACCAAATCCTGATTAGTGCAGTCTTCATTCTTCAGCAAAGACAGCAGAAGGAAGAATATATTTGACCTAATTCTGTAACGTTATGCTGAAGAAAGCACAAGAAGTCATAAGTCTTACTTCTTTATTGAAATGTGCCTTTACAAAGCAGCTCAAGCCCTAATTTTAATTTTCCCTAGGATTAAACATGCAGTTTAATTACCGTATCATACAAAACCATGTAACCATGATCTACATTTACTTTATTTCTCTTAGTAATCACGGCCTTTTGCATTCATGGAAACAAGAACTTTTGTGTTTTGAAGCGTAAATAGTGTTTGTATCTCAGTGATCTTGAAATAACCATAATTAGGACAAAATAATAGACTGTACAATGATATGGTCATTGTGTCTCAAATGTAACCTAGTCTTGTGACACTACATCCATCAGATTTTTGTAATAAATCACAATTTTGGAGTTTTTATATGGACTTTATACTTTCACTGCCCTCAGATTTTAAAACATTTCTTTATAGTAAGTATAGTAGGCTACTGGTTTCCATAACATTTGCACAACTTGACCCATTTAACTATCAAGCCTTTATCACACTCTTTTGCTGTAGACATATGGATTATTAGGTAATTGGAGGACAGTATAAAACTGTAAATTCCCAGCACAATGCAGTACAATAACTTCTCTTTTCACAGACTCTCAGAACAACCTGTAATGCTGAATAAGCTAAAAAAAAACAAAAAAAAAAACACCAGGGTCAGTCAAAACATGAAAATGCTTGTCCCACTCTATCACAAATAAAAATACATATTAATATCTGATTACTGCTGTGGTATGTAACAGCACAACGTTTTTTATTTTTTTCATATGGTAACAAACAAATTTTGTAATCTGTCAGGCATTATACACATTCCCTGGTTTCAATCTAGTCATTCTGTTCAGGAACGAATGCTGCTAGATTCTGTTCTTAAAATCAGTGCTTCTTAGAGCAAGTTAGTGATATCTGACAGTGAAATGAGTTTTTGCAGTAATATGCTGAAGCTCTTTCATACGTTTTTGTATTGTAGGCATAACTATGTATATTTATAGTGGAAAACAATAATATACAAGAAGGAAATAAGTATTAAAATATATGGAGTTGGTTGTGAACAATGACGCAAGCGTTTTACATTTATGATAGAAATGTAGCATAGAGAATCAGGCTGATTAAATTAAGGTATGATGCTAAAAATATAAAGTACCAAAAATGTAAAAAGAAATAAATATAAGTGTGGTATATAATAAATATCATTGCCTAATATTAAAACTAGCCATGAACTGAGAGCCAACTAACATTCACATGGACAGCTCTTGTTTTTATTTTTAAATTTTATTCTTTTTTTTCTTTAGGTTTTAATTTTAATCATTTGTCCTGAAGTAAAAAAGATCAGGTGTTTTTTTTTTTTTCTCTCAAACACTGAGAGAATCTTACTGATCATAAGTGTCATATTTCTGCTTGTTCCTCATTATAAATACACCCTGTTGCAATTGCCCATGGTCTCCCTTTAACAGTGGAATTTAGGGGGAAAAAGTTAACAGTGTATGTCTAATACAAAGTTGCCAGTAAGTGGTTGTGAGAGGTGACGGAGGAGTTAAATTTGGCAAAATAATATGATAATAATATATAAATAAATAATGTATATCTTAGGTCTTTTGATGCTAATTATTTCATCACTTAAACATTACTCGTGATTCCCCTGTTCATGAACTATAACCTAAGTTATGCCCCATGATAATGCAGTGTAATGTATATAATATTCTTTTTTTCAGTATGCAGGCTTGCCATCTGTTTAATAATGTATGGACGTGTATCCATAAGATGTTGCTCCCCCCATCTGGTGCTGCTCTGCCACTGCAACTGCTGTGACACTTTTAATGGCAAGTGAATAATGATATGCTTGTTTTATCAATATACTGTAAATCCTAATTAATTGTGATAAAGGGCCTCAGGAATATTAATAATAATCATAATAAAAATAATCATTTTCATCTTCTTTAATATCACTGTATGCCTTAAAATAATGCTTAAAGTGCTAGAAGAAAAAACAGTCACATTAGGGACAAATGAGCATCTTTAGTTTATCTGATATGCATGTGTTTGTCCTGCAGAAGGAAACCACAGCACTTGGGTGAAATGGGCAGAATATGCAAAGTCACCGGGGAAGTGCTCTCAGCTTTCCCTGGCTTGATATCAAACCCAGAACCTTCTTGCTGAGGCAACAGCACTAACCCCCGCACACTGCAAAAACGGAACAATGGAATGAAGTGAGCTGATCATCAGAAGTATTCAAATTAAGCAATAAAAATGAATGACTACTAATGACTGAAGTTTGAAGAATGAAAAGGAAATCCCTCAGGAGGGTGAGCAGGTGTAATTTTTTAGAAGGGGGTAAATGGCACATGCAGGTGGATCTGTGATGGTCATACTGATCAGGAGGGCAAGTGAACAGTAAAAACCTATAATGTCCAAGCTCACTTCAGCCTCAAACCAGACAAAAGGGCAGTTGTCCAGTTTGGTATATAGACAGCTCTCTAGGAGGAGAATAGAGACAATATAAGGGGTTTAAAGAGGAAAAATGTACACATGAAAATAAATCTTACATTTTTAATCTTCCATTCAAGATATTCATGTAAGAACAAAAGCACTGCGCTTGATGATATGAGGCTTGCATGCAGCTGCTCGGCTCTGGAAACACATTTCGCCAAACAGATGTACAGTTTAGTTTGAAACAAGTTTGAAAATATTTTTAATTAGAAAGAGCAAGGGGCAACATTTACACACACTCTGATTCGAAATAAGACTCTGATCCATTACTTCACATGATCACTTCACTGTTCATAAAAACCTCCATTTTGCAGTTATACTCCTTACAGTTAAACTGACATTGCAAAGATTGCATTATATGACTGCTTGTATTCACTAAGCTCTTGAGAAATTATTCATCCTTTCATAAATGGTTGGGATTGGGTTTGCTAGTATGCTTGTAATCCCATCTGCCTGCAAGGCTAGGTTCTATACCTGTAGCAATGTGTTACAAGAACATTGCTGTGTGTCCCAATACCTTTGTCCATATGAATAAACAAGTTGATTCATTGAATAAATCTGATTAAAATAATTCAGACAGTAATCTGTAAATTATTAATTTATGCCAGTAGACCTTGAAGCCCTGAGGGTTCCCCTCAGGTAAACAGTGACTCTGGAATTTCTAGCTATAAGAGTTTGACAGCACAGACATCTTTGGCCGACCCCACAGATTTGTAACTTTTAAACAAATAAATTAAAGGTTAACAAAAGTCGGTTGATGTTATGAAGTAAATGAATGGATAAAGGCAAAATAAAATAACAGCGTCTATTATCCCATCTTCATCATCACTGCTCATAGGATAATTATAATTTTTATGTTAATGTATATTTTTCTGCTTTTCTATAGTTTTCATATTAACCTTACAAATGTTTTTGCCTGTTGTAGCAACACTCATACAGTTTTATATGTTCTTCATTATATATGTTTCTGTGCATGTCTGCTTGGGTGTGTGTGTATGTGCGTGTGTGTGTGTATATGTGTTTGGTTACACCTCTATTAAATGTAAACATTAAGCTCAGTGTGTCTGTGGGTGCGTCTCATTACTCCAGCTGTGTTTAACAGAAGCAAAGGAGTTTGTGTGCGTGTGTGTGTGTGTGTGTGTGTGTGTGTGTGTGTGTGTGTGTGTGTGTGTGTTTTCTGTGTCAGGTTGTCATTACTGTAATGTAGTCCAATTAAATGATGTTGTGGGTTTCACAGTACAGCCCACTCTGGCCAGTGTGCAGGGCAGTAGAGCAGTAATAGGCATGCTGTGCTCTGTTGGGCAGTGGAAAGTGTAATTGCAGACTGAGAAGCTACAGGTGTGAAATCCCCCTCCAGAACTGGGTGAGTAATGTGGGACTGTTTCCTTTTAAAGATATGATTACTGGAATCAATTAGAGGAACTGGGCACTGAATAGGAACCAATGAGTGGACAAGCTACATTAGATCATTTGTTTTTATCATGCAGTTTGTGTGTGTTTGTGTGTGTGTCTGTCTGTCTGTCTGTCTTCTATCTGTCTGTATATGCTTGTGCTTAAGACATGTATGATGCAAGGATTGTGATTCCTCTGTCTTTTATTTTGAGACACTGCTTTCAGGGATAGACTAATGAGGTAAATAACGTAATACTGTGAAATAATTTCATTGGTTTACTTTTTAGTTCAAATACTTTGCCATTTTGCATGTATCAAACAGTACATCTGGGCTTTATGCAACCACCACAATTAAAATATGAAAGGTTATGAAGGACATTTACATAAACTTTATCTCTTCAGTTCTAGTGACCAGAAAGAGTGACTTATTTCTAACATTATTACCTACCTGTGTTTATCTTATTTCAGTTTTATTTACTTCATTACTCATTTTCAAGTAAAATATTCACAGATTTGTCATCGTTTTGAGAGATCCTTCCTTTACATAAACCAAAGTACATCTTTGAGGAAAGGAAACTACACAGTTCTTTATTTGTATTTCTTTGTGATTAGACATAATTTTGACCTCTGATGTCTGTCATTTCTAATTTTTGACACTTAAGATTAGCATCCATCCATCCATCCATCCATCCATCCATTTTCTACCGCAGCCTGATGGAGGTTGCAGAGGGGAGGTCTGGAGTGCTCCTAGTGGTTGGGGCGTCAGCCGCGTGTCGAGGTTGAACCCTTCCCCAGTAGGTTGCCCTGAGGTACCCGCCAGGCAGGTGCCGTCCCGTCCAGCTCCTCCCCTGCGATGGGCTGGCGACCTGTCAGGAGTCGTCCCCTGTCTCGCCTGTGTGCGCTGGGTTGGACACCAGCACTCCCCGAGACCGTTTGGGACAGCGGCGAATGGATGGATGGATATTGACTGTGGCTTTGAGATTCAAAGAAGAAACCTGACCATCCAAGTGCACAAAAGAAATTACAAAAGGTCCTAAGTAATTTCACATATCTAGATAGAAATGCCAGGAAATAAAAGTTGAAAGTCTGCTCTCTTCCCATATCCCTCTAATGACTGAAATAGAAAAAGTCAACAGTGCATGGCAATAAAAAATTACTTCTTTTTTTTTAACTGGTCTTGCTGGTCGAATACTTTCGGTGTGGGGGTGAGGGAATTTACAAGAAGGTGCACAAGAAGTAGATCCAGTAATGAACCATGACATGGAAACTACCTGCCAATTAATATGTAGACTCCCTTTTGCTAGCAAAATAGTGGTTTCTGACACTGAAGTTGTGAGATGGGTCCTCTGTGGATCGACTTTGTTTGCAAAACTGGACCCACAGAAGCGCTTTTGATCCGAGATAAAGTGTACACAATTCCTAAACAACAGCTGTAGTGTGGCAGAGAATACTGTACTGCCATTAACAGGGTGTTCCTGATCTGCAAAACTGTTTGTCAGTATGTGTCAAAGTGATATGATTGCCAGAACCCAAGGTTTCCCAGCAGGACTCTTCCCATAGTGCAGCCGGATGCCCAAGTAAATCCACACACACCAGTCTGTCTACATCAAAGATCAGTGATGTACAGAGTACAGCTGCTGTTTCACCAAACAATAATTTTTCAGGGATTTAATCACATGCATCACTGTTGTTTAGTTCATGAGTTATCCTCCTTGAAACACTTTTGGCATGTTCTAACCACTGCATATTAGGAACACCCAACAGGACTTGCTATTTTGCAGATCCTCTGACCCAGTCACCTAGGCATCTTAATTCAAAGTATTAATTTAATGAATCTTAAGACAGAATGACTTGTGAATAGACGTCAGCTTAATTTACATTAAAACCAGCCATGTAAATTATTCATCAGCTTTCATCTAATTAAAAAGCTTCATGATTCTGACAGGCAGCTGTCTTTCAACTCTCTGTGCTAAACTGAAGTTACACAAAGCTTATTCAAGTTTAAATAGACAAGCTGTTAGGAGCATTACTTATGTCCACTGTGACTGGAAATGTGACAGTGTTGTAAAATCTGATCTTGACTGTTGCTATACCAACTACTGTTGTTGTGGCAGACATAGTCTGTTGTGGCAGACATAGTCTGAGGTGGAATATCATCAAATAACTGTTAAATTTAATGTCATGCATGAGTCAAAGCTAGTGTTTTTATTGAAATGGCCAGAAAGCACTGTAAATAAGGCTATAATGATGTAAAAGTATAACAATGATTTTCATTATTAACACCTTCAGCCTGGCCATAATGATGTTCAATACTGAGTTTCACATTATCCTGTTTTAACAATCCTCATGTCCTTGTCTGTCTGCATGCAATCTGATAGAGCTCCATGGGCAAAAAAGTAGTTGCATTCACATTGACTTTCTAATACTGGGTCATGCAGGGTCTTGCCTCAAAAACAGCATGAAATAACTTATGTTTCCTTGTTAAGTTGTCTCAACTTGATGTTTTTTTAAGTCATTAAAATTCTTAGACTTTTCAACTATATCAATTAGTGACTGCACTTTCCTGTTATAATAAGCAGTTATATTTATGGATATCTATTTAGATGTTAAACCAAATAGTAAAATTAAGTTTACTTTTCTGACCTTCAGCAGATGCTTATCATCTAATAACTGAGAGAGTCTCTCAGGAGTAACTTGGGTTTTGAGGTCTTACTTACAAGGCTCAAATGGTGCTCGTGCTAGAGATGTAATAGATCAAGACCTGATCCTATGAGCTCCTGGTATGCAGCTGAGAATCATATCCCTCGGCAACAGAAGACCATTTTTGCAGGTGAAGAAACAATGCAAGCAAAAACAAAATAATGCTGAAAAAATGCTTTGTGAAATTGTTTGAATCCTATTACAAAGATTTTTTATATTCTATTTTATGTTATATATATATATATATATATATATATATATATATATATATATATATATATATATAGAAGAAGAGAGAGAGAGCGAGAGAGAGAGAGAGAGAGAGAGAGATAGATATGTATACAGTACAGTACAGTACTGCGCAAAAGTTTTAGGCAGGTGTGGAAAAAATGCTGTAAACAAAGAATGCTTTCAAAAATGGAAGTTAATCATATATTTTCATCAATCAACAAAATGTGAATGAACCAAAGAGAAATCTAAATCAAATCACCCTTTGCCTTTTTACACAGTTTTGAAGGAACTATTTGTTGAGTTCTAAATCTAAATCAAATCAATATTTGGTGTGACCACCCTTTGCCTTCAAAACAGCATCAGTTCTTCTAGGTACACTTGCACACAGTTTTTGAAGGAACTCGGCTGGTAGGTAGTTCCAAACATCTTGGAGAACTAACCACAGATCTTCTGTGGATGTGGCTTCCTCACATCCTTCTGTCTCTTCATGTAATCCCAGACACACTGGATGATGTTGAGATCAGGGCTCTGTGGGGGCAGACTAATTGGTGAAGGCAAAGGTAGTAACACCAAATATTGATTGACTGAACCCTATTTTTGTTAAACTCACTTTTGCATTTTGTAAATTGATCAAAATAAACAATCATTATTTATATTTCTGAAAGCATTCTTTGTTCATTCTCTGTTCATTTTTTCACACCTGCCTAAAACTTTTTATATACTTTTTACTATATATATATATATATATATATATATATATATATATATATATATATATATATATATATATGTATATGTATATATGTATACACACACACAAGGCAGAGAACAACAGAGGCTAGGAGTAATGAGGATGTTCCAGTTTTCCCCACTAGATGTCAGTCTTGCAGAATTCTTTGTATTTGTTTTGAGTTTATCTATCTACCTATCTATCTATCTATCTATCTATCTATCATATGTAGTGGTTGGTAAAAGTTTTCCGGTAGTTGTTTGGTAGAGTTGCTGTAGTTTTTTGGAGTTTGTACTTCTTGGTTGGAGCAAATCTGAAGTTGTTAGTTGTTTTTAGTTTTTCATTGAAGCTGCTGTCGTGGCTGGTTGGAGTTTGTCTGCATTTGTTGGTTGGAGCTTGTCTTAGTTGTTTGGAGTTTGTAGTTGGTGAGAATATGTCTGTAGTGGTAGGTTGGAGATTGTGGTCTGTGGTGGTAGGTTGGAGTTGTAGTTGTTGGTGGGAATGTGTCTGTGGTGGTAGGTTAGGTTTGTAGTTATTGGTGAGAATGTGTCTGTGGTGTTGGTTAGAGTTGTGGTCTGTGGTGGTAGGTTGGAGTTGTAGTTGTTGGTGAGAATGTGTCTGGTGGTAGGTTGGAGTTTGTAGTTGTTGGTGAAGTCGTGTGTCTGTATGGTGGTAGGTTAGGTTTGTAGTTGTTGGTGAAATGTGTCTGTGGTGAGTAGGTTGGGTTGTAGTTGTTGGTGAGAATGTGTCTGTGGTGGTAGGTTAGGTTGTAGTTGTTGGGTGAGAATGTGTCTGGTGTTGGTAGGTTGGAGATTGTGGTCTGTGGTGGTAGGTTGGAGTTTGTAGTTGTTGGTGAGAATGTGTCTGTGGTGGTAGGTTGGAGTTTGTAGTTATTGGTGAGAGGAATGTGTCTGTGGTGGTAGGTTGGAGTTTGTAGTTGTTGGTGAGAATGTGTCTGTGGTGGTAGGTTGGAGATTGTGGTCTGTGGTGGTAGGTTGGAGTTTATAGTTGTTGGTGAGAATGTGTCTGTGGTGGTAGGTTGAAGTTTGTAGTTGTTGGTGAGAATGTGTCTGTGGTGGTAGGTTGGAGATTGTGGTCTGTGGTGGTAGGTTGGAGTTTGTAGTTGTTGGTGAGAATGTGTCTGTGGTGGTAGGTTGGAGTTTGTAGTTGTTGGTGAGAATGTGTCTGTGGTGGTAGGTTGGAGTTTGTAGTTGTTGGTGAGAATGTAATCTGTAATTGGTAGGTTGGAATTGTAGTCTGTGGTGGTAGGTTGGAATTTGTAGTTGTTGGTGAGAATGTGTCTGTGGTGGTAGGTTGGGTTTATGGTTATTTGGTGAAAATGTGTCTGTGGTGGTAGGTTGGAGTTTGTAGTTGTTGGTGAGAATGTGTCTGTGGTGGTAGGTTGGAGTTTGTAGTTGTTGGTGAAAATGTGTCTGTGGTGGTAGGTTGGAGTTTGTAGTTGTTGGTCAGAATAAGTCTGTAGTGGTATGTTGCAGTTTGTCTGTAGTGGTTGGCTGAGCTGCAAGCTCTCAGGAATCAGGAAGGGCGAAGGGCGGCTGTGCTGAAGGAGTGGCTTAAAGCACCTCCATCTACCTGGAGCGCAGAGGAACAGAGGTGTGCAGCTGTTCGAGCGGATATGAACTCGGCTGTAGCGGCTACTTCGCAAGGTCAGTGTTCGATAAAACTAATAACGAGAAACAGCTACAACACTAAGCAGTCTGCTGCTCATCTCTTACAAACCTGCGACCCTCGATTCAGCTTGAAACGCAAACTCTCAAATACCCTTACACTCTTACAGCGTCTGCGCATATGCGACGCAGATTCCAGGGTTTACAAGCTTGGGAAAACACCGTCTTATATCAGTGAAGCCTCGTGCGTGTGTTTAGCTTTGGCTTTATTTTGACCGGTTTGATCAGTGATCGTGTCTGGACAGGTCCGCGCATGCAGAGTCCTGAGATTGCGCATTCTTGCAGCTTTGCGCAGTCTGGTCATGTCGAGGGCCTGATCTCAGCAGCCTGCGGTCTCTCCACTGTGAACTCACTCCCTTCAGCTCTGCCTGCATGCAGACTTCCCAGTTACTGGGCTGAATAACTGTGGTGACTGTAGATCAGCTGCTGTCACACAGGGTGTCACTAGGCCTGGCCTGTTCTGAGGGGACTATAACCCCTACCAGATATTCCTAAATGAATATGCCATATTCAGTAAAGTAGCTTTCTCATTAACTTTACCCTGATCAGCTGTGATGTCATATTTCCATATTTAATTCACTTTTTAGTAATATAAAGATATATGCTATTTCTTAATCTTATAACCTTATATAGTTTAAATATATCTTAACAATATGCTAGAGAAACATTTTATTTAAAAATTGGTTAGAAACACAGAAGAGGATTAAAATGAATACGAGGGATCAAATTTTATCCATAAATTTGCCCTATATATTCACAATTGCTTGACCCAATCCACATCACCAGGCCTGTTACGTAGAAAGATGATTGTTTGAATGAAACGTTATAATTTTTAATACATGTTTAACAAAATAATAAAAACCAGTAGGGAGGAAAAACAGACATGAATGAACTGAGCATGGGTGGAGGTGCTCTAGTGGTAGGGTAATTGCTTACAGAATTATGGCTCAAGAGGTCCCAGGTTCGAATCCCACCTCTGCTTAGCACTAATACCACTGGGTCCCTGAGCAAGACCCTTAACCCTGAGTTGCTCAGGGGACTGTTCCTGTAATTAGGACATGTAAGTTGCTCTGGATAAAATGCCACAAATGTAAATGAACTGTTTACTAAATCTTCGCCCTACTCACCACTTCCACTCTTTTGACATGGTGGCTTATAAAGCCTGTCTAGTAAAGGCTTTGTGTTTCGAATCTTAACTCTGTGACTTCTGACTATTTATTACAATCAATCTTCTAGTTTTTGAAAGTGAGACATTATACAGCTGCTTTGCAAGTACTTGTTGTGATTTTTTTTCAAGACCTTTGTGCTGAGTGTGGTGAAGAGAATTACCTGCAGCAGATGCCGTCGATTAAAGATCTTATTGAGGTTCAGTGTTTCCATGACAGTTCAAGTGCTAGCTTGACAGTCTAACGTGAAAAAGCTTATTTGCTTCATTCTGCACTTCCTTCATATCTTATTGCCTTTTTTTCATAACCACTGCTTTAAGGCATAGACCATATTTTTAATCCATATTCATTTATTTATTTAAAGAATAAAATCAGGAAGTGTCATTAAGATAAGGCTTATAACAATTTGTTTATAACGGAGGCTTTTTCGCACATTCTCTGTGGAGCGGTGCGCAGAGAGACATGAGAACTTTAAAGCCATAAATGACTGTATGGCAGAATTCAGATGCAGGATGGAAGCAAACAAAAAAAGCAAAATCAGCTGAGTTGCATCACTGCGGTGCTATTTTGGGCTTCACCTTACGCTTAAGACACAATAAGGTTGTACTTGTTGTTTCATCATCTCAGGGTGCACAGAAGATTGAGTTTTCTTGATTAGTGGTTATATAATGCTTTTGTGGATAACATCCCACTGTTTTCTGGCTTCTACTTTGGTCTTCTACTGGCCTTGCTTTTGGTGTCTGTCCCCTTCAGCTTGGTGGCATGTACTCTGAAAAAATGACCTCTCGAGGTCAAATCTCACCTTCATGTTACTGCACTAAATGAATCGTTTGCTAGCCGTGGAAAACAGAACTCCCAATTATCCATTCTTTATTTTGTTCACCTCTCAACAAAATTACAATGCTTATGACTTTAAATCATCAATTCTATGCAATCTATCCATCTATCCAAACATTGTTTTTGTCATCAATGTTTTCATTTGGAAAAGAGGCAAAGTACTAGAATGCTGACTATCAGAAGTGAATGCTCTATTACACATGGCTTTGTTTTTCTTTATGTTTATGCTCATTTGTATATGAGCAGGATTGCAATAAACTACAATAAGTTGCACAGCCCATGCATCTTCGGTCCTAGTGAAGAATTCACTGCCTCAGAATAAGCAAAACAGCAAGAAATGGGACAAGACACTTAATGAAACATACATTCCTTGTGCTTCTCAACAGTGAACAACTCTACATTCCCCAATCTGAGAAAGTCACACACTGGCACAAAGTAAATATTTAGCAATACTCTTCTTGATAGATCGAATTCCTGGAACTGAGTCTTGTCAAAAGAGCCACTTTATATATGTATAGCTTATAGCATATTTCAAGCCTTCTTGAGGATGACTGGAAGTTTCTACATCATACATACTTTCTTACATTCTCTAACCTACATGAACAATTGCAAAACAAGGCATGGGAGTTAAACAGGAATTCATTTGTGTTGGATAAATGCTCATAATTGTTGGGTGAGGGTTTTCAACCAAACGTCTAATAGGCTGCACAGCACAAGGTTTGTAACGCTTAAAAGTTTCTAAAAGCAAGATTACCAGAAAACCTCCCCACTTTACTTCAAAGAGAAATATTTCTGACATATGGAAGTCACCATTTTTAAGATGCCATGTACACCTTTGTGTTGATAACATCAAATTTTTGCTCTTAAATCTTAAAAATATGTTTGGGCCAGTAGTAGCAGTTCAAAATCTGAAGAAATCTAAAAAAAATAATGTGCCTTTCAATCATAGCGCTTTAAAGAAGATATTGAAACAACCTGGATCAGTTTATCAGATGTCTAGTAGCTGTATAAAGTTTCCTTTCAATGATTTTGGACTTTGGAATCATGCCATTACTACACTGTGCACCCCATGTAGATGGTAAAAACACTAGAGGAATGCTGTGTTTGACTAAATCCGTTTGCTGATAGTCATCAGTGTGATGTTGGATAATGTGTTGCTCTGGGTCTGATTATACATATACAAATATATATTTAGTGAATGAGAGCTCCCTCAGTTTCCATGAGTAAAGGGTCAAGTCCACTACAACCAATTGACATCTCAATCTAGAGCTTTAAACAAAACCCTTTAAACAAATTTATTTTCCTAATGTTTATCACAAATAAACAGTTTTTAAGTAATTTGTTTAAATAGAATATTTAAAACAATTTTTATACCAGAGGTATATATCAAAGAACTATTTCAAAGACTTAAAAGAACAGATACACAAAAGTCTGTATGCTTTTCTCATCCATGTTTATTTGGTGCATGTTCTTCACAGGCTTGAGGAAGGTGTGATGGTGTGCATCTTGCTGTGAGAGGTATTGAAAATGTCAGGGGATACCACCACACTGTCCTGGAAGGTGCCCAGTCCAGGCTCTGATGGGCCAAAAAGCCCTGTGTTTAGCTTTGCTGGAGATGGTGGACTTGTGAAAATCCTCAAAGTGTGCTTTAGCAGCAGTAATAACCTAAAGAACTTCAAACTTGTCAAGTGTGACAGCTCCTGGCAGATAAGGGTAAGGGTAATGATGTGTGTAAAGAACATTTTCTGCAGATCCCTTGTGTGAAATATAAGAGTAAATGTATTGATTAAGCAATGGTACATACGTTTAACCCCCCAACTCACAAAGTTATACAGTTTAAGTGTTTATTCTGCAGAATGAGACTATATATTAAACAAATTTGAATAAAAATGGAATAATGTCCAGATTTAAATCAGAATCAGTTTAAATTTATAGAGGTAGAATTCACACTTTTGACTGAATTTCTGGCTATGACTGTGAAACAAATCAATATTTAAACTGCTGACAATTTGTAGTTATTTATGTTAAATAATTTTGTTTTTCATTATTCTAACAGTATATATGTGTATATGTATACAGTGCAAAAAAAAAATTAAAGGAACTCTTTTTAATCATAGTGTAGTATCAAGTCAGTTAAACTTCTGGGATATTGATCTGGTCAGTTAAGTAGCAGAGGGGGTTGTTAGTCGGTGTTGGCTGTTTTCGTGTTCATGAAATCAACAACAGGTGCACTAAAGGAGCAACAATGAGACGACCACAAAAACAGGAATGGTTTTGCAGGTGGAGGCCATAGACATTTCCCCCTCTCATCTTTTTTTGACTGCTTTTCAGTAGTTTTGACTAGGGTCAGTGTTAATACTGGCAGCTTGAGGCAATACCTGGACCCTACAGAGGTTGCAGAGGCAGTCCAACTCCACCAGGATGGCATGTCAATATGTACCATTGGCAGAAGGTTGCTGTGTCTTCAGGCATGTCTCAGGTGTGACAGGCAGTTACTCTAGGAGAGCTGGACAGGGCTGTTGGAGGTCATGGGGGTGGCCTGAGGGCCCGACATCCTCTTGTAGGTCCTGTGCTCACTGCTTTAAGTTTAAATTGCTTCGAATTAAGCCCTCTGTAGGTTGATTACCCATTCCATATCAGTATGGATATCCAGCATTATTTTTTTCAATTGAGATCTGATGAGTTTTCAAAGTGTTCCTTTAATTTTTTGAGCAGTGTGTGTGTGTGTATATGTATATATATATATAATATATATATATATATATATATATATATATATATATATATATATATATATATATATATATATATACACAGTACTGTGCAAAAGTTTTAGGCAGGTGTGGAAAAAATGCTGTAAACAAAGAATGCTTTCAGAAAAATAAATAATGATTGTTTATTTTTATCAGTTTACAAAATGCAAAGTGAGCGAACAAAAGAAAAATCTAAATCAAATCAATATTTGATGTTACTATATATATATATATATATATATATATATATATATATTAGTTCAGATTGACTATTTCCTTTTTTGTGTTACCGCCATCAGGCCATTATCCAGTCCATCTTGATTAGTGGGCGTTTGGGGCCTAATGTGCAGAATGCAGGCTGCTTTGGGTTGAGGCTCAAACACCTGAAGTCTGAGGAGCACTACTGGCTTCACCCAGACCTGACAATACAAGATGTGGAGCAGCGCTATGAGAGACTTCATGTGGAGGCAGAGTGGAGGTGTTAAAGGAAATTGAAAAAGTTGACCTTTTCCTTTCATATCTAACCCCTGATAGGCTATACATTCAAAAACATTTCCCAATGTCCACTTTAACTCTTTGAAATGGGTTAAATCCTCAGTGTGTCTCTTACTTTATAAAGAAGCCCCATGCTGTCTTTATTGTTGGATGCACTACATTGTGTACATGCACTATTTTCTGAATGTGCATTTACACAATTAGAACATATTACAGTAAGGGTTTATTTGTTTTTATCAGTGTAAATGGTAGTTGGAAATAGTTGATTGCGCCACAGCTAAAATAAAATCCTTTAATCACTCTGTTGCAAACCTACAATCTTCCCCATCCTTTGGCAGCCATGGCACTCAAAAATATATCACTGATCACCAGACAGAGAAAAGTAAATAAGTGTATTTTAGTTTTTGAAAAAATGATTAATCTCTATCATTTGAAGTGAATATTATCATATTATTGTTAAGTAATTTTTGTTTTTTTTTAATACTGCATTTCAGATATGACTTAAGAATTCGCTACATACCAGCAGATTACATGGAAAAGTTTAAAGAGGACAGAACATCACTCTTATATCTTTATCATCAGGTATACACAGGTCTTCCAAACATATGCATCTCTTTCAAAGTGATTTTTCAATTTGTGTATAGTTGTATGCAAATGAATTGGTGCCCTGATTGCTTTATATTCAGCTGGTGTACCTAATGATAGGAGAATATCCTCTGCAGGGAAAAACATTTAAAGCATGTAATGTTTTTTGCTGAAGTTAAAACATTTGATGAACATGTGAAGATGTCAAATATACTTAAATATACAATGATATAGGTGCTAAGGTGTGTTTTACATGGTTGTGTTTGCCTGGCAAAGGTTCGCAGTGACTACATGCAGCAGTACGCTAGTAAAGTCAGTGAAGGCATGGCACTGCAGCTTGGCTGTTTGGAGATCAGGTTGGATCAAGCATGATTTACTTGTTTGTTTTTTCTGCTCATACAATCTGATGAAACTGGTATCATTCATTAGATTAGATCTTTCCAAGATTAGGATTGATAAAGAATATTTTCTGCTTTGTAAACAATTATTTTTGTTTGCCTTTTGGACAGGAGGTTTTACAAAGACATGGATGCCAAAGGTCTTGAGAAGAAATCCAACATTGAGTTGCTAGAGTAAGTCTGTTAATTTTCGTCTTATTTTTGTTTGCTCATTTTCGTAGGACATCATTATACTTACCAGGTATTCATCAGGTAGTAATAATTCCACATGTCACTATATTCTCAATCATTTCTGCAACAGCTAAAAGCCATATTTGGACATTATAATGCTTTCTTCCAGGAAAGAAGTTGGTCTGAACCTATTTTTTCCACAGAAAATGATAGACAGTACCAAGGTAAGAAGTAATTTTCATTTTTTGTTAACTGGATATTACATTAGGTCATTATATGAGCGAAATATACTTTGAGAAAGGGATGACATGTAAAATGTTTTGTACCAAAAACTTTGTATGTATGTACGTACAGTATGAACAGACTTTTCAATGAACAGACTTTAATGAATTTTTCTTGTCTTTTTGGTCCCCAGCCAAAGCAGCTGAGGAAAATGATCCAGCAGACATTTCAGCAGTACAGCACACTCAAAGAGGAAGAGTGTATTCTCAGATTCTTTAAGACCTTCGGGGAATTCATTAACTTTAATGAAGAGGTTTTTGCCTGTGAACTGGTGGTGAGTTCTAAGTTTAACTGCATAGCTGCCGAAGTTTTATTAATTTAAAGTTTTATGTTTGTTATCTGCTGGTTAATTTTTTTTTTGAGTGTGGTGCTTGAAAATTGATGTAGAAATGCAACTCATTTTCTTATTAGCAAGGTTGGAGTCTAGCTGTGGATTTAGTCATTGGAGCAAAAGGGATTCGCCAGCGCACACCATCGGATTTATCAGTAAGAGCACATTTAGCACACATATTTATCCACAATAACTGAAAAATGATTCTTGATTTGTTCTCTTCGAACAAATTTCTAGAAACTGTTGCAGAGGTTACAGTATCACATAGAACTATTCTAAGAGAATGCAAGGTCACCTTAAATATTGTACGGTAATAAATACATTGACTGTGTTAAAGTTATTCAAAGGTCTGTGTAATTGCATGGGTTCTTGATCAGGGCACTAAATTTTACTGCTCTGTTTCAATTTGAATTTTTTTATTTCCAGACGGTTTGTCTGGCAGAATTTAAACAGATCCGAAGTATCAGGAGCACTTCACAAAGTGATGCCAAAGTGCTATTACACATTGAAATCACAGGAGCCAGACAGGTGAGCATCACATGGTTTCATATTCCTATAAATCCTATTTTTTTTTTTTTTAAACACTATCTTCTGTATCTTCTAAGAGTCTTATTTTCCATTTTTGACTATCCAGCCTCTCACAGTCAATGTGCCTTCTCTGGCAATGGCAGAGAACATGGCTGACTTGATTGATGGTTACTGTCGGTTAGAGAACAATACAGATGCATCACTGATATCTTGGCCAAATAAAGGTAGGACTGTTAAGACAAGAATCAGTAATGATAAACCGAAATGAGCGTATTAAATATCTGTGATTTTTAGTTACAGTGGTAATCATGCCATGTAACTATTGTACTAGTAGTAGTAGTAAAGGGTCATAAATACCCTTTAGTAGTAAATACCCTCTAGTACTTATATAAAAAGAAATTATCAGTTATTAGACAAAATACACATAAAGTAAAGTTAACTCAACCTTATATTTACAGAACTTCGAAGTGCTCTTCCGGCAATCCCCTCAGGGTAAGCTGAACTAAATTCTTTGTTATACTTTTTTCAGCTATTAAATTTAGAAAACTGAAAGGGAAGATTCAGGTGTGGTCAAAGTACAACTGTTCTGTTCTTTACTCTCTTCTCTGATCTACTATTTTTTAGACAATTGTCTGAACCCTCAAATGATAGTCAAAGACGGAGCATGAGTGAGTACCCACAAAGTCACTGTCCGTCTGTTCAAGATCATGTCAGTCTCAGAATTCACTGACCACTTTTCTACATCTATTCCTTGCTGCCTTAGTGTCTTGCCACCTGAATGAACCTCGATCAACTAGCTCTGTTCTTTGCAAATGTACATGAATATTACTTTTATTAATTTTTTTTCAGACTCTGATATATACTGTGAAATTTTGGAGGAAAAATCGCCACCTCCTGGTAAGTAAGGGAATTTATTCAAGTGTGTTAGTGCCCCGATCATAAATTGAAACCTTACCTGTCAGGCTTCTTTATTCATGTAAAGACTGAAGACCTCTCATGTCTTGTCTTTAGTAGTGAAATATGGACTCTCTAGGAAAACCATCACACTGGGTCGGATTTTGGGGGCAGGCTTCTTTGGTGAGGTCTATGAAGGAGTGTATAAAAAAGAGGTATTTTTGCCTGTTCAACTGATTCTGCATCTTAGTTCACACAGTCTACAGTTCGTGTAATTTTGCAATTACATGTGATTTGTACTTTTTATGCAGGTACGTAAGTCATTACACAGTTCCATAATAAATTGCAATTTTATAGTGTACAGTTCTGACTTGTTTCTGTTTGTTTTGATGCCAAAAATTTAGATCACAAAATATATTCTTATTATATATATTCTACTTAGGAAGCATAATTTTGACTAAATGTACCCCTTGTTTTAATGAAGTACTACTGAGAAACAGTTAAACAAAATATAAATAGAGGTATTCAACCTCTATTGCAAGTGAACTGGGAGGGTTACTGGAATCATTATTTAAAAAGAAGATGCATTTCAGAATTTAAAAGTTTCAAAGTTCACTTTTTCTTTTTTATAAATACACTCCTTTTGCGTAACCTCACTGTTTCTAATACAACTGCTGTTTGTATAAATTAGAATGGAGAGAAAACCAATGTGGCTGTGAAAACATGTAAGGATTGTTCACCTGATGTCATGGAGAAGTTCATGAGTGAAGCAGGTAAACGAGAGAACAGTAGCAACGGATAACTAAAGTTTTAATGAAAATATTGAGAGACATTCCATGTCTAGTTAAAGGCTTCTCAGTCCAAATCAACTCTTCTTATGTGCTGTATGAAGAGTTTTATACTCTTTTGCTAACACATTGCCTTTTCTGCTGCTGCTTATGCTCATAGTTATCATGAAAACCCTGGACCACCCTCATATAGTTAGACTGATTGGCATCATAGAGGAAGACCCAGTGTGGATCATCATGGAACTCTACAAATACGGAGAGGTAAATGCTGAAAGTTAGCCAATAGCAGAAAAGCTAAAGAAGCCAACATTTACATTATCTCATTAATGAATAGAAATCTATAGAAGCCAACAAATCATGTATTTTATATATAAAATAGACATTCCCTTGTAAACATACAGTGGTGTTTGAAAGTGTGTAAACACGTTTTGAATGTTCTGTATTTCTGCACGAATATCAAAAAAACATAAAATATTTCCTAAAAATTAGTATCTGATGTGACTCACAAGGAACATAAATCCTTTTTAAACAAAAAAATATATTATGCTTTCATCCACCCAACAATATATTTGCACACAATTGTTGTTCAGGGTTCTCCTAATGATGAGCTCGGGATTAACATTAGCAAATAAGGGAGATAATTTGATGAAGTGTCCTCTAAAGGTATTGTAACTGCAGGGTCAATTTTTTTTCCCCTGTGCACTGAAGTGAAAGTGAAGTGAAAGTGATAACTTGTCATTGTGAATACACAGCACAGCACATAGTGAACTATAATGAAATGCAGCTTGCCCTGGAGTGGTGATGGGGACGATGCCTTGCTCAAGGGTACATCAGGGCTACCTACTGGTCTGAGATTTGAACCCACGATTTCCTGACCCTGGGGCCCAGTCCCTAACCACTAGGCCATTGCTGCCCCGTCCCTCTGCGTTTCACCCCTACACACACATGCAGCGGTGAACAGCTATTTAAAGTGCCCAGACAGTCCCTTGCTCAAAGGTACCTCAGGGAAACCTACTGATCTGGGATTCACATCCATGACCTCCCTGGGGCCTAATCACTTGTCCACCGCTGCCCCAACTAGGTCATTGCTGCCTGAGACATTTGGGTTTGAGATCTAAAAATTAATATGAGATTAGAGATCAATATTTCAAACTTTATTTCCTGGTATTTATATCTAGATAAATCAGAAGGCACCTTTTGTGTCTGACCACCAAATTTTCAAAGGTGCAAATATATTGGAACATTCTTTTCAAAAGGCTGACAGGTGTTTGTTGTTACACAGGTATGTTCTGGTAGATTGATTGTATAAACTATAATTAGCTCCTAGTATTTTTTCTTAGTTGAAACTTTAGTTTTCATCAGTAAAGACATTTTTTGTCAAAAAGAAAAACTAACATAAAGAAGAGATTAGTTCATTATTCAAAACTCACAAGCTCATCTGTGAGGGGTTTGCATGGCAGCTTCTGCAACAGGCTCAGTAACTTTTATTGATGATGTAACTCACAATGGAAGCAGCAGAACGGATTCTTAAGTCTACAAAATCTAGATCTCTGATCTAGAGGAAATTTTATTTATCAAAACAATGACCCATTTATTGCAAGCAATGGAAATGCGACCAAATATTAATTGCCATTTATTTTAAATTAAGTTAAATAACTTTCTGTTCCAATAACTTCAGCTACTTTATTTACCATATCAATACCAGTAAATAAAAGCTGAAAATCTGATCTCTCGTCTCACATTTATATTTCAAACTCAAATGCATTTATTCCATAACAAAAATAAATGAATTGGTCTTGCTATTCCAATACTTTTAGAAGGGAATGCGTATGTTCTAAAGGGCTCACAAACCTTCAAGGACCTCTGTACATTATCATAATTTCAGCCTGAAAAATGTCTCTTGTGGTCTTGTTTGTATTTTAAACTAAACCAATACAATATAAAGCTAGTCACAGTTTATTTGAATGATATGCTGACTGCAGGTCTTTATGTAACAGTTGCAATGGATCTAGAAAATTCAATTAAGAAAGTGCCATAGAAAAGAGTCTATAAACATTTATGGCAGTCATAAAAAAACATGTTTACAGGGGGTGGGGTGGAGTAGGGTCTGTCTTGATAGAATTGATAGGACCAGTAAGATTCTGCCTAACCAAGTTGGAGAACATTGCAGACACTTTACAGGGTGTGCAACTAATTGACACAGCACATGATATTGCATATGCCATATGGTGTTTTCCATAGGTGCTCACTGTGGATTTACATTTACATATTGTACGCCGTGCTCTACATATTATCAGACACCCTTCTTTTCTCTCCATTAGTGGAAAAAGGTCTGTAATTGTAATTGGACTTTTGCTCAACAGACATTTGGGTAATGGAACATTTTCACCCTAGAGTTGATGTCAACTGGTAGTGGCTGGTCAGGTGTGCTAAAAACCCTAGCAAGACTTAGAACCTTAGAAACTTAGAAAATCTTAGGTAAAGATTTACCTTAGAAACTCATGCCCACACAATACACTGTACTCCGTCAGTGCTATGTTGTAAATGCTGCACTACCCAGATAAAATGACCAGTTGTGGTCCTACAGTAATCCTTTTTATCAATGGACAAGGAAGGTGCTGATAATCTGTACAGTAATACGCCATAGTCATATATGCTTATGTTGTTTTTTCTTCATTTTGTACAGCCTTTGTACATTCCAGTATATGTGATTCAATTTGTCTAATTTAAAGAGCTAAAGCTTAGTTGAATGAAAAACCTTTCAAAGTGAAAGTGAAAGCAAAATAAATATTTGGGTACAATTTAGACTCGTGATTTTCTCATAATCATGTAAAAGCTTTGTATAAGGAACTAAAATGCTTAAATTCTTTATTTCTGTAAAGCAAGGCTGTATGATATGGAGCAATAACATTACTGTGATTATATTGACATATATTGCAATGGGGATATAATTTGCAGTTTGTACAAAACACACTAACGAATCAACATGCCATAAGAATTGACTCATGACGTATGACTTTAAGCACCCACTGCAACAAAACATCAGACATTTTAACATAATGCTTTTTTTGCTTTTCAGCTTGGAGACTACCTAACTCAAAACAAGAACACTTTGACCAATATTACATTACTACTGTATAGTTTGCAGATTTGCAAAGCATTGGTCTACTTACAAGGAAAGAACATGGTGCACAGGTATGCAGATCTTTGTCTGTTCTTTTGTTTTTATACACATTCAAAATTACAGTTTAGCTACATTTGTCTATATTACATTTTATGTACTTGTAATAGAGACATTGCTGTGAGAAATGTGCTTGTTGCTGCACCAGACTGTGTGAAGCTGGGTGACTTTGGCCTGTCTAGGTACATAGAGAATGAGGAATATTACAAAGGTAAGTCTCAGCTGTTTTTTAGACACGCAAAAGCAATGAAGTGTTCAAAGCCCTGTAGCCATTATATCTTAGTCAGGCTGCCACCTGAATATTAATGACAGCAAACTCAATAGGCCATGTGCTGAGGCATCAATAACATAATGGAATAATCATGTTCACTCAGTTCTCAGTGCTGCTTATTAGTCAGAACACAACCTCTCTTTCTTCTGAAGTGATACGTAATAATGAATTAAGCAAATAAGAGCTTAATTGGGACATGAGCTCACGGAACTCCTTTGTTGTGCTGGCTTCTGTCTGCTATACTCAGCATCTGAAAATGCAGGGGATCAAAATGGAAAGAAAATGCTTATGTTAGCTGTGTAATTTGGTTATAGTAGGGTACAGAAAGGCCCTGCGATGGGCTGGCGACCTGTCCAGGGTGCGTCCCCCGTCCTCGCCCTGTGTGCGCTGAGTTGGACACCAGCACTCCCCCACGACCCTGTTTGGGACAAGCGGCAGAAAATGGATGGATGGATGGATGGATGGATAGGGTACAGAAAGAGCTGCATAGACTAGAAAGTGAAAGTGACTAATTGTCATTGTGATGCATAGCGCAGCAAAACACAACATAATGCTTCCTCTGCTTTTCACACATACACACCGTGCAGAGGGGGCAGCAATTTAAAGCACCTGGGGAGCAATGAAGGGGACAGTACCTTGCTCAAGGTTACCTTTTGGCAACCTACTGGTCTGGGTTTTGAATGCACAAAATCCAGGTTATTTACAGCATTTAGCTGACGCTCTTTTCCAGAGCGACTTACAATTCCTGATAATAGGGACAGCCTGTAATTATGGCTAAACTGTAATTAAGGGTTTTGTTCAGGAACCAATGATGTCAGTGTCATGCTGGAGATGGGATTTGAACCTGTGACATCTAATCCATAGCCAAGTACCTACCATTAGACCATCACAACTCCACTGCAAGCTTCATAAAACTTTTCTGAAGTAGTTTTAAACTGGAAAGAGCAGTTTGATTAAATGAAAATCAACCAGTTACAGAATGAGTAGCACGGCATTAACAAGCCTGCATAGTGCACTGCGAAGTTACCTTACACATCCTACTAAATTAGAAGTTCATTATTGATTTACTTCAAAGACAGGACAGTGTGAACAGTTCAGCAATTTTTATTTTCTCTGAAAGGCTTGATTTCATGTGTGAATGATGTGATTGCTATTAGCATTTAGACAGATACATAGTCATTTGTTTCGTACTGGAAAAATAAAAGCAAGGCAAAGGCACTCAAGAATACTTTTTCTTTCAGTAAGGACTGGTTTAAAAAATAAAACTAGTAGTCATGCAACCCCTAGGATGCAAAAGTATTGAAAAAAGCATTTTATTTTCATTTGATGCAGAGATCTGTCCTTGAAAACTGAACAATGAAAATACATGGGTGAAAGGCCAACTTTCTGGCTTACTAACTATGATGAAAGTGATTACTTTAATATCATTCCATCCTACTTTTCTGTAGTCACTGGATCTACAAAAGCTATTTAAAGTATCTATTCCACGTTTTCAGCCTCTGTTACTCGATTGCCAATCAAATGGATGGCCCCTGAGTCCATCAACTTCCGCCGCTTCACCACAGCCAGTGATGTGTGGATGTTTGGTAAGTTATCATAAGTTTCACTCAGGTGAATGTTCTTCTGTAAGCACTGTTGAATGGCCTGTAATTTGTAGCTATTTGATTACTTAGAAAACTTGCTTAAAAATTGTATTAAGCTATAGAACAGCTATATCATAACCCTATGCTCGACACAGGAATAACACGTGGGGGGACACTCCAACTAATGTAATGAAATAGCCCATGCAATTCTTTGCTAACTAAAAACGTAACTTAATTGTCAATAGGAATGTTTTAGCATTTATTTTTTGTTTGTTTGTTTGTTTATTAGTTTTTTTTTCAATTACACAGAAGAAGAAAACCCTACATGGTGGTAGAACCAGAAATCGCATTTCCTGAACAAAAGCAAAGAATGCAGCCCTCCCATGCATTACAGTGATATAGACAGGTCAAAACAGTGATATAGACGGTAAAACCTTGATATGAGGAGCAGCACAGGCTTATCATCCGTCTTTTCAATGCGGACATCCCGTTGAATCTGAGCAGTGCACGAAATTTGAAAACTGTCTCTGACATCTTGACATAATGGACAGTGGTGCATTTGGCCTTAAATAACATAAAAGCAGTCTAGCACAGAGTCCTCTGAATCATAATCACAGACTTGTTATGCCTGATGGATTACTCTGTACAGGAGAACTGCCCTTCCAGGTGCAACATCATTAGTTTTGAGAGACAAGTGCAAAAGACAGCAGAGCCTTTTACATTCTGCTGCTGAGTATCCATAAAACTATGGCCTTCAAGTCCTTCTAAGTGGAGAAGGCCAATGTGAAATTTGTCCCTGAATACGTTCTTATAATGCATCCAAAAAACACCAGATGAGCTGATAAAGTATTCAGCCTTGTCAAAGTTTGATACCTTGAGACACTCTCATGCCTTCTGTTTTTTGTTTGAAGATAAAGTTCACATTTCTTTTTGTCTTTTTTTTTCTTTTTTGCATCAAGCCTCAGCCACAAATAGGATACATGAAAGAACATGTGTCATTAATGAAACTGACATACAAACCTTAAAAAGCAGTCTATGTGCCATGTTACAGTACATTCTGTTCTCCATATGCAGTGCACAGACAGAATTCACTAACAGAATAACAATATAGTTTGAGATGAGTGATGCATATGGGTTCTCTATGTTTATTGGCTTATTTTAATTGGAGGGTTTATTGTAGGGCAGCGGTGGCCTAGTGGTTAGGGCGTCGGCCACGTGATCGGAGGATCGGGGGTTCGAACCCCTTCCCAGTAGGTTGCCCTGAGGTACCCTTGAGCAAGGTGCCGTCCCCGTCCCGCTCCTCCCTGCGATGGGCTGGCGACCTGTCCAGGGGGCGTCCCCCGTCCTTGCCCTGTGTGCGCTGGGTTGGACACCAGCACCCCCCCGCGACCCCGTTTGGGACAAGCGGCAGAAAATGGATGGATGGATGGGTTTATTGGTTTTTTTTTGTTGTTGTTTTTTTTTATATTTCTTACACAGAAGAAGGAAGCATAAATGTTTGTTTGTTTTTTTTATAATATTTTAACCAGAGAAATGGTTAAAACAAACAAAAATAAAGCTTTTTGTTGCTGGACATGATATAGATACGCTTACAAGACATTTTATTACATACACCTTCCTTGTATATAAATTCATCGTCTGTTTTCTCATAGAAAATTATTTCCTTTGTCTAATAATTTAGGTACACCTGGGCTTTAGTTTGAATATTTACTGTTTGCATTGTTCATGTCCAGCTGTGTGCATGTGGGAGATCATGAGTCGTGCTCAGCAGCCTTTCTTCTGGTTGGAGAACCGTGATGTAATTAACCAGCTAGAGCAAGGCATCAGGCTGCCTAAGCCAGAGCTGTGTCCTCCTGCCCTCTACTCCCTCATGACCCGCTGCTGGAGCTATGACCCCAGTGAGAGACCCAGCTTCACAGAGCTTGTCTGCAAAATCAGGTGGCTCACTCTCACTCACTCTCACTCTCATTCTCTTGCATTCTCTTTCTCATATATTCTTTCTCATTCTCTGGTTAATCATTGTGAAAAAAACACCCCTTTTTCAATTTGTAATCTTTATTTTTTCATTTGTACTACTAGTTTTTCCACCAGAAATTCAAAAACTCTAAATAACATGGATGGTACCCAGCAGAACTCCTGGTTCTAGTTCTTATTCTTAGTTCTTGTTCTCAACCTGCTTAAGATAGCAAGATTCATCACTAGTATCTAATATTACTCACTGGTTCACACAAATGTCTACATGTAGGTAAATTTATATCTAGAGTCAAACAAAGCTTTAACTTCTCTTCAAGGTGACCAGACTCATTAGATTTCTTTTCATTGCTTAACACTGGCTGTGCTGGAAGAACATAAAAGAAGGCACTTTTTTCCTGCACACACACACACACACACACACACACACAGAAATGTCTAGTTAGAGATAGTCATGGCAGAAGCAGTTGCTAAACTGTATTTTTTAATGGTGCAGTGATGTTCACACTATGGAAAAGGAATTGGAAGTGGAGAAAGAGAGAGACAGAGCTCGAAGCACCAAGTCCTTGGAGCCCAGGTTCATCATCGGTGAGCCTCCTCCAAAGGTAGTTATGAGCCTTTCATTTGCTAGGGCACTTCCTGCTATTTTTCACTGTATTAATATCTATTTGTGTATTTATGCTTACAGCCCACAAGACTCAACCCTGGGCGCTTTGGGAACACCCTCAGCATTGGCCTTCATATTCAGGTACTTAGCTGCTTTCTACATTAACAGTTTAGACACTTAATTTATTAGGAAACTGTAAAAGATGTACATTAAATTTTTTTTCATTCATGTTCGCATATTTTCTTGAAATCCTATTTGTTATCTTCAACAGTTGAATGAAGCATTGTGTGCTAGTTCTCCAGACCTGGCCAGTCCTTGTGATTATCAGTCTCCTGTAGACTCCACCAGCAACCTCAAAGTTCCTACTGTGGCAGCCCGTCGCCTCAGTTTGGGAGTAAGACTTACATTCAGCTTTTTTGATTTTTTTTTTGTGCAGCTGCTATGCATCACTCTTCACTTCACTGTCTTGGTTTTTTTAAACCATTGTTTCCTGGAATACACTACCTAGCACATTAACAGCTTTTAGCAGAGGCAGTCCACTTAAAAACATAGATTAGTATTACAGGTACAAGCAAGAGTAAAAGGAAAGGTTTACAGGATGGTAGTGAGACCAGCTATGCTATACGTGTTGGAGACGTTGGCTCTGACAAAAAGACAGGAGGCGGAGCTGGAGGTGTCAGAGTTAAAAATGCTGAGATTTTTGTTGTGTGTGACAAGAATGGACAGGATTAGAAATTAGTATATTAGAGGGACAGCTCAGGTTGGACGTTCTGGAGACAAAGTTAGAGAAGCAAGGGTGCGTTGTTTTGGACATGTCCCAAGAAGAGAGGGGATTATTTTGGGAGGAGGTTGTTGAACATGGAGCTGCTAGGAAGGAGGAAAGGAGGAAGATACAGAGGAAAGGAAGAAATGGAAACATTTAAAGTATAGTATAGTATTGCATTTATAGTATCCATTTTACATTTCCTTGAAAAAGTGTCATTTTGGACCTAGGCACCAGAACAGTGAACAGCGCCCTAAAGGATGATTGAAATCAAGCTATACTTGAAATGCTAAGGGCTTATATACAGTTAGTTTTGACCATTCAGTTCAGACTTTTTGAATATTTAAAGTCAAGTGGTGGTCCTGCGATGGGCTGGTGACCTGTCCAGGGTGCGTCCCCCGTCCTTCACCCTGTGTGCGCTGGGTTGGACTCCAGCACTCCCCCGCGACCCCGTTTGGGACAAAGCGGCAGAAAATGGATGGATGAAAAGTCAAGTGGTACTGTTGTTCTGATTGTTTAAATGAGCTTTAAGAAGATTGTTGATTTGACAATTATTTTTCATTAATTGTAAGCGCCTATACAGAATTATACAAGAATCTTAAAAGGTATACATCTCATTGGTGTTGCTAATTTTTTACTTACAAAATTAGTCAGTGCCTTATGGGAATGTTTAAAATAGCAAAGTTTGTTAACAAATCTTTCCACTGTCCCGCCAGCCATTGTGGATTTTTGTTAATTTGCTTCACCATTCCGGATTTAATGTACTGAAGCATTACATAAGCAAACCAGGTACTGGATTATAACAAATGATATTGCGCGTCCTCAAGGAGAGGCTTGGAAATTGTAAAACAAATAAAAATTCAGTTTTTTCCTTATTACTTGTTATTTGTATTTTAATATTTTTCTGTCCAGATTAGGAGCTTTTTAAGTGTAATTATAGAGTCTAATTTCTTTTCATACTATTATAGTGTTACTTTGAACACTGATGTGTAAAAATACTGATTATTCTTGCAGATTACTTTCATAAATGCTATTCAGCAGCTTATAGTTTTTAACTGAACCCTGTACATGTGACAGGAAGGGGAATTCAGTGTAGGGCCGTCTTGCATGGAGGACGCACAGCGCCTGTGGCAGGCTGAGAAGCAAAGGATGAAAGAGACCATAAACCAACAGAAAGAGGAAATGCTGGAGGACAATCAATGGCTTGCCAATGAGGAGAAACTTCTGGTGTGTAGGAAATAATTATTTCTCTTCACTTCTCTTATATCTCTTTGATATAAATATATATAAAATTTGTGATGCTTTTGTATGTCTCTCTTGTGTGTGTGGATATAAAGTGTCACTGCGTTTAGTGAATATTGCTCTTTTTTAAGGACCCCAAAATTAAGGAGAAAGCTGCCGTGGAGTTGGTGAGTATTTATATAATGCCAGTTAAATTGTACAATGAATTGTCAGTTTATTAGGCCTTGTATCTACACTATTATGATGAAGATGATATTTCATCAGTTGCCATATAGGTGTACTTTGTAAATGTACAATTATTGACTGCTCATCTGTAGCTGCAGAGTTTATCAGCCCCTTTTAACATATCCATGGGACCTCTGCTGCACAGAGATAATTTGGATAGTGTGCCATATTCAACATAGCAATGACACTAACATTGTAGTGAGATGTTAGTGTTTTGTTTTCCTTGTCTTTTACTGATTATTATCATTTTATGTATCATCCATTGCATTTATCTAACTGTATGTATAACATCTTCATATGAAACCTTAAATATAAAGAAACATACTAATACAATTCAATACAGAAACATTTTTCTATTTTAATGTTCTGTGTCACATGTGAAACGTGTATTTTGTGGGTCTTACTGACTTATGATATGTTGTCCATTACTTTTTTTCTCTGTCCCCTTAGCCACCAGATCCTCAGCCTAATCAGGGTGAGCCCTTTGTCTTGTCCTAGCTCACTCTAGAGCAGTGTTCTACAGAAACCTTTATGGCATATGCAAATAAATCAATAGTGCACTTTAGGAATAAAGAAAATTAGAATGTTTGGTGTCTGTCTGCTGGGCAACTATTTCAGTTTTGCCATCCATCCTTTGAGATGCCTCACCTTTCTTTTTAACTGCTATTGTAGATGACATTCAGAAGCCTCCTGCTAAACCCCCAAGAATTTCAGTCCAGGTAATGACACTTTGAACAGATGTACATGCCATGATGTTGGAGACCAGCAGCACTATGGAGTTTTCAAAGTGGCATTGCACTAAAACATTCAAGATGCAGGGTGGTGCAGTGGCAATAATATTAAAAAAAAAAAACATTGACAGTTAACTAGACACCACAAGGATATATATACAGTACTGTGCAAAGGTTTTAGGCAGTTGTGAAAAAATGCTGTAAACAAAGAATGCTTTCAGAAATGGAAGTGTTAATCATTTATTTTCATCAATCAACAAAATGCAGTGAATGAACAAAAGAGAAATCTAAATCAAATCAATATTTGGTGGGACCACCCTTTGCCTTCAAAACAGCATAAATTCTTCTAGGTACACTTGCTCACAGTTTTTGAAGGAACTCGGCTGGTAGGTTGTTCCAAACATCTTGGAGAACTAGCCACAGATCTTCTGTGGATGTAGGCTTCCTCACATCCTTCTGTCTCTTCATGTAATCCAGACACACTGGATGATGTTGAGATCAGGGCTCTGTGGGGGCCAGAAGAACTGAGATATATATATATATATATATATATAAGTGAGCGAACAAAAGAAAAATCTCTCACTTTTTATATATATATATATATATATAAATATATATACAGTATTTTATAAAGAAAATATTTTATGCAGATATCCAAATAACATTTTTGGGAACATCAAGAATATACTAAAAGAATCATTATTTATTTAAATAATTTGATTTTCTGTTTTGATTACCTTGTTCCAAATACAGGGCATTCTGGATAGTCTCCTGCAAATTATCTGGTGAAAAAAAAAATGTTGATATCATTCAGTAATGTTAATTAGTGAAAGTGACAACTTGTGAAACACAGCGAACCACAACGAAATGCAGCCTCTGCTTTATCCCATACACACACATGCACCAGGAGGCAGCTATTAAAGCGCCCGGCGAGCCTGTGATGGGAATGGGGGTGCCTCAGGGCAGCCTACCTGAGATCTGAACCCACAACCTTCTGTTTCTGGGGCCTAATTCCTAACCACTAAGCCACTGCTGCCCCCTAGCCTAATATGGTTAGTCTTAAGATAATGTTTTGTCTTTGCGCAGAAATTAAGATTAGGTTTAGGGTTATATTCAGTATTCAACTGATTCAGTTTCATTTTTAGTTTTCAATTTTTTTTGTTTCAGACATTTCAAAATTTGACCGCTAATGTATGGTGAGCATTTTAAATGAGATGTTGTGGATCGATCCCTCTGCTCTCTTTGGCAGCCTGCCCCTACAGCAGAGTTGGACCGCTCCGAGGACAAGGTGTACCAGTCTGTCATGGATCTGGTTAAAGTGGTTGTACAGCTGAAAAATGATGTGAATACACTGCCATCCTCGGAGTATATAAGCATAGTCAAGGTAACTCCTTATGTTTTAAACTAATATGATTGCAAACGTAGTCAACATTCATTAGCAGATAGGCTATCCGCAATACTATACTACCCCAAGATAAGACTGAGTGCTAACCTGGCCAAAGTCCAGTCTTCTGAATGCAGTTACTGCAGACACAGACTAGCAAGAGTTTTGTTTTAAGCAAACAAACATGCTGACTAAACCTGGAATCCTGTATATGGTTGACACCGAAAGCCTGGTACTGGTCCAGGACTGATTAAACCTGCTCTTTAAATACATTGCTATCTGTGCAGGCTATTCATTCTGTTTTAGCCTGGAATAGAGGTGCCTTGAAATATCCCTGGAGATAAATTTTTTGCACATGGAACTGGTCATGTTTTTGAACTGTCATCTTTCATCTTTTCTTTCCCTCACAGACTGTTGGAATGTCATTACGCGATCTGATTAACAGTGTAGATGATATTCTTCCAACTCTACATGGGTCTGTAAAGACAGAGGTAACAGAGGTGTTATATTTAGCCACTCTTTCTCACCACTGGCTTGGAACTTTTTTCCTTATTAGTATTGAATCAAAATATACTTAAGAGAAAGACTATGCTCACTATGCAATCTTGTGATCTATATTATATTGGGTGTTCATCATATTCATCATGATAAATACATGTCATGTTATGTACCTCTTGAGGGTGTTATGCTATGTACCTCCGTGCTTTTTTAGATTGAGGGAACACAAAAGCTGCTGAATAAAGACATGGCAGAGCTGATCAGTAAGATGCGGCTTGCTCAGCAGAACGCAATCACCTCTCTGAAAGAGGAGTGCAAGAAGCAGATGCTGTCAGCAGCCCACACGCTGGCCATGGATGCCAAGAACCTGCTGGATGCTGTGGATCAGGCACGGGTACGTGCCAATCTGGCCAAACCAAAACCTGAAGATGCAGTCTCCTCAGACGTACATTAGAGAGAGCTCTTTAGAGAGGCTTATTTTCAGCTAACAAACATGCTGACCTATAAACCTGGTATACTATATCTGGATAACTTTTGAGGGCCAGTTTCCTGGATACTTCATTATTTCTGGTCCTGAAATACATCGCAGCCTGTGTATATTATTAATTGGAACCAAGATGCCCAGTCACGTCCCTGGAGATGCACTCTCTTGCAGAGCTGAGCTTCATGAACTGCCATCACTGCAACAAAGGGCTCAAGGAACGTCTTAAAATTACTCTTGGTTATTTTGGGGTAGGAACTATACTTTTTGTTTGGGCAGATTTAATGGAGTGATGCATATTTCTTGGAGCAATACAGTGAGTTTTTGGAGCACTAATCATATTTTAAAATGAATAATCAATAAAAAAAAGTTATGTTATACATTGCAGTGTCAAGAAAAGCAACACAACTTTCTTGGATACCCTTTCTTCTGTCAAAATAAGCATATTCATTCATGGGATCACTTGCTTATTTTTCAGAAGTAATGAGATTAAGATTAAATGTATGAGGACTTCGTTACTTTACACATTTCATTGTTTCATTGTTGTTGCTGAAATGTACATTGTCTTATGTTCTCAAAGAGTTAAGAAACAGTGTCATTGAAATTAAACGTTTTTAGCATTGCAAAGAATTTCTCATGCCTCTTTCAGTTGATGATCAAATGGACATATTAGAAGTAATTACATTTAAAAAGGAAGTTGCAGTCCAAAGACAAAAACCTTAATAAAATGCGACAAAGGCAGGAGCATTTGGCTTAAATTGGATACTTGCAGTCTGCATTAAACAAATATCATACATGCTCTTTATAAAGCTGCTAGACTTGGCTAAGTTGACTTCCCTGTAGGCTAAATACATAACCTTCTAAATCAGTGAAGCAGATCATGAGTGTATTTGATTAAATACACTGTGTGTACAATTAATAGGCAAGTGAATATTTTTTTACCCCTTCCCGATGGGTTGCCCTGAGGTACCCTTGAGCAAGGTGCCGTCCCCGTCCCGCTCCTCCCTGCGATGGGCTGGCGACCTGTCCAGGGTGCGTCCCCCGTCCTCGCCCTGTGTGCGCTGGGTTGGACACCAGCACTCCCCCGCGACCCCGTTTGGGACAAGCGGCAGAAAATGGATGGATGGCTGGGTGAATATTTTGAGGATTAATTTTAATACGGAGCAAATGCAGCAATCCAGAATTTTAATAACCCTGAAACCTGAATGTTTTACAAAGGAAATGTGAGTGTGAATGTCAGGAGAATACATGTGTGTGTGTGCACAATTATTAGTGTGCAGAATTATTACGTCTTGTTCAGTGGTGGTCAGGTTTCAGCCTTCCTTACCTTAGCCATGTCTCTGAGCACTAAACACCTTGTATTTTTGGACACTCCAGGTAGGTTGCAGTTCTGGAATATGACTGGAGGATCAAGGGTTACTGGTAGCTTCACATTGTATTCTTCTCAAATCTTTGGCATTTAATTTGTGTGTTTTTTCTCAACACATTTCTTATGACCCTGTTGACTATTTGCAACAAACTGTTCTGTGATCATGCTTCAATATATTAAGAATATAAAGAGTGCTGCATTCATGCAGCATTCCCACTACTGTATCTCTGATGTGTTATGTGACACAACGTTTTATAGCATCATCATACTTTAAGTAATCTTTAATTTATTCATGCCAAACATAACAATGTCCACAGTCTGGTGCTACAGTGGTTTAGAGTTCAGGCTGTTCTGTGTCTAAATTTTGAACAGCACCATATTATATTTAATATTTCAGGTTTAAAAATATCACTGCATATGCATAGGATTACAACTGAGGAATCAGCCTACACTTAAGCCGATTCACTGAGAAATAGGCAGAGAGAGAAAGAGAGTAAGAGAGTGAGATACAGACAGAGGGAGAGAAAAAAACAATTTAAGGTGCCACATTTTTATTTAGCAGTATTCACTGTAAGGATGTACATTCAGAGATGAGTTTCCTCTGGGTTTTGTGTTTCTTCTACTAAAGAAACTTTGTTTCGATATGATTCCTCCAGCATTCAATCCTTGTACTGATTAGCGTTCCACCAGGGGCTGCACATGTCTATTATTGTGTATGTGGCCAGGCTCTATATCATGCCAGCCAGCCAGGGGGGGAGGAACAGGCCGATGGTACCCAGCAGGCACACTATTATAAACATCCACAGGAAGATCCGATCGATCACCATGGCAACATACTTCCAGTCTTCTTTAACCTGGGTCAAAAGATCAGAGTGATCGAATGAGAGGCTGGATAGGCTACACAATAAAAAATATTTCATTATGATTACCTATTAATATTTTATGAACATTTGAAGCTTTACTGTACTTCTCTTATCAGTAACACCTCGTGTAAAAACACACCTTTGGCATCCTCCTCTCTTTTCTTTATTTTACAATAGCAGTAAAAGCCAAAAGATGAATAAGGACAGCTCCACATATGCTGAATGCTTGTTTGGAGCTGACAACATACTACTACTATATACGTTCTTTTTTACATTTTAAATCTGTGTCTCTTTTTGTGGTTTGCTCATACAGATCACTTGTGGGTTCACATACACAGAGCTCAGCTGTGCCAGTTTCCCATCTTAAGACAATCCTCTGCAGGCAGTGCTTTCCCTTCACTGGGCATACACTTAGTTTTATTTGTAATTTTAAGAGCAGCTTAAAAAATCCATTTATTTATGGGAATTAGGAATAAACAAACATTAGCAGCACCCAATGAGATTCCACAGACCATATAGGTGTGACTCTTTTGTTAGAACACCTCTTTCTACAACCATCCAAAAACTCCTATTTAAATCATATCATAATCACAAGTTATTTTCAGCACCGATATCTTGTTCCTCTGAAAAATGTCATGTTAATGTAGAAACATATGTTCTGATTTCCAATTCTGATTGACTTTAAGCACTGTGAATTGATCATTAATATTGTATGTTTAAAAAAAACCCAAACTATCAGGAGTGTCTAAATGTTAATCTGTTTTTATGTGAGCACATATTGTTTGCCACACTCACACTAAAGTCGGCATCTTCTGCCCTTAAATGGTCTGCTATGTAGTGAACCCCTTCCAGTGCCTGCATGATGCTGGGAGACAGAGGGTACTTCTGGTTGTCTTCAGCAGACCGCTTGCTGTGGTTTACTCTAGCTCCAGGATGCCTCGAGTTTGGCAGACAGGTCATACCCACATCCTGTCTGGAAGGTGCTACATGCTTTTGCAGGGGTGGAGGTGTGGAGCCAGGAGGACGGGGAGAAGGAGGGCGGAAGGAGAGTGAAAAAGCAGTAGAAAGGGTACCCAGCTCCAGATCCTCATAGCAGCAGGTCCTCGACTCCTCCCTGAACCAGCTGGCTGAAGTGCTCAGGCAGGGTGCCACAGGAGCCTGTGACTTTTGTCCTTGCTGCAGGAGCAGCAGCCTCTGCCTGCGGCGACTGTCGGGTGCTGGCCTGCGCATGAAGAGCCAGCGAGGTATGAGCTCCAGGAAAACGGCATGTACCCACCGTGGCATCTCATGCGTCCCCGGTGAGCGGTGGTGGACATTCAGCACAAAGACAGTGATGATGATAGAGAGCGTGACAAAGATCATGGTGAAGAGCAAGTACTCACCAATGAGTGGTATGACCAGTGAGGTGGAAGGGATGATCTCGGTGATGAGCAAGAGGAAGACAGTTAATGAGAGCAGCACAGAGATGCACAGTGTGATCTTTTCTCCACAATCTGAAGGCAGGTAGAAGACCAGTACTGTCAGACAGGAGATCAGCAGACAGGGAATTATGAGGTTAATGGTGTAGAAGAGAGGAAGGCGGCGGATGATGAAGAAGTAGGTGATGTCTGGGTAGATCTCATGGCAGCAGTCATACTTTTTGGTATTGTAGGTGCCCACAGCATTAATGATGGCCCACTCCCCACTTTCCCAGTAGTCCTTCAGGTCCACTGTAGTCTCCAGCCGCTCCAAGTCAATTTTGGCTTTGTCATAAGTCCATGAGCCGAACTTCATCTTGCAGTTTTGCTGGTCAAAAGGGAAGAATGTGACATCGATACTACAAGAGCTCTTGTAGATGGCTGGGGGGACCCAGCGCACTTTTCCAGTGTAGAAGAGGTGGGCTTTGGTCATATGAGTCACAGCAAACTCCCCATCAGCACTGAAATGGGAACACACACCAAACAACTGAAGATATAGCTTTGAACTATTTTGTAATTCTTAAACAAAAATTGCAAACACATCTATGAATGCAGACTATAAACTGATTATGAATACCATGAATTATGAAATTGTGTTTTTCCTTAAATATATAATTTACATTTGTGATATTAAATATTGTAGTGAAAGGATTAGTGCAGTCTCACTAGAAGCTTCTGAGTTCAATTACTACCCAGGGGCAGCCAGGGTCATTTGCATGTTTGCATGTCCTTGTGATTTCTACTGGGTGCTGCAGTTTCTTCCAAAGTCCACAGACATGAATGTTTGATGAACTGCAGATGCTAATTTGCCCCCTTAGGTGTTTGTCTGTGTGCTTGCTCTACAATGGACTGGCGACCTGTCCAGAGAGTCTCTCTGCCTTTTGCTCTGCAAGCACTTAGATGTGCCACCACAGCCCCATGTGAACCTCGTCAGGGAAAGCAGACAGGGATAATGGAAGGCTGGATGGATTGAAAATATAAAATACATACATAAATCACAACTTCTAGAGTATAACTAACCATTTGTGGTGTTTTCTAATAAGCAATTACACTTTGTCTCAAGCATTGTTAATTGTCCCTTTCTAGTCTGGCTCTCAGTATTACACCTTATTTCTTCAAAAGAGGAACAATGTTCTGTGCTTCTCTTGGAGTGGAAATATAGAATGTATATACTAAATTAAATTTCCCCCCATATAATGAAGATAATTTGCTAATTAATGGCAATAATTAAGTGTAAAGCAACTACAACAAGCACATAAGTGACAGCTATGAGCAAATCATGAAGGATTCTAGTGTTGTCAGAGCTACCTTAAAGTTATTCGAATTTCTAGTTCTCTTCCCCAGGTTGATTTGTCCAGCAACAAACAGGGAACATATGTTCAAGGGAAGATTGTACTGCCACTGAAGGTGTAATACCAATAAAGAACAGCAGATGGGGGTCTTTTGATAAGTTGCAAAAGACTGAGAGAGGTAATAAATGAGGTATTGAATTACACTGGTGACAACATAACCTCACCTCACCTCTAAAATGCCGTGCGAGACGACTCAGCATTTTACATGCTCTTTGCAGCATTTGCAGTTCCCATCCATCAACTGATTTCCCAAATGACTATAAGGTAGCACTTTTATGCCATAGTTTCCTTGCAGACATTCTTTGATTAGTTTAATCTTACTCACTTGTTGTACAGCACAATATCTGGAACCCAAATGAGCTCTGATGGTACCCTGATGGATGTCACATTGTCATAATCGGAAGGCTTCCATCGCAGTTTGTAGTCATTCCACTCCTACGGAAGCAAATTCAAGAGGTTATGTTCATTCTTATCATTGTGCCCATTCCCTCTTTGATCTTTTCTGAAAAAGATGGATATTTGAACCACTGCAGTTCATTCCCTTATTATCATGATCTGTGTAGTCATCATTTTTCACAGGAAAAGCTATTTGTAACGAGATATGGGGATGTAGGACACAATACAAAATAAAATTAGACAGATTTTTATGTAGGTAAGAAGAATTAGAAGAATTCTTAGAAGAAGTAAAATGCGTTTCTGGTAACTTTTTGTAACTTTTTTTTTTCTTAGTAAAGGCAAGTGCACGATCTGAATATTCTTTACAAATCCACTTTTGTACAATGACTATTTGGTTTTACTTCTTATAGTATTTGGCTTACTCACTTGTGTGAACAAGTCTTAATATTAACACTTTTAGCAAATGCTATTTGCACCCTGTACAAAATGCTTATGTATACTATTTTCACTTTGGTTAAACAAACTATCTACACCCTGGTCAAATCTGAAAATTCTTCTATTTGCACCCTTCCGTGATTGTCATTGGTGTTGTGCTGGCATGCCTGTATGAGTTATTCTTGTTTTAAAACTTTGCCTTACTTTAACACTGCAGAAATACACTGAATGCCTTCATATTGTATAGCAGTCTATGTTCTTTATGAATTAAATAAAGTATATAATGAAATTAAGTGAACGTTAAAGTGAAAGTGACAACCCTTGTCATTGCGAGGTCACAGCACAGCACACATTAACCACAACGAAATTGGACCTCTGCATTTAACCCATGCAAACACCGTGCAGCAGTGGGCAGCTATTGAAAGCGCCCGGGGAGCAGTGACAGGGACGGTACCCTACTATAAAGTATGCACATCTAAGTTATTGATTCGTTCCATTTTTAATTGATATCATATAAAAACATAAACTTACAAACGTTAAGAAAATAAGCTAAGTGAGAGACTGTCAACAATGTATAATTAGCTAAAAAAATAAACGAGGTAGAATTTAGGTCAACAGTGCTCCTTGCAAAGGACTAACTGAAGGAAGGCCATTTTAAATATGCATTTCTGTGTGTTCCTGTGCTCTCATGTTCTTGCTCAAAGTCACCCCTACTACACACAGCTTTATCTACAGTACACAGCTTTGTGCTTACACTATAAACCTCACTGATTCTGAGTCTCCCATCCTAATCTTAATTCTGGCCTCAGTGTTTATTCTACATGTCTAGATATCAGACAGAAACAAATAAAAGACAGAGGAGATACCAAAAAACTGAAATATTGGATAAAAATACACAGCTCACCTGCTTTAGCCAGACATTTGTTGTCATCATCTGGTTCTTCTCGTCCTACAGCAGGCAGAAGGATAAGAGAGGAGAAGTGTGGGTGGAAGAGTATTAGCCAGCATTTTGGGTTTGCTCCAAGAGAATGCTTTTGGTTAGAGGAGGGTCAGAGCTCCTTAAAGGGAATCTTCAGCCGCCATCTAAAGTGTAATCTCCTAGATGGATATTTAAGGAATATCTGATTCATCAGTACTGTCAGGTTTAAGGTAGTTTTAGGGGAAGTAGATGCAACAGTCTTTTAAAAAATTGAAAAAGTTGAAATTGTAAAGATATCGTCCCGCTCAATACCCCTTGAAAGCCTAATTAAGATGAGAAGGCTAAGTGTGATTGCATCTCTACAACCATGAGATTTTTGAAGTGAATAACACTTTTCATTTTATTACAATGGCAACTGTCAAGGACAGGATATATTAGGCAGCAAGTGAACAGTCAGTTCTTGAAATGAAAGTTTTAGAAGCAGGAAAAATGTGCAAGCTTGAGGATCTGAGAACAAAACAACAAAACTGTGATGGCAAGACAGATCTGAGCATCTCTAAAACGGCAGGTCTTGAGAGGTGTTTTCAGTGTGCTATGGTAGTACTTTGAAAAACAAGTCCACTATTCCATGGATGAACAACCGGTCAAAGAGGAACAGGGTCATGGGGGACCTCACCAGGCAAGCAAAGACTAGCCTGCCCAACCTTGTAGAACTACTGAAGAACAAATAGCTGAAAAAGTTCATGTTGGCTTTGATAGAAAGGTCTCAGAAAACACCTTGCAGTACATCTGGCTGCATACCAGTCGGCGTGCCCATGATGACCCATATATAATGGACATGTGAGCATCACAACTTGACTATGGTACCATGGAAAAAAGTGATGTATTAGATGTTGACTTAGCCACCCACTTTTCCCACCTTTTTCCTGTTTCCAACATCTAAACGCACTTACCTGCTGCCATATACTGCTCCTTGATACATACTACTGTAACAAGATAATCATTGGAGTTCATTTCATTGTTGTCCTTTGGTCAGTGGCTTTAATTTTATTGTTGGTGCACGATAATATTAACTAGGTAAATAATATTAACATAGGTAAATCTTAAATTGAAATTCACATTTTAAACTTAATATTTCTAAATCTTTCCAATTTTCATATGGCCATTTAAGTCTTTAACAAGGTATCTTCATTTTGGAAGCTCCTGCTATCTGTAACCTGCCACCAATAAGTAAAAATATTTTCCTCAGTGAGGTATAGTTAACTTCATTGGTGCAAACTTTATTGTAAATGTATACGTGGGAAACATTTTAATGACAATGATTAATCAATGCAAATGGCAAAAAAACTAGGACTCCTATTTCAAAAGCACAATACTGGGTGTGAAATCAGTATTGGGGTGGATGTGGAAAATCACCCTGTGGAATATTGCACCCTTAATCATCTGATGTCTGCTCTCTGTGGCAGTCTGGCGACTCAGCATGACATACAAGAGGATCAGCGTGTAATATGCACTGGCAAAGATTTGTCTACACACATTTATGTTTCAAGCAGACACAGTACTATCTGATAAAAATAAAAACTTTTCTGTCCAGATTTCTACACTGATACCTTTATTTTACTGTGTAAACTTTATGTAGATTAAAAGCTGAAATAGTAAGGTCATAATCATAATCTAAATTTAGTATTTAGTTTCAAATTCATAAAGTATTTATTTTTTTATATGTGACAAACAAATGTAACTGACATAACCTCTCAGTACTCATCTCCGTTATCTCTATTCGTTTTATAATAGCTACAGTCATTTTCATGAACATGGAATTGAACCCCAGTCTGCTGGTTGGACGGTAGTGATGATACACACATTGGTTGGCTAATCATAGAAATACTTAGGAATTAACTTAAATTTGACTTGTTTTTCAAAACCTACAGTGGACCACTTATACGTATATGCTGAAGATAGTATAATGGAACAAATAAAGTATAAAACGTGCCATAACATTTGCACAGACAAAAGTTAATATGCTAAAAAAATAGCCAATCCCCCTTAAACACTGCATTTGCAATCAAAAAGAACAGCTTTAAAAAGTCTATGAACAACCACAATTCCTGACTTTCTGCTGGGGCACTTTATCCACTCAAACTTCAGAAGAACTGAAAATAGAGATTCATATTGCGTATCATGAAAATGTCATCAAGTATCATGAGATACAGTATTTTTGCTATTATTCCTAGTAATAATGGCTGCTGTTCTACTTCAAAGGGAAATTTAGCAACAAAATTCTACAAGGACATCAGTGACAGCAGCTATTTGTATGCTACGATAGTTACCACGTCAATAAGCTGAGCAATGGACAGTCCAAACTTGACGATGACGACATCTGAGGTGTTTGGCACAGGCCGGGACCACTTGTTGTAGCCAACGAAAAGCTTTTTGAACAGTTCATCCTCTGCATGTGAATGAGTCTTCTCATAGCAGGACACTGAGAATGCAAGAAAGGTTGTTTGGAGAGACACACCTTGAGAACATCATTGTAAAATATGCATTATAATGCAGCGTTGAACTATTCTTTGTTAATACAATGCAAACAGGTGCATTTTTAAATTACGTTGCAGATTTTGCTGATGAAACAGTTAGCCCATTAAAGCCAAAGAACAACATTTCATGTGTGTACAGTAATGCATGCTATGTACGCCCACTGTGAGAACAGACATGCCTGACTGATACTGTAGGCACAGGTGGTTAGATCAGCCATGTGATGCATTTGGAATCCCACAGAGAAACATGAAGTCTGCTTCATTTCCACGTCAGCTTACCAGATTAAATACTCATTTTTTTTGTCACACTCACCTCATCCTTCAATTAAATGATAAGGGATACTCATTTTCTCTGCAAGCAATAGCAATAATATTTAGGCATGATAAAGAATGTGACACTATTCCATCGGTTTAATGTGGAGGACTGAGCCCAGTATCAGCAGGGCGATATTTCCCTTGTTGGAATAAACTTAAGGAATTCACCCTCTTGCAGCACGAAAAAAGCGGGATTTGGATTTTAGTTATCATCTCCCCCCAGGGAAAATAAAGTCCCTGAGAATGAGTGGAGCAGCTAATTTAATTTAGCAAGAGTCCATTAAGAGATCCTTAGTTTGAACTATTCCATGGCAGTTTTTATTTGCATAAGTATTTGTAACAAGCAGCAATTTAGAGGAGCTCTGTGTTTGAGAATTACACAAATCATTCACAGTTCTACACCTCATTGCCCCAAGATTGTCAGTAATCAGAAGTTTTCTGCCTGATATTTTTGTCCTCTATTCCTTTTTGTGGAGGTGTGTGCAGTGGAAAAGGACACGCTGTATTTTAAACCCTTTAAACAGGACTTACATTGGAGATTTACAGCTCAGCTTGAGAAGCAAAGAAAAACAGGGGATTTCTTCTTGGTCCATCCCATCGTGCCTTATATGCCATGAAATCAACACCCTCTTCCACTGATTTTTTTAAAGGCCTTTTTCCAATTTGTTTACAGCCAGATTAGCCAATGGTTAATTTTTTTTGTCAGTTTGAAACCCAAATGGGCAACTGTTTAGTTTGTTTTCTTTTCTTTTTTTTTATATCATTTATCGTTTTTTTGTTTTCTTATTCAAAAGATGATTGATACAGACTTGCACCAGAGTCTTGCACCAGGACCCTTTGGTGTATCATGCCGGAATACCCCTGACAGGGAATCTCATTCCAGTTAACAGTGGTGCTGCTCAGCACACTCCTGCAGTCACAACCAACAAACCTGCCGCATGTAATTTGTGTCATATTGCTGCACAACACGTCAGCCAAAATCAATGTAATATATTACCCAAATTGTTGAATGTGTGTTTGGTGCTGATTAAATTATGCATTGGCCGATTCCAGTTGTGCATCTCTGCTGCTCACACAATTATGATGTGTTATTTTTGAAACGTGTCTTACTAAAATTTGAACAAAAGTGTTATATGTTTATTATATATTTCCACAAATATTGCACTTCTGTTTGTAAGCAGAGGTAACAAAGACGTGTGCATTGTACCATGTTTCTATCATTTATTTTGATTTATGATATTACATCTGAATATATTGACACAAAATGTAAATCAAATTTTTATACAATTTCTTGATTCAAAGTGAAATGTTTGTTTTCCTGTTACATTCTAGTATTTAATTCAACATATCAGTCATGACACATAGACTTACAAAAGACGCCGTATGCTTTTGTAATGAAGTGATTAAATATACATTCGGAACTCTTTATTTGTCAACTACATATTAAAAAGAAATGATGCACTATAAACAATTGAAGAGCAGAACATAATAGCTCTATACTTCTGTGTGTAGATACCTTAGCACTTGTTTTCATAACGTCTGATTCCGAAGTAGGTTACCCGAGCACCTGCCACATCTGCCCTGCCTTTATGGCTGACAACTGCCTTAATTTAGAAGGGAACTCTTCAGGGCGAAGCGCCTGGCTACTAGCACACAGGCATTAGGAATGAGCCCTGTGGACCGTGGCTCCCTGCAGGATGTGTGAGGCCTGGTCCTGGCATGGCTCTGGAGGAGGGATGTGATTTACTGGCTCTGGCACTGCACTCCCTGGGGACTGACCAGCTATTTGATGAGTTTCCTTTATTGCACATTATATCAATCTCTGGCTTAACAGCAGTGCATTGTTAAGGGAGTCAGTTTTACAGCACTATGGGAAATAAAAGTACTGCATAATACATCAAACAACAACAAAACTAACAACACATTTTGAGAACTGTGTTAATAAATGTGTTTCTTTTTCTACATGTAATATACATAAAGAGTGAAAAGAAAGGTCTTCATTAAAAATGCTTCAGGTCTGCATTTTCCCTAGATTGTGAAAAGTCCTGCATATCATGTACAGGGACTTCCAGATTATTCCCACTGGCTAAAACAGAGTGCTACTGAAACAGTCACAGTCAGGCTGTCTATGGGACCAGGGACTATGGGGACACTGTCCAACATGTTGATTCTAATTGCAGCTGATGCTTAATAGTCCATTTTAAATGAGAAAACAGATATGCTTAATTCAACTACAAAAGCCATTATAGAAGGAATGGCTTATCTTTCAAGGACTATATGTATCCCAGGACACCTGTATAGAAAAAGTGCCCTATTTCTCTTCCATTTTATCATATAAAACACAGTCTAAAATCTGTCCTATTTACCATTTGACACACTTTCCAAAACCTGTCCTATTTTACCGTGTAACACACCATCCAACATCTGTCCCCGTAACCATATAACACACTGTCCAGGATCTGTCCATAGTTACCAATTAAAACACTGTCCAATATCTGTCACCCATATTATACATATATGATTCCAATTTAAATTATGATTTTACTTTAATGTTCTGTGATTTTAATTCAAATAACCAGTATAAAAAATTAGTGAAGAAACCCTCTAAGCACTCTGAAAGCAGACCATGCTACATGTCTGGCATTTCTAAACACCTTTAATCTAATTTAATTTAACCTTTTTTTCAGTACCGGGGAGCAGTGTACATAATTCATTTAATTTATTTTGACATTATTCAACATTATTTATTTTTAAAAATGTAATTCATTGAAATATTATCCATGTTGATGAATACATCATTCAGTTTTTCTGTCTGACCCCTGTTACCATATTAAACAGTATCTGATTCTGTTGCCCAATATCTAACCCCTGTTGCCAAACATCTGTTCAATTTTACCAAATAACACAATGTCCAACACCTGTCCCATTTTACAAGCGGACTGTCCCGTTTCTTTCTTGTTTTGAGGATTTCCTATTACTGTCCTATTTAACCATCCAATATAATGTCCCACATAACCACATAACATACTGTGCCATATGACCACCTTATGCTACCTCGTATGGCCATAATACATTGTCCCATAAAACATCCTAATACACTCTCACATCACTCTCACATCACTCTCACCACCTTATATTCTCTTAAACGACCATCCTTTCTGATGCCTGATGATTATAGAAAGTGATTATATCACATGTACCACATCATATACTGTCCTACATTGTCTGAATCCATATTTCTATAGCAGAGCGGAAAGAATAGAAGGTGGTTAAAGACCTGTGGATCTCTTTCTATCTCTCCTTCTGACAAGTTGTAAGAAAGTAGCCTCAGCAAATCTGCGTTAAATGTTAAATAATCTGGTGTTAAATGTCATTGTCTTGCTTATGGTTTTGTTCTGTAATGTAGATCTTTAGTATAGGCTAGTTTCCTTCACACAGCAGGTCCCACTCCATTCATATACACTGAAAATACACAACCTCAATATATACATACATACATACATATATATATAGGTAAAGCCATGCTGTATTCTTAAACGATGAGTCTTAAGTAGTGGTGGCTGTCTAGTGGCAGGACACTCGCCTGCAGCCCCAGGATGAATCCCAGCTCCAGCATTACTACCATTGGGTTCCTGAGCAAGACACTGAACCCCAAGTTGCTCCAGAGGGACTGTCCCTGTAATTAGGACATGGAAGTAGCTCTGGCTAAGAGTGTCAGCTAAATTCCGTAAATGTAAATATAAGTAATATGTGGAAAAAATGAAAAAATTACATGAATTGAGGACATGCTGAAGAAGCAGAATTTTGGACACACTGAAAGAAACTGCAATTACCAGCCTGATGCTAAATAGTCAGCCTCAGTTATTGTAGGTGGACAGAAAAAAGCAAAAGTGGTAACAGCGGGATAGAAGGAAACATACCACACTTCCAGAAGATGATGAAGAGCAGGGTGCTCCTCATCCTCAGTGGGCTCTTCCCCCTGCGCTCCATCTCTCCTGCAGCTTCAGCTCTGAAATGTGAGGTGGTCCTGCTCCATCCCTCCTGCAGCTTCAGCTCTGAGTCTGAACTCAAGGATGGTCCTGCTCCATCCTGCCTCAGCTCCGTCCTCAGCCCGTCAGGAGGACAAGCTCTGGTCGGGCCAGCGTGTTCATCATGTAGCTTTTGTTTTTTCACTTCAGCACAGTCTGATCACTTACAGACAGTTTCTTCAGGTTATTTTTTAGAAACAGTACTTGAGCATCTTGAGTCCAAATGTCCCAGTCAGCGCGAAAGTCCTGACCTGGTTGTGCCCATGCTCGTGTCTCAGCCTGTGATTAGCGCGCAAAGACGCACGGAGTCTCTGGGCACCTGTTCGCTGACAGACTTCTGGGCATCTTCGCTCGCGGAGTGTAGTTTCAGTCGCGAGGCTGCTGCTCACGCGCTTGTGTGCAAAGTGCGCCCGTCCTCCCCCCGCGTCCCACCTCTGTCTCTCAGCGGCTGCCCACCAGGCGTGAGATCAGGAAAGAGGAGTGGCCTGGACTCCAGTCTGAGACCAGAGGAGGACCCCAGCTCCCACTGGGTGGGAAAGAGGGGCTGTTATAATCTCAATATTAAAATAAATAATAAATTAATTAATAAATAAATAAAAATGGGAGGACTTGTTGGGGTTTCGTATTGAGTAGTGGATGCCTATGTGAAAAGAAAAAAAAACAAAACTTAAGGATTAGTAGCAGTTTCAGTATTATTTATTTATTTATTTTTACTATCTGCTGCTTTTATCTTATTTATTTTAATTATTTGCTTTTATTTTGGGAGATTCATTTTAAAAAGTTTTTTTTTTTTTTTTTTTTTTTAATAAAAGTTTTTTAATCAAGTTAGCTATTACCACAAATCTCCGCCAGAGGGCAGGCCAACTAAAGTAATATTTGCAAATAAAGTAATAATTGCAATTTTATTAAATGATTAACTATTTCAAATAAATTCGACATAAAACGTTTAAACCTGTGTTTATCTCCCCAGTTTACATGTTCAAAAGTGCTGAACTGAATATCACCTATAAATATTTCATACTTGATTTCAACAGGACATGGATATGGAGCCCAGATGAAAACTAACTTCCACAAACATATAATTATTTGTGTGTTTTTTTTATTTATTTGTGTGCATGGATTGATTTCACATTATTTTGAAAATTATATTTAAAAAGACATTGAACTAATAAAATTAGTACTTTAATCATATGTTCAAAAGCATAAGGGTAATCAAAGTGAGGCTGCCCTATAGGACACCCAAACACATTTAATCTATGCTTCTAAAAACATGCACAAAAAACGGCTCATTTCCAGCTGGCCAGCATAACTCACTTTACACATTGTCCCTTCACAACCCTGAAATGATTAATAAAGAGAAACTAAACATTGCACACTTGGTCATGATGAACATCCTTACAGCTTTGGCCTCCAGATGAGGCTGTGTTTGTTTTTCTGTGACATGAAGGTCATTTCCCTTTTCCTCCTCTTAACATGTATGAATCTGTGCTGTGTGAGAGGCCCTGGCTGTCTGCTCTCCATCTGCACCCTAGCACCAACACAGCCAGACCATAAGATTAGGTTGTGTGTCTGAAATTGGACAGAACATGTTCTAGACTTTCCTCCTCTGCCAACAAAGTTTTCAGACAGAGATTCGTTAGAACTCACATATGCAAAACATGGACAACACTGGAACACAGTAAATACAATTAAATTGTCATCTGCACATCCTGGGCCCCCAAACTAGTATGCTCATAAAAATCAAATCAAAAGGGTTATTGGTTTGGATGTAAAATTCTAAAAAAAAATGATCAGCTATAACATATCTTTAACTTTGGAGGTTAGAAATATCTACACAGGCACCAAAAGGCTCCATGAAAAGTCCTTCAGGTAACAAAGGTGGTTCTTCTCGCAATCCTCCAAAAGAAGCTTTTTTGGAACCTTTATTTTAAGAGGGTATGGAGTTGTGACTTTTTAAAATTAAACAATGATGATGTTTCTTCCCTCTAAACTGGCAGTCTTCCCGCTATGTGCTTTTATTTGGGAGCACTCATGCTCTTTTTGAGCCGCTCTGTTAGCTCTGTGTGCAAGGTCCGTGAGGAAATCTCCAGCTGGCTGGCAATGTCTGCTGTGGCTTGCAGCATCCGTTCAAAAGCAAGAGACTCTTCTTTGATTCTAAGAGACAGACACAAAATATAGAAGCAGAATCAGAGTGAGGGAAAATGAAAGAAAAGGCGGGGTTGGGGGTTGGGCAGAGGGGACCCGAAAGTGCTATGAACAGCCCTCAATTCAGGGGCCTGCAAGGGGCAAAAATCCACATTCCTTCCGACTGTCCATGCTGATGATGGAAAACCCAGAGGCCAGACTATTTGCACCAGATGGCTGATGCTTTCTGCTGCTGATTTTGCATTTTCCATTCATTTATTCATATTAAATGTAATTAAAACTTGTCTTACTTTCTTACTTACTTTCTTACTTACATTGTGAAACGCAGCACATGCGTTTCACCCATACACACACGTGCAGCAGAGGGCAGCTATTGAAAGCGCCCGGGGAGCAGTGACGGGGACGGTACCTTGCTCAAGGGTATTTCAGGGCAACTTCCTGGTGAGGAAGTCAAACCCACAATCTTCTGATCCTGGGGCCAACTCCCTACCACTAGGCCACCACTGCCCCCTATTTCATGTGTGACTGAAAACCTCAAAAAGGAGCAAATAATCAGATTGAACTCCAGCATTTCCTTTCATGCTGATGAATCCTTTTTCAAACCCTATGCCCTCTTCAGCATCTCACATTAGAAGATTCACATATAAGAAATTATTTATGGCAGAATTATTTCACTTGACCGTTTCTCCTCTTCTCTCTCCTCTGAATTTAAAATTCAGGAGTCACTAGGGCTTCAACCAATTATATCCTAACTGGACATCTAGTTCTGTTGAATCTACTTACTTCCGAATTCCATTCAGAGCTTGTAGGATGTCTCCTTCAAGCTGGTTTTCCAGCTCTTCTGCTACTTTCTTTAGTATTCCCTCACAGCTGGAGTGGTCTTCCTTGATTCCAGCAATGTTTTCTTGGATTATCTCCTGATAGCGCTGGTTCTCTAATTCTGCTCCGACAAACTGAACTAGATTCTCCACCACTGCCTGGTTCCCATGCTGGAGAGCCTTCAGATAAGCCACCTCATCCCTGCCTGCCCGTAATCGCTTTGACATAGCCTGGTTGGTTTGGAAGTTGACAGAACAGCCATCTGCTTCAATCTCTGGAACAACCTGAAAAAGCGGCTTAGTCCAGTCTGTGTTTGCAGGCCCAGCCGGATCATCCCCAATTGCATGTGGGATAGGAGTGGACGCATTGGTGAACATGACCTCTGGCGTGCTGCCTGATCCCCAGTCCCCCTCTTCACCGCTCTGGCAGTGGCCCGACATCAATGAGGCTATGAATAGCAATGTACCCAAAGTCCAGTGCTGTCTCATGTTGGCCTAGGAAAGAGAATAGGTTTACTGCCAATGACCTTTTCTAACCTGCGAGCTGAAGGAGTGATGAAGGAACCTCGGGAGATGACAAGGCTCTTTTCAAGCTTATCAAAGCTGGCCAGTTCCTTCTCCAAATAACAAAAGGGTTGCTGCCAAGACCTGACCTCATCTGAGACAGAAAGAGTAAACACAGACCCTTTACAAATTACGTTTGGTCTGAGGTTTCACAAAGACCCTTTGGTTTTTTAATTTGCCTTTGAATGATAACATCCAACTGTAACTTGTCAAAAGCGCAATAAGCATATAATTAAAGGTATAAAATCAAACTGTGCAAGTAATTACAGGTATAAAAGGAAATATGTCAGGTAGCACTACCACAGTTAACAGCTATTCCATGAAAGCACCACATGAAATTTACTGCAGCAATTGCTGCTCTCAGTCATTACATCAGGCACTACGACTGTCATGGTGCTGTCCCAGTGACTTTGCTGCTCATTCACAACTGTTTATCAAACATCTGTGTTGGGTCTCTTACCAAAGACCAAAGCTGAAATGTCTACATTGAAATTAAAGAATATTGATGCTTTTAAAGAGTAGAAAATATTCCTTTACACAGGAAAAAATGAACACATTGCGATAAATCATAAAGATAAAGAAAAAAATTGGTATATTTGTGAAACTATGTTCAGTGTTGAATCAGCCATCTGTGCAGTGGATGCTTAATGAACCAAAGCATTTTTACTAGCTTGTGCGCATGGAGGGAGTTTTACTGCTGGTATGCGTGATGAGAACATTTGTATATGTGAAGGTCCTGAGGTGCTGTTTATGGAACATATTAAGGGAGTGAAACTGTCTGGGTAGTCCTGCATATAGATTAATGTGGGTTTACAATTAGATAAGACCTTCCAGATCAAATTTTACAGATTTCTTTAATGAGATGTCTTTTTCTTTGGTATAACAAGAAGAATTTGAGGTGGGAAGCAAGACCAGGGTTTAAAGAAGATCAATGAAGGCTCCTGAATAACCTGTCCACAAAGACCTAATCCATTTTTTTCAGTGGTGACATTAAGCAGCAGATGCCAGAGGGATGATCCTTCAAAATTTGATAATTACATGTCAGTGTATGCAAGATCTCATAGCAGATATAACTACATATGCCAGCTGTGATTAATCTCTTGACATTTATTCTTGATTTACAAAGAAAAGCACCTTTCACTGATTCATAGCGACAGCTTTCAATCAGTGTCTAACTGATGCCGTGTAAAAGCCAGAGAAAGTAATACCACCACGTCTGTAAGCCGTTCTCTCAGTCATCTCATCTCCTATATCCATTTACTTCTCACACTCCTCTTTGAGTATACAGTCTACACCAGAATGCCTCACCACTCATATGTATACGGGAGACTGTCTGAAATTTGATAGCTGTCTGTGAGTGCTCAGCAGCTCTTTCCTACTGCGGGTGCATTTTTTTGGGTTTTGTGGTATAGTCAGCTGGCTGGGGAAAAATGCTGCCTGTTCAGACCCCCCCCCCATAATTGCAGCAACATTTAGTTTGGTCTAAGTCATTGTCTTTATAAAAGTAGAACTAGTATTAAAAATGGTTTTGAAAATGTTTCGTTTTTAGTCTCAGGATAATCAGCTAAACTCTAGCGTTGAAAGTTTGTCAGTTTAGTACTAGATCTACAAAACCAAAGAAGCTATGCTTATGCCTGCCAGACAACTAACCTCATGCAAATTGCAGGCCTAAATGCACAATTATTTCAAAACATGTTGAATCGCTAAGCCTTCTCAGTTTTGTTCTGTTTCTGACACTTATGGCTTATTATTAATAGACGAGATTCAGGCTTTTAGATAACTGGGACATATTTTTTGTCCTATGCATGGATGACAGGTTTAGTAACACAAGTATGGCACTACTAGAAACTAAATAAGCAAGCCTATGTAAGGTTACTTAATAAATCAATGTAGTTATTTTACAATTTGCATTCTTTTTTGCATGATGACGACTGACTGTGCTACTATTGATTACTGCATGGTGATTCACTAAACATGCACAAAGAGGTTTTTTTATTGCAAATCTTTCACTGTTTGTTGCAGATGTTTGCGTTGAATCCCCTGCATGGTATGAAACAGTAGTCAGTTTCCAAGCCTTGGTTCACTGCTTGTGCATATAAAAAGCTTTACTGTTGTCTGCTCTTCCCATCATCTGTCTTTCTGGTTAGTAGGACAAGTGACCTCAGACAGGTTGTGAAGGAAGAGCAAGCCGCAGTAAACACAAACCTTTGAACTTCCACCATGCACCACTCGCCCCTCCCGCTGCCCGAGCAATTTGTCGCTCACGCTTGCACTGTGGTAGACAGATGATATCGGAGGGCCAGCAGACTGCCTCGGCCTGTAATGAGCTTCTTTTCTGTCTGCAAAGATGAGAACAGTGATTTATTTCCCATTTAGTCAGAGCTAAATAATGAAGAGTTTTGTGGAAACAAATCAATATTTTTTTTCTAATTGGAACTGGAATCTTTCATAAGCATCTTGATGAGAAATCCAAACATAGAGCTACATGCATTAACCGATGTAATTATTTGTCCTGTGTTATGTTTAATCAGTAAACAGTTCTATTAACTTCTAAATATATGTGCTACTTTACTAAAAATTAACAATTTGTATCAGTTTATAAGATGAAATCAGTATAAGGATCTGACTATTTTTTATAACTTTTTTATATTCACTTGATTGTTAGCAAACTCAAAGTATCTAGTCTAGTCTGAAAGAAGGAAACAGTGCTGTTTTCAAAATTTAGACATATATCTTTTTTGGACTTGATCAGTAGGTTACACATCATCAAAAAATCACAGAGCTCAGACTTGCCCAGAGTGTTGCATGACTTCCAAACCCACATAAGTGAATGTGTGACATATACAGACTGTTCATATGAGCTAATCAGCATTTTGAAATAAACAATGGCCAAAATGTCTTGACTTCATTAGCTGTTCTGTCTCAGAGCCACACCATAGATCCCTTTGCCAGCACAGGGCTCATAATCTTCTACAAGAGAGAGAAAAAAATAAGCCATTTAGCCAATTAAATTCATTAAAAGGGCGCAGAGAAGAAAAGCCAATGTTTCTGACCTTTAAATTTCCTTTGGTTATATTGTGCTGCAATGTCCTATGAACACATTGTGTAATTTAAAGTAATTTAATCCAGACCAGTGGAAGATAAAAGGTAGTAAAACACATCTGGGTTTTTAAACCTTGAAAACCTTTAACTCCATTATTAACAAGCAGATTGTGCTGCATATTCTTCCATCATGAAATTTACTACAAATGTACAGGGAGGGGGGACAGAAATCGCATGGAACACTTACTGATTACCAAGAAATACAGTCATTTTTTGGCTTTTATTTATTGGCACTCTCCTATTTAATACATTGCAAAAATGATGTTTTTCATTGCTTTGAACAATGGAAAGTAGGCAAACTTGTTTCTCAGTGGACACCATTAAATTTTCAGTCATTTTTGTCCAATGCACTTTTCACAATAGTTGTACTGGCTTCTACAGGTGAAGCAATGTTTTCCACTTTTCCCAACTGTAGCAAATCAACCGCTGGCTATACAACCTGAGAGACCTGAGCCATGTCAGAAAGGTGGTCACAGCTCAGTTCCTGTGGAGTCAAACGACATTGGGGTTGGCTGTGAAACAAGCTTTCTGACTGACTCTATAAACAAAAATTGTGAAAAAATATTGTTAAGAGCAATATCGTTCAAATATACCAGACGGGGAACTATCCAACATGTTCCTACTCTACTTTTACCTAACTTTTGTAACTATGAAGCACAATTACATTTATTTATTCTGTTAATAATGAGTGCAGAAAATTATTAGGGATACTATTACCATACATCCGCATTTATATATAATAACCCATTTATGTTTTAAATTACTTTCTCATTCTTAGCTGTTCCAGCAAACTTATTCTTTCTCACCAGAATAAGCACCAAGGTTTGACAAAACTCACCAAAATTCCTTCAGTCTCAAAGACAAGGTAAAAAGTCCCAAGTGGTTAAAAGTTTTACAAGGTCTGATCCTCAAGTTACCATTCAAAAGTTGAGAGGCAGAATGCAAATAGCCAATCCTTCTCCAACTCCACTGCTCTTGCTCCAACAGGAGTATGTGGGGTTGGCTGGGGAAAAGTCTGTGCCTGTCTGCTAACTACTGGAAGGGGCGGGAGTGTTTTGAAAAAGAGCAGCAACTCAAAGATTTCTTTCTTTTGCAGTTAAGGGGGGGGGGGGGTGGAATGGGAGAAAGAAAGAGAGAGAGAACAGGAAAGTGTGTGTGTATGTTGGGGGACTGGGGGGGTTTAATCTAGTTCACATCTGTGCTGTGATGAAGAATTAGTTAGTGGACCAAAGGAAAAAGTCTTTTTATGACCCTTCCGGAGTTTTCCTCATCCACTGGTTTTAATAGCATATTAAAGTAGTACCTATGTATCTGAAATGTATCAAACTGGGTCATCAAATGCAATAAAAGCAAGAACTAAATTGCATTTCAGGAAAACAATTACAGTGAACATTGTGTGTATGTGTGTATGGGGAGCTGTTGCAACACGACTATGTTTAAGGGGAATTCTATAGGGAACTCTAATCTCCATGCATGCCCTCTACAAACAGATGGCAGGAAAATAAGGATGGATCTATTTGCCAAACAAATCAGCATGATAAATAACTGCAAAAATACTATATAGGCTATAAAAGTTAACTTTTGTGTTTTGAGCTGTTTAAACTCTATAGAGCGCAAAATGAGCCTAGATTGCTATAAACACACTGTATAGAGATGTTTCAGTCACTCCAGATAACTAACACATCTACAACCAGCTAATGTTAAGAGGTGTAGCTGAGTCCATTTACATTATATAGCCCAAAAGCATACAGAGATCTGCAATTAGTGAATTCAGCTAATTAGTGAATTAGTTTCTGCACTGGAACTGAACCGTCAGCTGCACCAGAGCCTTGGTCACCACTGACAATGCCAAGCATCGTTTTGAGGAGTTTAAATGTCTCCAGCAGTAAAACTGTGCTCCATTCCAAACCTTTAGGATGAACAGGAGTTCAAATGCAGGAGGAAACTCAACGAGTTTGTCATGAGGAGATTGTTGCACTTGATTAGCAATTTTGGAAATGTAATGGCTTTAAAGGAAAAGACCCAGATGAACAATAAACATTCTGCAATGGGCTATTAAATAAAAAATAGAAGTCACTTTTTAATCACAGATCATTTTTTTCTGTAGTCTGCAAAAGCTTTTAATGTTTGCAATCTGCCAAAATGGGATTTTACTCCTTGATGGATGAATGATTGAAAAGAAAAGACATCCTCAATATTTTTTCTAATGTGTGGTTTATAAACTTGGATGTGTGCTGCACAGGCTACATGAAAGCACTCCCTTCAGTGCACTTGTAGCTGCATGCAATCAAATCCTTAAAGCAATGGTCTCATATCTAGTGTAGTCTTCCTAGACGCATCAAAGCATTTACTGCTGTAAAGAAGCTCAGTCAGGTTTTTGAAGCAGATATAAAACTCATCCATTCACAACTGCATTGGCAAATATATGGGCAGCAGTAATCCATGTTTACATTTATGGCATTTAGCAGACGCTCTTATTCAGAGCAACTTCCAATTCCTGATTACAGGGGCAGTCCCCCTGGTGCAACTTGGAGTTCAGGGTTTTGCTCAGGAACCCAATGGTGGTAGTGTTGGAGGTGGAATTCAAATCTGCAACCTCTTGGTTCATTTTGCAAGTTGATTTTCACTTCACTTCCACTTCACTACTAGACAGAAACACCACCTAGCTCTTTTAATGCTCCTATTATTCAATATTACACAGTTTAGGAGGCTTCGATACTGGTGGACTGACATAAATATAAACCTGAAATAGAATAAGCAACCCCACATGATGTAGAAACTTTCCAGCACTGTGTGAGCCTGAGTTGACTGTGTAGGACTGATTGTAGGAAAGCTGTGCAAAGATGTGCAAAATCCTGACCATGTAAGATACTTTCCATGTGCTCCTTTCAACTTAAGACCTCTTCCTTAACCTGAAGTAAAACCACCACACGGTTTGGGGTGAAAAGGCTAAGTAATTATTATTATGTAATTATAGATCAGGCTCACTCATACGGATTTTGCACATGGATTTGATTGTAAAACTTGTGTATGTGTAGATCCAATCAAAAGCTATTCTTTGTTGGATTGTAGGGTACAGTTTATGAAGAGGTTGCATGCATGTTATGAAAGGGTTTTATCTGGTCCATATGTATTTATGAAATTATATGTTCATAAATAACTAAGGAGTTTTAAAGCTCTTTGTTATAAAGGGCATTAATATCATGTCTCTTATTTGTTCAGAAAATGGAATCCTGTTAAATGACAGACGATAGTATCTGTGGCCATATTTTAAACATCTTCAAATTCATTCTGAAATGAATGAATGAATGAATGAATGACTTTGTTAATTTATCTTTTTAAGGGGATATTTGCATACATACTAGCCATTGCTACATAATTATACATCACAAAAAAGATAGTTGATGCTGTGTTTGTGAAGTACACCTAAAACATTAGCCATTATGGTAACCTGCAAATGATAGTGTTCAGTAATACCTATGTGGAAAAATCTGTACAGAAATGTAAAAAATTAATATATGAATGCTACCAATTTTATTCCAATGCTACCACCCCCCCCCCCCCAACAATAATAAACACAGTGCCAATATATGGTATGAATTAATAAAGAATTATGGAAAATTTGTCTCAAAACCAGATTTTTACTGATTACTTTTTACTTTAAAATTTTTGGCAAACCTTTGTATTTCTCTCTCCTTCTCTCTCTCTCTCTCTCTCTCTCTCTCTCTCTCTCTCTCGTTCTCTCTCTCTAGTCTTTTGATGTTCACATGGCCATATAATCGGCAGAAATGACTACGTTATTGTATTTTTCAGGCTTTGAAGTTATGCAGTTTCATTCACTATTGATTGTGTATGTCTCTGTACTTATTCCTAATTTGAGTAAGACTGGAAACATCAGAGTGGAGGCTGAGAAGAGGTATGTGGTCCAATGCAACTGAGCATCACTCACACTAATCATTTCTGCTCCTACTGCCTCTGGAGCCAAATGATGGTCAAAGCCCTTCATACTTGGATCAAATTTAAGGCAACCTTTGATCTTTAGCCGAGGTGCGCATAGCAAAGCTACATTTATTAATCATGCCCAGAGGCTACTATTCACCCACAGCAGCTTTCCTTTTGGATATAGCTGCCCACTGCTCCACTATGTGTGCGATGGAGTAAATGTTGAGAAGCATTTAATTGTGGTTCACTGTGTGCTGTGCTATGGTGTCTTCACAATGACAAAAAAAGTTACTTTCCGTTCACCTTCAGGATTATTGTTTTTTTCAATGTACTGGACAGGCATCCTGCAGGAATTTCAAAGTGTTTGATTCTCAGTATCAGTCCTGTATATGACCAGTTTGGCTCTCAATTTCCTTCCTCTCCTTGACCAGTTTCAGAGATAAAAGCAGTGTGGGATCATCTTGACAGAAATTAGAACTAAAGGCAGCCAGTGTCTAATGAAGAACATTGGAATGTCCTTCAAGAAGCCTGGAGAACTCTTCCTAAAGCCTGCTTAAAGGTTTTACAAGAAAGCTTGTCTAAGAGAGTTTAGTCCGTGTAAAAAAAAAAATATTGGTGCTCAGAATCAGAATCAGAAAACTTTGTTGATCCAGAAGAAACTGTTGCAATTGCAGACATTGACACACAAAAGCCGAAGAAAACACAAAGAACAAAGTCAAAAATAACAATAAACATAATATAATATATAAACATCCAATAAACTAACTAAATTTGTTCTGTATTTACATGAATGGTTGCACAATTTGCAATAAATCAATTAAAATGAAAACCAAATTTAAATGAACTATTATACTGTAAATAAGGAAGAAGTAAATAAGGAAGTATACTGCTGTATATCACTACTGTATATAAGGAAGACATTATACTTGCAGTTCATAACCACGGATTCCAGTTATCATATTTACATTACTGTTAATGGCTAAAGACTGTGGCTCTTCTGACACTATGTTACACTGCATTTGATTCCTCAATGTGAATTGATATGCCCTTAGGGACACTTGAATTTGTAAGTTAATCATTCCTGCCACAAATGATCTGAACTAAAATTAAAACCTCTCACTGGACAATCTTAATTAAATTTTCCTCATTTTTCTATAAAGGAACAGAGCAAAACATTAAATATGAAAAATAAAAACCAGATGTTATATTAAAGTGGCTGTTTTCTCTCTCACAATACAGAGAACTAGGTTCACTATGGATGCACTTACTGAACAAAAGAAGATTCCTTTAAAGCACACATCAGCATTCGGATCACAGAATACTCCAAGTCATTGAGGCCCATACAGAGAGAAGAGAGCATGTCCTTCAAGCACTTGACAGCCATCTGAAATGAAAGGGATTTTAACACTTGGTTTGAAAATCATATGTGACAGATAAGTAAGGGATAACGAACGACAAGAAAGGCAATGTAGCACCCTAACACGGCTGTTAGAATGCAAAACACTGGAGGGAGAAACATATTCAAAAGCCTTAGCAAGATAGACTTACATCAAAAGTGACCCACATACTACTACTAAACAAAACAATCTTTGCCATGTTTCCATTAATTGGTTTATACACTTTATTTGGATGGTCCACTGTAGTTTTGGAGATGCTCAGATTGTTGTAAACCAGCATCCAACTAATTATCTGTCAAATGTCACTGAACCTAAAGTTGTATTTAGGTTAATATTACTATGAAAGATTATAAACAGTTTAACCTTAACATTAACCCTAATATTGCCAATTAAAGAAACAGGAAACATGTTTTTTGCAACAAGCTACAAAGTGCTTAAAGTTTCAAAGTGCCTATATAAAGGGGTTCCAAGCACTCCATCACCATCAATCAGCATCACCAGTAATATCCAGCCTGATCATCTGTAATCACCTGCCCCTGTTTCTTTACTGTTTCATTTCCTAAGATAGATGTCTTTTTTACACTTGAATTATATATACTTCCTTCAAATATAAAAGCATTTTCTGTTTGATTAAACAAAAAGATGAAAAAATGTGAGATAGTGAGAAAACTTCACATGAAATCTGAGTTAAATATAGGCCCCAAGTTGATATGACTTTTTTTATGCTCTAGGATTCCTTTTTTTCCTTTTGCAAAAGGAACCAGCTAGAGTAAACGGGAAGATTTACAGGACAGTAGTGAGACCAGCTATGTTGTATGGGTTGGAGATTGTGACGAAAAGACAGGAGGCGGAGCTGGAGGTGTCAGAGTTAAAGATGCTGAGATTTTCGCTGGGTGTGACGAGGATGGACAGGATTAGAAATGAGTAAATTAGAGGGACAGCTCAGGTTAGACGTCTTGGAGACAAAGTTAGTGAAGCAAGGTTGCACTGGTTTGGACATGTGCAGAGGAGAGATGAGGATTATATTGGGAGGAGGATGCTGAAGATGGAGCTGCCAGGAAAGAGGAAAAGGGGAAGACCAAAGAGGAGGTTTATGGATGTGGTGAGAGAGGACATGCAGGTGGTTGGTTTGACGGAAGAAGATGCAGAGAACCGGAAGAAATGGAGAAAGTTGATCCGCTCTGGTTACCACGAAATGGGAGCAGCTGAAAGAAAAAGAAGAAGAAGACAAAAGGAAAAAGAAGAAGAAATAAAAAGTTATGAGTTTAAAAAAATCTGCGTTCTGATAGGGAATTAAAAAAAAAAGTCTTACCTTGACATTATGCTTAAATTAACTGCATTTTTCAGACACTCAAGTCCAGGGCGACATGCATTGCCAAATGAAAAAGAGAGTCTCGCAGGTGCTACTTAGAGCTTAGACCTTGTTTAGGGGCTCTAAAGGCACTAATGCAGGAGGCAGTCTCAAACCAAAAATCTCTTGGTCCACAGCTGAGTACCCTGCCCCTGGGCAACCACCATATAGGTCATATATTCTATGTCTGTTATTTTGGTATTTTGCAAAGATCTATCTCTGGTTAGTGGAAAGTGACTTGTTTTATTAAGCAATGCAAGTTAAGCTCCAGTCTGTTCAGTTCAGTTCCATCGCTCATAGTTTTGTGGCCATCCAGCACTGATTGGTCTCTCAAGGCTCAATTATAAACAGACAGCAAGCCCCATGGCAGCACATAGCCTCACCTTGGCTGCAGAAAAAGAAACCAAGGATCAGCATTGTTCTGTGAGTTTATATGGGTGTCATCCACCAGCTATCAAAGTCAAAGGGCAAAAAGTCAGCATCTGATCCCCTTGTGCTTAGGTCAGTTATCATGGACAACAAGCTGCAGTCTATCACTACATCTGATTCAGACAGTATACACAGTTTTTAGAATGTATGTATATATATATATATATATATTCTAGAACACTAGTATATTTGCTATGTCATGATATCTGCCTAAATATAAAAAATACTTTACAAGCATGGAATTATATCCCAACCAAAGATTGTACTTGATGAGGTTGTTGATTTAAAGCAATAGCACAATAAATCATGGCACAGAAAAATCTTAAAGCAAACTGTTAGGCACTTAAATGTAGGCTAATAAGACTTGAGAGCTAATTGGAAGCGTGCTTATGGTCTCTCACTCCATTGCACATGGTGCTAAAAACCAAACACGGCTCATAAAGCTGAAGAGATTGAATGGGCTGATTGGCTGCAGTTCGCTTTCAAGCCTTCTCCATTTCATCTATTTTATCACTCTCCTTCTTGTTCCTTTTCTTCTCCTTCTTCTTTTTCTTTTTTTCTTCTCCTGAAGTCATGTACCTCCTCATCTTAGCCTCCTCATTTTATTCTCCTTTTTATATTTTTTTCTTCTTTTAGTTTTTCTTCATGTTCCTCTATCTCCCGCTTTTTTTCTTCGTTGTCTTCTTTTCTCCTTCACCGTGGCACATTTCCCATACCTTCTTCTTCTTCTTCTTCTTCTTCTTCTTCTTCTTCTTCTTCTTCTTCTTCTTCTTCTTCTTCTCTGATCTCATGGCATTCAGCCAAGCAACCCTTCAGAGCCTTTAATCTGAAACAGGTCAAATGAAATTAGTTTGTTTTTTTTCTTTGTTTTTTACCCGTAAATGTCCAGGCCACATTCAGGAAAGAACATAATGTATCAAAGTAGTTATAGTTTCAGCAGTTTGATAATATTGTCATTTACTGCATGTAGACCTAAATGAAAAAACAGCATTAGTTTACAGCTTTCTTCATCCATGTCCAAAGCCAGAGATGATTTGAGATGAAAAAAGGACCAATTAGTTGGTATTCTATGGAGCCAATCCACTAAATGCACTCTGAGCAAGCTTTCATATCTGCCTCACTAAATGACTAATTGTTCTGAAAAGCATTTTTGACAGCATCTGAGCTGTATAATTCATTTTATAAAGCAGCTGCATATGAAAGGGCCACTGGCAAGTGAGGAAACAAAATGAAACTCCTCATCCAGTAGGTGATTTATCTCTTCCAACAGCACTGAGGAGGAGGAGGGGTGTTGTGTATTTCAGGCAGTAAGAACAGTGAAGCATGGCTTACTGTAGTTGTTACACACTGTCAGTCTTCTCATCAAGGTTAACAGCCCTCAGTATAACATTGAATTAAATACTGGAAAAGCTTTATGGAACACTTGGTTTGATCATGGCAGTTATATACTGACCACCGTCAGTGTAAAGTGTTTTGCTTTGTGATGAGCAAACATTTGCCTTTTATGAATGCAAGGGAATCAGCCAAATCTTTAAAATGTTTCTATTGTAATTAAGTTATACCTGTGGAAAAAAAGATGAAACTAGTGCTACAGGCAAGTGAAGGAGAGCTTGATACTGCAACTGTTTAGCAGTATTGATTTCTGAAGCACAGGGCTGTGGAAATGTCCTCCTGTGCAGCTGTTCAACCAAAACAGAATGCCTTTGAGGTTCTGTCTGAGTGGGCTTGAGCTAACACAGGAGCATTAAAAACCCAGTGAGGCATCTGCTCTGCCAGGACCACAAATTCTCTCTTTGCTGTTGCCTGAATGATTTTAATCTTTGGAATTGATAATAAATGAGGAAAAGCAGCAGACCTCTTCATTGCACTTAATGTATTCCAGATCAAAACAAAAAGAGTCAAAAAGAGTCCTTTTAAAGGAGAGTAAAATAACGTTCTCCATAAATAAAACTTTCTTGGTTAGCTTTTAACACTTAATTTATCCTGATATCATGCCTAAAAATTAAAAATACAATATATTTGTTTCCCAGCTGTGACAATATATTTATTCATATATTAAATATTTATCTGACGCTGGACTCCCTGGACAGCAAGCCATGCTTTGCAGGGCAGACACCAAGGAAGCGGTTTAGCATCTTATGTAAGTATGCATGTATGTATTTGCTTGTTTGTTTGTTTGGCATTGTAGCTATTTACTGGGTTTATCCTTTTGTCTTAACTTCCAGCCTTACAGGTTGTAAACTCTAAACACAAACCCTGAATTACTTTTCTAGAAACATTGTCCAGAAACTCCTTAGCACCCTTGGGATGTGTGGCCTGTCTTTCAGCCATTATTGGAGTTCACTTACTCTTAATGGTGTCAAGGACTTTGAACAGAACAATGCTACCTTCCAGTGCATCTCAGGTTTCTGCACCTTGCTTACAAAACTAGCTGATGGTAGAGAGATGTCAAGAGTCAAATGGCTATCCTTTGTGAATGTATCAAATTTCACAGGGATGAATACTGAACAAAAATAATAATTGACTACATTCCTTTATGTAATGAAACTCAAGATATGTCCTTGATGACATGCATTCTGCTAAATACACAGTGATAGTGCACATTGTGTTATAAATAGCTACACTGACATTCATTTCCCATACGCTTATATATATACAGTACTGTGCAAAAGTTTTAGGCAGGTGTGGAAAAATGCTGTAAACAAAGAATGCTTTCAAAAATGGAAGTGTTAATAATTTATTTTCATCAATCAACAAAATGCAGTGAATGAACAAAAGAGAAATCTAAATCAAATCAGTATTTGGTGTGACCACCCTTTGCCTTCAAAACAGCATCAATTCTTCTAGGTACACTTGCACACAGTTTTTGAAGGAACTCGGCTGGTCGGTTGTTCCAAACATGACTGTGTTTCAACCTCCATGTGACATTGATGATCATCAGCACCTGTTTGGTAAAACTGGTTGATCATACACCGACTATAATCCTACAGAATCCCTGACTTTGTGCAAGTGTACCTAGAAGAATTGATGCTGGTTTGAAGGCAAAAGGTAGTAACACCAAATATTGATTTCATTTAGATTTTTTTGTTCGCTCACTTTGCATTTTGTAAATTGATAAAAATAAACCATTATTAAAATCATTATAATAAACCATTATTAAAATCATAATAAAATCATTATTTATATTTCTGAAAGCATTCTTTGTTTACAGCATTTTTTCAGCATTTTTTCAAGTATATTTTAATGAATATATCTATGAACAAATTCTAAATAGATTACACAAAATAATATGTATATTATATATATATATATATATATATATATGTACAGTTTTAAGTACTGGAGCATTGGATCATTTGCTGCTGCTGCAGAATGCTGCTGCATTAGGTTTTTTTAAATGTTCTATCCTGCCTACCAGTGGGGAACCGTGGCCTTCTGCCAAATCAAATGTTTGTTGTGCCTGACATGCAAGTCTTCTGTCAGGAAGGCCTTCAGGGTTTATATTGGCCTTATGAGGCTAATAATTCTGATGATCCACCAATATAATCAAGAAGTGATAATACAATTAGCCATTCTAAATTACAAAAGGGCACAACAAATTTTCATGACTTTCAGAAAATCCTAGTCCACAAATTCCTTATAAATGTTTGCAGTGTGTTGGAGCATTTTGGAAAAAGATCCCGCTGCCATTACGGAATACCACTGATAACATTGTGTTCTTATTCAACTACAATGCTTATGGTAGGTGGTACGTGTCAAAGTAACAACATTCACATATACATGGGCTCCCAGCTGAATATTGCCTAAAGAATCACAGTAACTCCACTGGCTTGTTTTTAAACAGCAGTGGAAATTATATGCCAGGGCTCTTCTCTGAAGAACAGTGTAAAACTTCTAACTACAAAGTATCTTACCAGCTTCATAATTCTTCACCTTCTCTTCACAAGCATCAAATGTTCAGATGTGAATAAAAATATGCACCATCATTACTTTACATAAACTTTATATTTGCAGCACAAGCACTTATTAGCATCTCCATAGAAACTGATTTCTTTTTCCTTTTTATAATAATGGCTGAAGGCCTTATTCTGAAAGTCATGTATTAACCACTGCTGCATGTTGCATACATGTAATACTGCCAGCTTATGTTTTTGTAAGACTTAGCAAAGGTTGCAGCAAACCTCTGGTGTCTGGAATAGGCTGATGGATTTTGGTGGCTAAAGTTAATGAGTGGCATTTGGGTGAGGACAGAGCCCCTCTCGGCCCCCATTTTCAGAGATTGCTGGACTAATGGCTCAGAGAGAAAGCACTGTGCCTTGGACACACTTGAGCTCCATTAGGCTGATTGCTGGCCCAACATTTATGCTGGCAAACACTGCAACGCAGCCTCTCAGTCAGGAAACCTAGAAATTTACCTCACTCTTTGAAACCAGAGCCCAGACACAAAGCCATTTGTAGGTATTTGGTTTTTTTTTTCAAACTATTCTCAGATTTTGGTTAACTCTTACCTCAGTGTTACATAGCATATATTTGATGTCTGAGGTAATTTGATTGCTCTTGATATAAATATTGTGACTTCAATGAACATTCAGTCTTCAGTCTGTAGCCAAATCTCAGGACATCAGGACAAACATACAGAGAACAATGGCCAAACTATTCATTCAGGGAAAATTTGTTCTATGCAGCATTGCAGAAACTCCACTTTGCTTGTATTGATTCTCTAAGTCCCCTGACAAGGTGAATTACATTGAATTGTTTATTTTATTATTCTGCACAAGAACTTCTCCAAAGATCAGTTGGGATAAATCTGAAATTTTTCAACAAGTCAAGTCTGCAATGTATCATGTTAAATGGACTGCTATAAAATTCTCCAGATGGTCCTCCAAGGAGGCTAAATAAGATGATAGAATGTGAACAAAAAATTACTGCTGGGATCCAGTTTGTTTAAATCTGTATCCATGTATTGAGTTGGTTTAAAAGTGATGAATGGCAAGGATGTCCATTTTCTTTTCAGAGATTGGTGAGATGGATTGAAGAGACAGGATTCTAAGAGGCCATCTTTCTTCTTTAGGCCATCCTGCCAGACCAGGCAAGAGGTTTTATTTATGCAAATAGGCAAGTGCATTAGTTTATTTTATGAGTGATGATTGCACCCTGCTGACAAATCAGCCATGAAAAATAAGCAGCAATTGAGTGATCTGAGTTTTGCCTTGCAGACACGAAAGTCTTGAAAAAGAAAAGGAAGGATAGCTTTGTTGGTTAAGGTCAAGGTTTGAGACCTTTAGCAGCTAACAGCCAGAAGCCTCAAGAAATGTATAACCGTGCAGGTTCATGATGGCGTGTAATCCAAAGTCTTGTTATTCCTTTTAAACAGTCGCAAATCACAAACTTCAGTTTGTGCCATAAAAATACAAATATAACAAATAAAATGTTAATTAATGTTTGTAGAGAGACTGGAAAGATTTCTAGAGGTCTTAGTGTGACATTTCCTTTTATAAATGTATCCTATACATTGGAAATCAAAATGAGACTAATTGATTCCACTGTCAAATCCTATCTTGTTTGAGTAAATCTGTTGTGGTATGACTTGGATTCTAATCAATGAAAATGCTCACATAGGTATCTACCTAGATACTGTAGTGAAAAAAAGGCAGTTTGCTGCTGGAAAGTTCAAGAATTCAACCCTTTTTGTTTGTAACCATAACTCAGTAATTTGTCCTAAATCTGTCCTAAATCTAAAAATGACATATAGATTGATCAGTTATAACATCAAGACAGCACGCCAATTATTGTGTAGATCTGCCTTGTGCCTCCAGAACAGCTCCAATCCATCAAGCAGTGGGTGGCTTCAAGCCATTAGCAGCAGACCATTTAAGCAAAGTAAGTTGCAAGCTAGCGCCTCCATGGAGTTTGTACAGCACGTCCAACAGATACAGCTCACAGCAAGGAAGACCTGCTGTTTGAATATGCTCTAACCAAGTCATCCAGCCATCCAAATTTGGCCTTTCTCAAAGATAGTTGCTCTAGGTGTGAAAGGTCGCCGCTCTAGGAAGAAAATCAATGTTGTGCACTTCACCTGTCATTTATTGTAATGTTGTGGTTGATCTGTGGTTGGTTTACGCATCTTTCGAATTTCTCAGTAGAACTTATCTAGTCCTGAAGGTTCTCATCTGCTTTCACATAATGCAGTCCTTGAGGTGAGGTGAGATTTTAAAAAATCTTGTTTTACTGTCAGCTTGTGCCACTTTCCAGGTGGTATTGCATTTAGTTTTAAAACCCATGTCTTTCTTTTACTATTCCATTGAATAAGTGAGGCATTTTAGCTATTCCTTCACTCTGACCTCCACAGTTTAAGCTTAGCTTTTTAATGTCTTTGCCAGGGAGATAACTAAGTGTGAAGATGGTATGATTTATAATATTCCATTCTTCATGTACATTATATACCTCTAGCTTAATTATCTGAGTCTTCTTCAATAAGAAAGAGCTCTTGCCCCTGTGTTATGTGCTACACAAGTTTAAGAAATGCTTATCACACGTTCAAGGACATCTTAATCATTCCTGAGATTCATTTTCACTTTTAATCATTAAAGTACAGATATGGACATGGTTTTCATGAGGAATCCATCTCCATTTCTGTCCAGGAGACTAGAAAATCATTAATGAATTATAACGAGCGTGTCACCAAAGGCATAAATCTGCATGTGGCCACTGTAATTCTATGTGTCCTTTTAGGAGGCTGAAGAATGGCAAGAGAAAGTGGCCCTGAGCGCTTAGCATTACACTGCCTTAAGCCCTGATTCACAGTTATCTTCCTCACTGACCCTGACAGTAACAATCTTTAAGCAGAGTCCTTTCTGAATCAGCGATTCACTTAAAAATAACGGTCTGGCACTGTTTCAGTTCAGTGGAAAGGCCCTTAAAATATCTATTTTATATTGTTGCTATTTAGCATACAAATGTATTTAAATCATGTCATAAACATCTATATTTACATAATAGATCATTTTGCCCTTTTATTTATTTGAAAAAGGAAAGCGTTTTTCAGTTCATTCTAAAGGCAGTTTTACTCTAAAATCCAGTTGATGCGTTGGACCTGATAAATCAGATAGTATCTGGGGAATGCTTTCTGCCCTAATGTGAAAAATGGCTCTATTAGGTGCTAATTAAGTCCAGATTTTGGTGATGTAACAAGATGGCAGAGTGAAGAATTGCCCCTGCTTTAAAGGCACACAGGGGGTGTAGGAAAGTAATGCTGTCAGGAACTGAAACAGGTTGACTGGTGACAGCCTGACAGTATGATGGAATCTTCCAGCAGGGAAGTAGTAGCAGCATACAGACATATGCCAATAAAGTAAAACTAGTAAAGCACATATTATTTGCTGTTTGCCTATTCAGATAATACCTTTCAAGTTTTAAAAATTATTTTAGTGGAAAAGATGCACTCTCTATATATATTATCAGAAAATACAGTTATAAAATGAGAACGTGGGGACAATGATAATTAAAGCTATATCTCTGAAAAGGAAAGTTTAAAATAATCAGAGTTGTAGTGAGCCTGCCTGGGAAAAAAGTGAAAGTAATTTCCCATACAGTATCCGCTCATATGAAGCAGCCATTGACAGCTATACCTTCCGTCTCACTGGTGTTCCACAGAAACAGAGATGGTTGACAGTATTTCGTAGGGAATTTTGAGCCAGTTCTACCCAGGGAAGATGTTAGTTCAGTCTAATAGAAGTTTCAGACAGTACCTGCATGAGAACCTTTCCAGATCCTGATTCGCTCCTCCAACAGGACCCATAAACATTGATGGTTACCAGCTTTAAGACTGATGCTCCAAGTTTCTCCTGAATGCTTGTCACACAAGATTTAAAAATCACTGTACTTTTTTTTGCATTTCCCACACTGTCCCATTTTTTCTGATATACATATATGCAATATACATGTCTGCAGCATATGTATGATAAGCGAGTTCTCTTCTTGCGCTTGTCTGATCTCTTCAAGCTGAGTGTCTTACCTTGACTTTGAATGAAATTCAGCAGCCACACTTCTCCTCCACGTAAGACTCAAAGCCCATTCCTAAGCCTTAAAGAAAGATGTAGCGATGCAGCCACTGAACTGAAACCATACTGAATTGGTGATAAAAATGTGCATAACCCAAAAAACATTGCAGTATTTTTTGACCATTTCTGGTTTTGGCAGGGCATGACCAAACCTGCCCCTTGTCATCTAGCCTCCCCTTTTACCAAATTGTTACCTTTTCTATGCTTAACATATGACTGATTCTCCCAGAGACAATATAAAACAGCATTCACATGCTGCATATGTTAGATATTCTCAAAATAGATAAGCCTGTCATCAATGTAAGCTACTATGAATTCCAGCAGCATTTCTCTCAAAACATCAATAATGAAGGCTTGAACCACCAAATACCCAATGTCTGCTGACAGTGGAAAAAGCAGTTTACCTCTTATTATCCTCTGTGACATGAGTGAGATCACATGCCCTACGTAGATCTGGTTTTGAACAAACCATTTTTTAAAACCAAGAATTTCAGTTTTGTGCCAAACAAGAATCTTCTTCTTCTTTATCAATTTTGTTATGGTCGTCATGGCGGATCATCTGTTTCCATTTCCTCCTGTCCTCTACATCTTCCTCTTTCACACCAGCTGCCTGCATGTTCTCTTTTCCCATATCCAAAAACCTCCTCTTTGGCCTTACTCTTTTCCTCTTGCCTGTGAGCTCCATTCTTAACATCCTTCTCCCAAGATACTCCTCATCACTCCTCTAGACATGTCCAAACTAATTCATATGTATGATAAGCGTAATTCAGTCTTGTTTCTCTAACTTCCAAAGTGTTCAACCTGAGCTGTCCCTCTTATATACTTATTCCTAATCCTGTCCATCCTCATTACTCCCAATACAAATCTTAGCATCTTTAACTCTGCCACCTTCAGCTCCACCACCTATCGTTTTTTCAGCATCACCAGATCACATTCCTGGTCTCCCTACCATTTTGTAAACCTTCCCTTTCAGTCTTGCTGGTATCTGTCTGTCACAGATAACTCATGACACTCTTTTTGAATATAATCCACCTGTGTGTATCTTCCTCCGCTTTTACATGCCATCAGGTGCTCGTTCCTCTTTTTAAAATATGTATTCACTAAAGTGATTTCAATTCTTTTGCAATATCCACTTTCATCTGATGCTCTGTATTCCTCTCCCTGACACCATGCCTAGCCATCACCTCCTCATCATTTCTGTTCCCTTCACCAACAAGGCCCATCCACACCAATCACCACTCTCTCTCCTCTGGGTACACTCTCCACCATTCCACGTACCTTATTCCAAAATTCTTCCTTCTCCACCAACTTACACCAAACATGAGATGCATATGCACTAACATCGTTCATCACCACACCTTCAGTTTCTCCTCCCAAGCCAGTACCGTGTATCCTATTAAAGTCTATAAGTTTAAGAAATATAAATAAAAAAGCATGCAATGACCATATATTCATGTCACCTATTCACTAACTTTAACAGGAGAGCCTATTAAAAATGGTAATGATGAGATTCAAACAAAAAGTCTATGCACAGAAACAGCTAATGTTAAACCTTAAGACAGGGTGAAAAACTCACATGACCAATGACTAAATAATAATCCAAGGCAACGAAATTAAAGCTGGAAAAATATAAATAAATATAAAGTAAGAATTTAAAAAAAAAACATGAATCCATGCCTGGCCTCAAGCAAAGCAAATGGAGAAAAGCAAGTTTCTCATTAGCTGAGAGCACTGGCTATGCTGAAGCAATGGAAATACCTATAATCGAAAAACAGATTCAATTAAATTATAAATAAGATGATATTGCTCCCCATATGTCATATTTCATGGACTAATTTGCATCCGCTGCTTTCAAACTGTAGCAATCATGAACTGAAAATTCTCAGTTGGAACTAGGGGTCAAAAACTCATTAATTTTTCAATTATTCTTTACATAAAAACTGTATTTCATTTGCAAAAATGTGAGGGTGTAGATTAAGACAGACTGTTTTGCTGATAAAGTAAAAAAAAAAAAAAGTTTGAGAAAATTCAGTTCATTTTTTGACCCAGTTGACTTTGTAGTGCAGCTGTGCAATTTTTATTTATAAGCTTATTTATTTATTTAACTGCTATAAATTTAGCATCCATCTATCCATTATCTTAACCACTTATCCTAACTAGGGTCATGGGGCTGCTGGAGCCTATCCCAGTGCTTATAGAGCGAAAGGCAGAGGAACAGCCTGGATCAGTTGCCAGTCCATCAATAAACTGACACACACACACACACACGCACGCATGCAAGTGCGCACACACGCGCGCTTCTAGGAGGCAATTTAGTATTTCCAATACACCTACTATGCATGTCTTCAGGCTGTGGGAGGAAACCAGAGCACAAATAGCAAACCCACACAGATACAGGGAGAACATTCAAACTCCAAACAGAAGGACCTGGGCCAGCCTGACTAGGCATCAAACCCAGAAACTTCTCACTTTGAGGTGAGAGCGCTACCCACTGCAACATTGAGCTGCTCATATTTCATATTTTTTTATGAATTTATCAGTTGGAGTGTATATAGCAGCTGGAAAGCTGTAATGGCTTTGGTTAGGGGGTGGACAGCACATGTAAGTAATCTATGAGAACTTCCTACACAGGAAACCCCAACAGGTGAATAGATTAGCAAGCTTTTACCTGAGAGAAAATAGACAAATTCCCTTTTGGAAAAATAAAAGAAAAGGTATTTCAGTTTGAGTTTAAATTATAAATGTTTGTAAATGTAAAGCATGCAAAAAGTGACTACGGCAGACCAAGATGTAACAGCCTTGCTAAAAATAGATAGAGCTGTAGGGGCACAGATATAGGTTCCCCTTGAAACACTGGCACTCCCCTACTTCACCATCAACAAACATGAATGATTGTAAAAGCTATTAATAAATGGCAGAATAAATAAGATCTTGGTCATTAGCCAGAAGACTATTCCAAAGTTGGTGGGTTTTGTACAAAGAAGCTTTCCTTCTGAATAGTCACTTCTCCCTCTCAGAACATATAGTACATCACAGTTTACTTGCATAGTCACATAATGTTCAAAGTGCCCATGCTAACCCCTGCCCACTGCCAAAAGTTCACCTCACAGTTTGCCCCTTGTCATTTTGCCCTCATCGTTTGGCCCTAGATGACTCTTAGAGCTTGAGGTCCTTATGCTTGCCCATTTTCCCTGCTTCCTACTCCTAAAGTTCAAGAACTGATTGGTCATTTGTTGCCTAATACATCCCAGTTCTTGACTACTGCCAGTGTAACCAGTAAGTCAAAGCTATTAATTTCACCTGTCAGACATTATAATATTATGTCTGATGTAATGAAAAATGTTTAATATCAGTTAATTGACCGAAAATTAAAGATTGTCGCATATGTGTATCTAGTACTGTTGGATCAACTGAGATCACTCTGTCAAAACAATTCCCTTTCCTGCTTATATATCAGCAACTATCAGTATGTTTCAGGACTTGTGTTATAAAGATACTTGAATTGGGTATCTTTATATATATTGAATGTAATTTCCTTACATTCTATTCCTGGCAACACTTAAACAGTCCTTGAAGCAGTACTGCAATTTGTCAAATGGTCAAATGAACCATGTTTGAAGGACATCACTTTTGTGATTTTTTTTTCTCATTTCTTCTGGGTCATGAAATGACATTGTTGTTGGTTTGGCACAAAACTGACTGCAACATTCACATCAATATCTACAATCAAGTCAACGCTTACCTAACCAAGGTGACCCTGAATCCATTCTTACACACAGTAGAGGTTTGATTATGACAAAGTGGGTCATCTGCGACCCATTGTTCCAGCTTTTGTGTACTGGTAATTCCTCCTCATTTACACTTTGGAAGTGTTTGGGAAAAAAGCACAAGACAGCATTCCAATTTAACATCTCAGCAGTTGGCACCAGCCTGACTTTGCCTGTTTGGTGGCTGTCCAAGGTTTTATTTACTGTAGCAAATGGAGTGTTTTTGTTCTCCTGAGATTCAAATCTAAGACTGGCTGACTTCACACGCTAGTCCCCAAATCTTAACCTATACCAGTGGCCTTCTGTCTTCATTACAGACATTAAAAAGCCAGTCTGCGATTGATATTCAGAAAATGAGCCTAACTGTCAGTACCCTTCTGGAAGTATTTATTGCATGTGGCCGTCTGTAAGAGTTTGGTGGAATGAGCTGCCAGCATAGGTACGCCATCATCTGCTGAAGGCATAAGGGAAGGAGGAAGTGGCTATAAATCATCATAGACCTGTGTCGTAAATTCTTTGATTTAGGAAAAAAGAAAATAAGATGAGCAGCCAAGGCTGTTTATCAGGCCGAGGCTATATGTCATATACAGCATGCCTTTTGCAGCTCTCATCCTATTTATAGTAACTCATATCATTTCTATTCCAACTATTCTCTCTCAATTATCAAAGAAATGAACATTCTGAACTTCTATTTAAGCCCAAACTTAAATTCTTCACTCTCATAACTATATAATATACATTACAAGTTATTGAAAAAATGTCTTAAGATTTATTATTGAATAAATGCAAGTGTTCAATGGGTAAACCCCTAAGTTATTTTTATTTTTAATTCATTTCTGCTGCAATAAATAGATATGCTCTTAAAAATTAAAGTCCCTGAACGGTTCTTGGATTAGATATGCAGCTCTACTAAAAACCTTCAACTGAATTTATTCTAAATTTGATAGATTCTGTATTATAGAACATAGATGTTAAAAGGAGATGCCATTTATAAAAAGTTCTTTGCATTCACATTCATCTCATCATTTGCAAAAAGAGCTCTTTAATGAGAGGAGGTTTGGTTTAGAGAACCATTGCAGTTCTTCAACCTTAAGACTTTCAGACATTATTACTTGAGTAGATGACCAGATCATGACTTTTCTGCTAACTTCAGGCCATTTAATTTGTAGGTGCATGTCCATCCTCTGCCCCCTGCCAGGGATCCTGACTCTGAGACAGCTGTGCTTTCAATTTTAGCTAATTGAAGGTTTTTAAATAGAAGCAGGAAAGAACATTATTGATTAACACATGTTTCATCTAAAGGAGTATTGCAAGCAGGCAGTCAGTTGATGACAGGCATCACTGACTGCACTAAAGCAAGTTCACATTTTGCTGCATTATCAGGCACTTGAAGTGAGATTTCAGGTTTCAAACTGCAGACTAGGGGACAAACACAGTGTCCAGTGTTCCTTTCACCTGTCCATGGAACAGTTTCTTTATTAGTTACAGTTTAGTTACAGTCATATGCAAACATTTTGGTACCCCAATGAGATTACATAAAAAAATTATTAATTTACAGAAATGAAAACATTTCTGCAATGCATGTGGATTCATTTAAAAATCAAATTTCATTGACCTGCACATTATTTTGTTTGCATAAGACCATATTGGTGAAAAATGTCTCTCACTTTTAACTCTGATCTAAATTTGATGATGCAGTCAAGACTTGCTCTATATGTTTGCAATCAGATGATATGGTCCACTTTGTATTCTTTAGCAAACTTCTGAGTTTGCAGCTATTGGAGGATGCGATACGACTTTGGCCTGTTCCTGGAAGTTAAAAATTGAATTTCTGGAACCCTAAAAAATGAACCACCATTTGCTTTTTTTTTGTTTATCAAGCCATTGCTTTTTTCAGGAAGTGCTATCTAGTTACTTTTCTAATTAGTTACAGGTAGGTTAAAATCTGAAAAATGCCTTAATGATTTCCTGTTATGCAGGCCTGAAAGATCAGACGCTGTGGCTGAGATATGAGTGACCTTTATTTCAGGGAAAGTCATTTTGGGCTGCAATTAAGGCACCTGTAAACTAATAAATTATTTAGTATTTCAGCCTATTCAATAGTATGACTAGTTCCAGCTTTCTAATTCAGTCTAAAGTATTCTATAAAGCCTATTCCATCTCACTGTGTAAATAATAGTTCAAGGCACAAGCAGCATTTAAAAGCCTAAAGCTACATAATGCAAATAAAAGAGCTTTCAATGATATTGAATATTTTTCATCAATCCATGCCAGGAATGGCTTTGAGCTTCATTGTTAATCTTGTTAATGCTTGGATTTTGTTATTAATGGCATTCTATTTGTCATAGCTTCATTTATTAAACATCTCATTTGTCAAATATTTAGATGCCTGAAAGTAAAAATGTCAGTGTACAGTAATTCATGGTTTTTTCATTTCACTGATTGCGAAAACCTATTTTAAACGGGTTAATATATAAAGTCAATTTCAATCAGACTTCTTATTAACATAGGACCAAAATAGGCCAAATCAATATGTTGAGATTGATATTTAAGAAATAAAGCTACATTTAAGCAGGTTTCTGTTATACACCCTTCCTGTTTCTATTCCTGCATCACTGTTAGCAATATCATTCTTCGCACTGATATGGACTGTATATAGTGTGTTTGCATCCATCACTGTGGAGTATGACCATCCATATTCCCAGTTGCCTTTTCAAGCCTTTCGCTATGAATCTACTTTAATAAACAGACAGCATGGCAGCTGTAACCTTGCCAAAGGGAAAGAACATTGTGATTAACCTGTGCAGACACTTCTTTAGATCTGTCTCGTGCTATCAAAGGAGATCTGGAGTTTTTAGTTTGATCATACAAAGCGAAAAGGAAAAGAGAACTAAATCAAGCTTGTTTCCACAACTATACACCACTCCCTAATGACCTGGCTTCAGTTGTACTGAACTTCAAGATCTGTCACTTGGACAATCTATGCACAATGGTATGAATCTTATCTTTTGAAATATACAGATTTGAAGATATGTATATAAAGTTATTGAGAATGTACTGTAGTTAGCATGTGCCTCATACATAGAATAGAAAATAATTATGTTTATGGTCTACATAATGAAAATTTATCAAAGTATCTTTTGGTTAAGATTCTTAAGATGTGCATTTTCTTACGCTTTCCCTTGTCTGAATATATGGTAATAAAGTACGAAGTAAACTGGCACCCAAGAAAAAATTATTAAAATGATCAAGCATAAAACTGAAAGAGTGAAAGAGTGATGCATAGAGTATGAACGCCTTTACAGAACACCTTTCCTATAATATTATACTGTTGAATAAATTGTAGTTATGATCCCATGTTTGATAAAAAATATATATATAAATAAATAATATACACACAAACACACACACACACACACACACACACACACACACACACACACACACACACACAAACACATAAATATATATACAGCACTGTGCAAAGGTTTTAGGCAGGTGTGAAAAAATGCTGTAAACAAAGAATGCTTTCAGAAATATCAATAATGATTGTTTATTTTTATCAATTTACAAAATGCAAAGTGAGCGAACAAAAGAAAAATCTAAATCAAATCAATATTTGGTGTTACTACCTTTTGCCTTCAAACCAGCATCAGTTCTTCTAGGTACACTTGCACAATGTCAGGGATTTTGTAGGATTGTAGTCGGTGTATGATCAACCAATTTTACCAAACAGGCGCTGATGATCATCAATGTCACACAGAGGTTGAAACACAGTCATGTTTGGAACAACCGACCAGCCGAGTTCCTTCAAAAATTGTGTGCAAGTGTACCTAGAAGAACTTATGCTGTTTTGAAAGCAAAGGGTGGTCACACCAAATATTGATTTGATTTAGATTTCTCTTTTTTTCATTCGCTGCATTTTGTTGATTGATGAAAATATTGATTTTTATGATTAACACTTCCATTTTTGAAAGCATTCTTTGTTTACAGCATTTTTCCACACCTGCCTAAAACTTTTGCACAGTACTGTATATATATATTATATTATATGTACTGTATACATATGTGTGTGTGTGTTTGTGTGTGTGTGTGTGTGTGTGTGTTTGTGTATCGTGTGTGTGTTTGTGTATGTTATCATTATTTTTTTGTATTGTGTGTTATTATTTTTATAATTAATAACACAATTTTTATCAAACATGGGACCATAAGTTTATTTAAAATAGTATTTAAATATGCTTAATACATACATTGTGTGCACAATTATTAGAAAGCTTCTTTTCCTCAGGAGAAATGGGCCAAAAAAGAGATAGGACTGACTCTGAAAAGTCAAAAGTTGTAAAAAGTCTTTTAGAGGGATGCAGCACTCTTGAAATTGCTAAGATATTGGGGTGATCACAGAACAGTTTGTTGCACATAGTCTACAGGGTCACAAGAAACAGGGGAAAAAAAGACGTAAATTAACTGCCAGAGATTTGAGACGAATCGAGCGTGAGGCTACCAGGAACCCATTATCCTCCATTGCTGTCATATTCCAGAACTGAACCTACCTGAGGTGTCCAGAAGCACAAGGTGTTCAGTGCTTAGAGACATGGCCAAGGATGGCTGGAACCTGACCACCACTGAACAAGACACACAAGTTGAAACATCAAGACAGGGCCAAGAAATGTCTCAAGACAGATTTTTCAAGGGTTATTTGGACTGATGAGATGAGAGTGACTCTTGAAGGACCAGATGGAAGTGCCCTTGGCTGGATCATTAATGGGCACAGAGCTCCACTTCCACTAAAATGCAAATAAGGTGGATTTGGGGTACTGGTGTGAGCTGGTATTATTAAAGATAAGCTAGTTGGACCTTTTCAGGTTGAAGATGGACTTCAACTCCCAAACCTACTGCCAGTTTTTAGAAGACACTTTGTTCAAGCAGTGGTTCAGGAAAAAGTCTGCATCTTTCAAGAAGATGATTTTTATGTAGGACAATGCATCCATTCCATTGCATGCATGGAAGTTCTCCACTGTGTGGCCAGCAAAGGCCTTAAAGATGAAAGAATAATGATATGCTCCCTTTCTCACCTGACCTAAACCCTATTCTGAACTTGTGGACCTTCTTAAGTGGGAGATTTATGGGATAGGAAAACAGTCCACCTCTCTGAACTGTGTCTGGAGGTTGTGGTTGCTGCTGCACAAATAGTTGATCCTCAGCAGATCAAGAAACTGACAGACTCCATGAATGAAAGGCTTATGACTGTTACTGAAAAGAAGTGTGGCTATATTGGTCATTGAATTATTTTTTTAATGCCAGAAATGTTTGTTTATTATTCTCACTTTAACAGATGAAAAGAAACAAGTGAGATGGGAAAGGTTTCGTGTTTCATTTTGTTGCATAATAACTGCACACTAATAGTTGCCTAATAATTGTGCACACATATGTACTTTCTAAAACATCAGGTTTCAGGGTTATTAACATTTTGGATTGACAGATAGCACTGTATTTGTTCTCCTCAAAATACTCACTTGCCTAGTAATTGTGCAAACAGTGTAGGATTTTTAGGTAAAAGACTTACATCTCGTTGGGGAGGTACAGAGAAGGTCAGAAGGATTGTGTTGTGCTTTGTAGACTTGTGCCTAACAATATTTTTGTTGCAAAGTTACAATGTTTTTGTATGAGGATGTCAGGTGTTACAGAGATGTATGTGAGAGTAGTTCAGGATATGTATGATGGCAGTGTAACAGTGGTGAGATCTGCAGTAGGAGTGACAGATGCATTTAAGGTAGAAGTTGGATTACATCAAGGATCAGCACTGAACCTATTCATGTTTACAATAGTAATGGACTGGACAAGTTGACAGACAAGGTTAGACAGGAGTCCCTATGGACAATGATGTTTGCTGATGATATTGTGATTTGTAGCGAGAGAAGGGAGCAGCTTGAGGAGAACCTGGAGAGATTAAGATATTAAACAAAAGGGAGGAAAGTGGAGTGGTTAGGATGCAAAAATGGGTGACAATGGTGGAGGAATATTTATACTTGGGATCAACAGTTCAGAGAAACGGCGAGTGTGGAAGGGAGGTGAAGTAGAGAGTGCAGGCAGGTTGTAATGGGTGGAGAACAGTGAAATGAGTATATTAATGGGACAGCTCAGGTTACACATTTTGGAGACAAAGTTAGTGAGGCAAGCTTGCGTTGGTTTGGACATGTCCAGAAGAAAGATGAGGATTGTATTTTGAGGAGGATGTTGAAGAGGAGGTTTATGGACGTGATGAGAGAGGATATGCAGGTGGATATGAAGGAGGAAGATGCAGAACGCAGAAAGAAATGGGAACAGATGATCCGCTGTGGCAACTCCTAAACGGGAGCAACCAAAGGAAGAACATCAGTACTTAACATCTGGTGGCATATTCCCTTTTCGGAATAAAGGTTCAGTGTTTTTGTGTATGATGCAAGAAAAACACACAGAGAGATTTTGCCTTTTCTGATCACAGTGCCAGTAATTAGTGATAACTTCAGGTTCATGCATCTCAGGCATCTAGTCCACACTTTAAATAAAAGAAAGAAACCAGCTTTCTGAGGAGCCTTATTATCATTGCCTCATATTGATTTAGTCCTTTTTCACCTTTTTTTCCTTTGGAATGAGGCACATACACTGCAGTTTTGTTAATTGAGCCCCATTCCCCAGTCAGGCCGGAACACCATGCCAAGTTATTCTGACCCTATACTTTTTCCCAGACCATAGGGAGATGCGCAGAGTTTCTAGTTTGATGAAAGTGAAGGCATATTTGGAGAGCTGGGAGGTTACTCAACACCTGCTGATTGGCTCTAGATGTGTCCATGGGCACTCATTTGAAGAGATGCAGTTGATTGGGAAGAAACCTCATGCAACATGTCTAGTGCAAAGTGTTTTTTATTGAGAAGCCATCTTAATCAAGAAATGAAATCAGCAGGCTGTCAGTGGCCATACTTGAACCAAATGTGTCAGAGTAGCTGTCTAAAAACTTAATTTATATTCCTCTTAGCAGGGAAAGTCTGAATTGCATTAAACTGATCCTTCTCTTCATGAACTGTCCATTAAAATGAGGCCATCCGTGTTGAGTGGTCTTGTTGTAAAGATGATCATAATACATGCAATGGCATAAACTTGCTCAAGCAGGCCCTTCACCATACATGCTGGATAAAGGGTTGAATTTGAGATTGACTGTTAGGAAAACAGCTTGAACAGCACAGTTTAGCAAAAACAGCAGAACTCCATGTGATCCAAACACAATTCTGAATTTGAATTTTTTTTGTTTTTGGAGCTTATCTAGAGTTTAATTTCCATCCAACACAAGATCACAATGCAAATTCTAGCAGGTTCTAGTATAGCAGGTAAACACTTTTTGACCAATGAGGCCAAACTGGAAACTAAATTAGACTGTTTGTAATGTGCCATACCTGTTCTTGTAAAATGCTGTCCATTCCTTTGCTGATTGTGGTGTTTCAGTTGTCTTTGAAATGAGTGTGTGGCTCCAGATGAATATTTCACACACTAAAAACATGGTCTAATATTATTTTCCAAAGCATATATAGATGCAGAACAGATTTGTCAGGTGTATTCAACATATAAAAGTATTTTACTTGAACCCTGATACATGATATATGTTGTCATGAGCTGGCTAGACAGATTATGTCCATTATCATATAGTGGCACGTTACTATAAATGGTAAATGATAAATGGTACAATGTTACTTATCTTAGCAGTGCATGTTATGTGCTTTTTGAAAATCATGACAAATAACTGTCATGGTAGTTACTGGTATTGGTGTCATGACACTCATGCATTAATGAGCATAATATGTCAACATATGATATCTGGCATGACATGTTTATGCTACATGTTTATGGACATTATCTGGTCATTGTATATTCAGGGTAAAGTGTTAACCACATGAACAACATACAATAATAATACAGACACTCTATCCAAGCAAGACTTCCAGCTTCATTTCAATTTGAAAGCTCTCTCTGGTCAGTGTTACCAAGATAGTGAAACACAGAGAGGCTGTTTGACTCATCAGTGTGTGGGGACTGTGGAGGAGTTCCAGGAATGAGAATAAATAAACATATTCAAGGTGACAACCAGGTGTCATCGCACTGAGTGCAACGGACGTGCATGGAATGAATTGTAGAGAAGAACAAATGAGATTGGTGAAAAAAAAAACAGGATCTGTGATTGGATGACAGATAAAGATGGCTCGGTGGTTTCCTGTCTTGCTTTTGGGATGTGATGGATGACAAAACCAAGTGTCACCTGGGATTGCCTTTTTCTCCGATAGTACCCCCTCCTCTCACTTTCCTAGCTTTCAATTTCTCTCTCACTCACACTTCTCTCTCCTTCCCCATTTACTTCCTTTCCTTCTGTCCCTGGAACACACAAAACCAAGCAGTCTCACTCCTTCAATTGCTCCTTGTTTCTTTTCTCACCTTATTGTATTTCACTGCAGGTCAGGTGAAAATAAAAGGATTACTTTCTGACCAATATAGAAGAAGATGATTTTTTTTGTTTTTGCCAGAAACAATTCTGCTTCCTTTTGATACCAAATGAGATGAAATGAGTGCAAAGCATAAATTCTGTTTTGCCTATGTACTCCAGGCTGGTTCAGGGACATCTGTGGAAAGTGTGATCAAGGTGATTAAGGTAATCTTATTATTTATGCAATGATTTATATGTGTTCCTCTAATACATCAGACAATAAACACTTTTTCAGAGAGGTTTCTTCACATGCTTTTTCATCAATGGATAATGTTGCACTGTGTTCTCAAGGAGCTTTTGGTATCCATCCCTCTTCAGTGTCCAATAAATGCCCGTGCAAAATGGAAGCCAGTTATCAAATATATTCTTTTTTGACCTATTTTTTACACAGTACATGGTACAAAAACTATGATCCTAAATAAACCAGGAAACAGAATTAAATAAAATGAACAATTTATAAATATATCAATAGAACATCAGTTTAACTTTACATAAAAGGCCATTTTCCCTATATTAAAAAATAAGGTAAGAAAATTCAGAATTTTTTTTTTTGTTTTTGACATCATTCTATCGATGTCATGTCTGTTAACTGCACAACAGTATTCCTTGCTCAACCTTAAATGATAAAAGAGCATTCAGCAAGAAAATCATTGCACTGTAATATAAGGCAGGTTGTCTGGGGACATTAAGAAGTCTATAGTACAGTTAAAGTAATTGTTTCTTGCAAAATTAATTTCCAGTTTTAATTCTCACAAAGACACTATAAACAGCTTTAAATTAATAAATACTTGAGAGTGATGAGCATGTCAAGAGTATTTGTTTCTCTCAAGCAAGAATCTTATTTTTTAAGTAATTATCCAAGAAAAGAGGCATGCAAACCTTGTTACGTGAAATGTCAGATTGGTGGGTGCTGAAGTCATCAAACTGTATGGGTGTTATCTTACAGCAGCAGCTGTTACACTTTGTCTTGCAAGCCATTTTTTGCTCTCCGGTCATTAATTGCCCAACTTGTGCATTGCTTTAAGATAAAGATACAGGTTTAGAAACAACTGGCCTCAAAAAACTTGCCTTGGCTTCTACAGTAGCAGGGTAAACCTAAACTTTACTTTAAAAGCATCCCTTAAAGCAGAGCAAGTCAAACAATCCATGCATTTTAAAGTGGTAAATAAACTGGTCACTTATTAATGCAACACTGATAAAGAAGCTTGGGTATTCAGCCTGCCTGTGTGCATCTTCCATATTAGTTCATGTAAACTGCAAACCCATTCCATTCCAAACAAGATTAATATTTAACCATTTCATATGACTAGGGTTCCCATGGCTACATAAGCTTCACATAAACACTGCTGTATTACAGCCACTTCACAGACGTGTCTGTAACAGCTCTTTCTGACACACTATGGGGGGACTTTCACCTAAGAGCGGATTTGGAGGAGCATTTCAGGAATAATGCCAGCTCCTGCTTCTTAAGCTAAGATGCCAGGCGGTAATTGCTGGTGCTGAGAGCTTCAGATGGAGGACAAACGCCTTGCTGAAGTTACAAATAGAGATTTGTTACATAGAAAATTGGCCTATTTACCATTGATTTATTTAGCTTTCAGCACAGATGTAGATTTATTATACAAACTGTGTTTCAGTTTAAAAGGCCCTGAGGGTCAAAGATTTATTATAAGTCCTGGAACTGAAAATCAGCAATGAAGGCATACATTGAGTGAAAAGGAGGAAAAACTGAGCAATACTGTATTTAAGCCAAGGTTTCAATCCACAAGAGAACTGTAAAAATGGCAAAGTGGCTGTGGTTATGGATGAATTGCACAGCAATTTCTAAAATAGGATACACCTTCAATATTTTAAAGCTGGGCAATCCCCCCACCCTCACCCCCAATCAGAAACAACCATCCTCTCGAGTCATGTGGAGCATCACTGATTTATTTGTTCAGGTACAGCAGGGTCTGCAAATAGGCTCCATTAAACCTCTATACTTTGTGCTTTGATGTCAGGAACCAAGCAGTGAAACTTTCATCTTTCCCTCATCAGGTCCTCAGGCCATGCAACAGTGAAGGTTGTTTTCCATTTATAATATTCCAGAAATTAAGCTTGATGTTTGTACTTCACGCATGTGCTTTGCCTTTTTAAAGTATATTTATCAAGACAGGTTATTCATGCATCATTAAGTTTAATATTCTTTGAAAAAAGTGATGAATACAGCTATTAAAAAGAAAAACTAATGCAAAGTGATCATCAGAATGCAAATACATGATATGGTAATACACAGGCATGCAAATCACACTTAAATAGAACATGATATTGATCATCGTTATTTTATGCTGATAAAGGTTATGATAATGCATAGTTTGTTTGTTGATGATGATGATGATGATTTGATATTTATTCACATTGAAATGAATAAGTGAATGATTATTGATTCACATATTTTTCTTATTCCTTTTCTTTCAGCTGTTTCCATTAGCCACTACTGTAGCCACTGTAACCAGTTATATATGCTTTAATGTTACATAGTTACATATTCATATATTTCCATCCATATTTAAAGCACAAAGTAGTTTGTCACTATTAAAATCTACTCTGCATACTTTAACAGAATTCAGCATCAGATAATACCCAACTATTGAATATAAAAAAAAGGTTAGATCTGCACGCACTTTATTTTCAAAAGGACATTTGGATACACCTGTGCATGAAATGAGGCCTGTAAAGACAAGATTTGATGAGTCTAGTTTGGAGGCGCTCCTGGGGGCCTCATCAGGGCCTTGACCCCAACTCAACTGAACACCTTTGGGATGAATTGAAACAGCAGTTGTGGGCCAGGCCTCTTGTACATCAGTGCCTGACCCCACAAATGCTATTTTGACAAAATGACCACAAGGCAATTCCCAAAGGCCTTCCCTGAAGAGTGGAGGCTGTCATAGTTGCAAAGGGGGTAGAGGAGGGGCCACTCCATTTTAACACGCATGGTGTTGGTCATAAGGGTGTGGTGGTCAGCATGTGTTGATATTGTGTTGATATTGTATACCTAATTAGTAAAAGTAGTAGTAATAGAAGTAAAAACCTTTTTATAACCTTTTTATACATGCTGGCAATTTCAGCAAACCTTTAAGAATGCTGGTGTACAGGAGCATTTTATAAGACATAGAAAGAAGGCAGAGTAAAGTTTGTGCTTTCCATTCCAGAATGACACAAATCAGAAAATCACATGCCTAATTAGGATCATATCTTAGTGCTTTTTAAGCTTAGCCTAAAGATACAAACCAGTTTATTGTAATCACTAGATCAAGACATCTTTGAACTCTTTAAAAATACTTCAAAAGGTTCTGCACCTTAAGACTTATTAACTTTGCCCATGGTAAATTATGAAAGCAAGGCAAGATTTTAACACCTTATTTAGAAGTTAAGTACATTTCTGGCACTTAAGAGCAACAGTTTACTTCAGAAAACAGTGGCTGTGGATTCTCTGATGTGAAGACGTCTGTGTGTCATCTTTAATAAGGTTGTCCTGTGTGTGGAGCATGTGATACCCTGTCTCAGCATGACACACTGCACTTGTCACACTCTGTTAGCACTGGCTGGCACGTCTGCATATAGAGTCTTGCAGCTGCTCACATGCACTGACAGCCTGTCCTACTGTGGTGCCATACTGACACATCAGTCATGTGCCAAATGTGTTTAACTCCCTTCCTTTCACCTCATTTCCATTCTCTCTCTCTCTCTCTCTCTCTCTCTCTCTCTCTCTCTCTCTCTCTCTCTCTCTCTCTCAAAAAATCTCATGAATTGTTTATTACAATATCATGAGCATACTGACTTTTAAATTTAACTTTTCCTCCTTAAAAAATAAATCTAAAGTTTGTTATACAAACGTTTGTTATACAAAATATATATATATATATATATATATATATATATATATCCATCCATCCATCCATCCATTTTCTGCCGCTTGTCCCAAACGGGGTCGCGGGGGAGTGCTGGAGTCTAACCCAGCGCACACAGGGCGAAGGACAGGGGACACACCCTGGACAGGTCGCCAGCCCATCGCAGGGAGGAGCGAGACGGGGACGGCACCTTGCTCAAGGGTACCTCAGGGCAACCTATTGGGAAGGGGTTCGAACCCCCAATCATGTGGCCAATGCCCTAACCACTAGGCCACCATTGCCCCTAATATATATATATATATATATATATATATATGAGACCCCTTTTAAATGTAAAAAGATGTGCTAAATTGTAGTTATTTCCCAGTTACAATTGGACTTAGTTTGCTAGAATGCATTGAAAAGCATGCCTGTGATGGTAGTGTGTGTATGCACACTGACAGGGCCAGATGTTCCTTTAACAAGCACCATTTGCCTTAGTAGCACAGAAAGAGAGAACGGGTGGTAATTACCATCTGGTGAGGATCATTCTGCAAAGTCACTTTTGAGGAGCAGCATACACTTTAACCATTGCAAACCACCAGTGCATCCAGTCAGCCAGCTGTGTGCTGAGCTCCTTACACAGCTGTGAGTGCCTTCATTCAGTTAAATGTTGATCGCATAAAGCATGTTTTGATTGTCTTTTCCCCTTTTGTCTTCTCTGTTCATGTTCACATCAGATTCTTCTAGAACTTTAGTGATTAGTTACTGCAGTGATGAAGAGCTTTTGTCCTTTAGTTGATTTTAGTTGATTTTACATATCATGATAGGATGCCCATCTTCCTGGAGGGAAGTCATGATAAATGATTCAAATTTGATTAACAATCAATGAGCACATTGCTATCATACTTACCTCCTGTACTACATTTAATTAAATGCAGAGGTAGCACTCCATTGTGGTGTGCATTAATGGAAAGTACATCAACTGTACTTTGTGCTTGTGTGCATGACTTTCCTATAATTTCTTCAAGTTTAAAACTGCATGACTAATATATATAACACAGTTACTGTCAAGTATGGATAAATGGAAAGTTGATGATGTGATATATTATTTTTTTATGCATAAATAATTGAATCATGCATAATCCAGTGCTGTGTATCTGATGTAATAGGTCATGTTTTTCAAAATACTTTAAATACTTAACATTAAATGGGTGATAACGAAGAAAAACCTCCAGTAGTTTTTTGAGTAACCTGACTGGTGAGTTCCAAGACAGTTTAACTAAACTACCTGAAATGCCCAGAAGGTGTTAACTATTAACTGTGCAAGGTACAAACTCTAAAGTACTAATTTAAGCAAATTTTAATCATGGTAAATATTATTATGTATATGTAAAATACATGAAAATACAGGTTCTATCTTTCTGGGATTAGAAGCTGTGACTGCTTGGTGCATATATTCATAGGCAAGCATCCTACCACTAGACCACCACCTCCCCCACATCACTGTATCACTACCTGCAGAATATCACTACCTGCAACCCTACATACTGCCTTGCTATTTATTTGAACACCTTGTAACTCTTTATTAGTAACAAGATATCCTCGATCACTTAAACAGCCACTCAATAATTTTAGAGGAAGAAAACTTGCCACTGTGTTGTACCATAGAGCATCACACTGAACATAGACCAGAAAAAGCAAAGCAGAGAGTTGTCTGAAGAGGTCAGAAAAAAAGACATATCAAGAATGTTAAATGTAAAGGATATAAGAATACAAGTCTTTGGGATTTAAAAAGTGTGGACCAAAACTGTGTCTTCATTATACAATAACTCTACCTCCTGCCTGTTAAATAGCACAGTATTTTAATTTGTCATTTTAATTTTAATAATCATTTTGTTTATATTAAGAGGAAAAATATTTTCACTAGCCTGACCTTTGGCAGGAGAAAAACTATTGATGATTAATTTTACATTCAAATATATATATGGCTAAAGAATATTTGTGACTTAGCAAATTAAGAATATTTGCGATTTGAGACTTACCAATTCCCCTATTGTGTAACAAACTTTATATTTATTTTTTAAAAGCAGTTTCATATTCCTATGATTACAGCAGCAAATGTTTTCAGAAGTCTAAGTCTAAGCTCCATGGGACTGTAGCCAACCACAAAAGACATGACCACTAAAGGAAATGTAAACCCAGGCTGATCAGAAGGATGTTAGACAAAGAGCTAAGAAAAATGTCTAGAGGCACTAAAGTTGAACTCCAAGGCTGAACTATATATCACTTGTGTTCCGAGGAATAAGACCCAAGAGGAGTCCACAGTTTAAATAAACCCAAAAAACTCAGGCTAAAACTTCTTAAAATACTGCTGAAACAATGTTGACAATTGGCAAAGTTTCTGGGAGAATGTCCAGAGACAAAACTGGAGCTTTGTAGCATATCACAATAGCTCTATGCACATAGATGGAAAAGAAAAGAACACAATACCTACAGTGAAATATGGAGGGGTCTTCATTAAGTTTTGGAGATGCTTTGCTGCAGCTTGTGAGAGGAGCTATGAATCTGTGCAGAGCACAATGAAGTCTCAAGATATTCACAGCGTCCCAGAGTGAAACATAATACCCATTTCAGGAAACAGCCTCTGTTGCAGATCCTTCAGCAGCATAATGATCCAAATGCACAGCAAAAAGCACACTGGAAAACAAACAGTTAACTTAAGGGTACTTAATAAGAATTGTTAGTCAGAAACTGCTTCATAAAACGCAATGGTCCCATCCTTGCTATTCATAGGAAATCCTACTGCTAAAGACATGCAAATCCCTATTTCTTTTTTTTAAAGCACAATAATACTAGGAAATAGTAATGAAATAATAAGAACAGTATATTTTCTTATAATTATAAGAAAATGCAACTAGATTTATTTTACAACTGTGGGACTTTGCTGGTTACTGTTAACTTGGTCTCGTTAAGCAGCCTATTTTATTTTATTATACAATATATTTTCTGCTCTCAGGAGACTGATTGTTGATCAATGTCTTTGTTTAAGCTAGAGCTGGCACTTTTTGCTAAAATTAATGTACCACTTTCAAAGCTAGGTGCAAAAATAGAATAGAAAATTTGAAATTCTTTTAGGGTTTTATAGGAAATTTAATACTGATTAATATATTTCTCAGTAAATTAAATGCTTATATCATATGATCATGTCATTTATAATAGCCACATATAAAAAAATCACATAAAATAAAAAATATAATTTAACATATAATTTACTGGTAACTATTCTCGAGTTTTACAAACAAAAAAACACTGAGCCAATTTTGGCCATTTAGATTGCATGATTTAGGCTCAGAAAAAATTATACATCTGTACAGCTGTTTCAACAGCATTGGTATGACAGCTTCTACATACGTATAAGTCATACGTTGCTTTATTAACTATACTGGGAATTATTTTTATTTTTCTAATTATTTTTGTTATCACAGTTTTTAATTTATTTTAAAAACAGTAACTGTTCATAAGGATGAGAACACATTTAGCTTAATGTCTAGTCTGCACATTTTTCACATAAGGCATCATACTGCGTATCGCCCACAGAACACGAGTGTGGCATCTAGCCGGAGCAGATGAAATTCCAAGCAATGAACATCTCCAAGCCATCTTTTAGAATCAATCAATAGGTAATTTGAGTAACACATAGAGCAGCGGATCGAACTCTTACTGACAGGGGCTCCATAAAAAAGCAGGCTGTATTGAATCAGTGTCAGGGATGACACAGTGGAAAAGTCCAACAGGGGCTGAGGGAGCTAGCTAGTTCAAACAAAGCATGTAGTTTGAGGAGGAAGGAGGAACAGTTAATCCACAACCTCAGCCCAACCACTTCTGCTGTAAAACAAGGCCTTAATGATGGAAAGAGAGCTGCTTTTAGGAGAGTTCTCATTAGAAAAAGAAATTGATTTGTCCACAAAGGAAAACTTCACAGGAAACAATTACCCAATTAGGTAACAGATATCGCTGCTTCTCCTAAACAAGATCAGGCCACTTAAGAAATTTATATTATGAATTGAAACAGCTCAACTCAGCACTCAGTGCTTACATTTAATTAATTTTACATTACATTTAATTACATTTTCGTGTGAGCCATAAACTGCTATTTTCACTTGTATCAGTAAGGAATAACAAAAAATTTATTTTAAAACAGAAAATATATAAGGAAAATATTTACCTAACTGCAATAAAAAAAATAATAATAATAAATTCTGTTACATATTGTAAAAAACATGTACAGACTTTCTTGTCTCAACAACAAAATCAAATTGCTAATGAATTTGATGAATGAATAAAAATAACTTAATACCATGAAATGTATTCCTCTAGTGGTACTGTACAGCTTGTGTATTTAATATGGAGATTGTATCGATCTACAAGGTAGTGTTAATGTTTCTGTGAACATGGAAGCGAACTGGATTGTCCTCTTTGTAGCTTAACAAGGTACAAGTTTTACTTAAGTTTTACCTTAAAGAGCTTAACTGCATTAAATATATTTGCTATTACATTTCAATGGTTTGTCCAAAGGAAACCCATTTAGACATGGGGAGAACATTTAAACTCTGCACAGAAAAGACCAACCCAGGTGGACCATCCCAGCTGGAAAATCAGATGTTTAATACATTTTTACAAATTTAAGGCAACCAGGTTAGTAAATATTGTCCAATGAACAGTGAAGAGGCTTGATTATTTCTTATTGGAAGATAAAATTTTAACTTGTTTTATAACTTATATATATATAAGTTTATCTATACTTTATTTTTTGTTATTTAGTTTAACCTATTCATTTATTTGTCCATTTTTTGTTTTTATTTTTTTTTGTGCTTTTTTTCCATTCACCCACATGCAATGATCAACTCAGAAAACTGATTTACCTGCACAGTGCACCTTTGAGTCCATGGCCTTCTCTGTTCATTTGTGCCTTTATGCAATCTTGCCCACAGTGCACACTCCGTGACAGGGTCAAACATTTTAAGAAAGCAGAAAGAGAAGCAAATTGTCTTAGAAGCTATTCTCAAGTTAAGAAAATTGAAAATCCCATGGCCTATAACCCCTTTTAGCTTTTGTTTTAGAATTCTGAAACTTCCCTCCCCAATCCCCCAGGCTGTGCCAGGTTTATATTGTGCATACCATTTCATTTTTTATTCAACAATAGACTAAACAAAGAAAATTTACTTTCAGAATCTGCAGGTTTTCTGACAAAGAAACTAAGAACTGACAAAAAAATATGATATATAAAAAGGATTACTTTAGCAAGACAAAAAAAAATTACTTATATTTTAATCGTAATTAAAATCTAATTAAAAATTAACTGAAGCTTAGTGTTAATAAAATCACATCCACACTTGTTTCCAAAAGCTACCACTGAGAAAAAATTTATATCACTTAATATTAATGAATATTTACATTGCTTATCAACAGAAATCTTTATCTTCTTATTCTTCTTTTGTTTGACATTTAGGTAGAATTTGAAAATGCCTGGTAATCTAGGCAGGATTATTGTGTTATGTTTTTTATAAATCCATCCTCCCCAAACAAAGACTCTGGACAGATTCTACTAATCATGAAATATCCGCATTTTGAGAGAAAGAATAGCAAAATTTCAAAGGAAAAGGTTTGCATTTTAGAGCCTTTTGAGATTCATATATGCATTTCATTTTGTAAATTCACACCCAATATGTAGTGAGAGTAGGGAACAGCTTGAGGGGACCCTTGACAGGTGCAGATATGCTCTAGAGAGGAGAGGAACGAAAGTCAGCAGGACAAAGAAAGGATATATGAGAGTAAATGAAAGGGAGGTGGTTAGGATGTTGGAAGTAGAGGTGACAAAGGTAGAGGAATTTAAAAATTTGGGATCAACAGTTCTGAGTGAAGAAAAGAGTGCAGGCAGGTTGGAATGGGTGGAGAAGGGTGGCTGGAGTGATTTGTGACAGATGGGGACCAGTGAGAGTGAAAGGAAAGATGTACAGGATGTTAGTGAGACCAACTATGCTACACAGGTTGGAGACAGTGGCACTGACAAAAAGACAGGAGGCAGAACAGGAGGTGTCAGAGCTTCACAGGTTGCCAGTGGAATCCTCTTCCACTCCTCCATGATGACATCACAGAGCTGGAGGATGTTAGAGACCTTGCGCTCCTCCACCTACAGCCCTACAGATGCTCAAACCCTGGGTAAGTCTGGAGACATGCTTGGCCAGTCCAGCACCTTTACCCTCAGTTTCTTTAGCAAGGCAGTGAATATCTTGGAGGTGTGTTTGGGGTCATTATCATGTTGGAATACTGGCCTGCGGCTCAGTTTCTGAAGGAAGGGGATCATGCGCTGTTTCAGTATGTCACAGTACATGTTGGTATTCATGGTTCCCTCAATGAACTGTAGCTCCCCAGTGTTGGCAGCACTCATGCAGCCCCAAACCATGACACTCCCACCACCATGCTTGACTGCAGGCAAGACACATTTGTCATTGTACTCCTCACCTGGTTGCTGCCACACACACTTGATCTGAACTAAATAAGTTCACCTTGGTCTCATCAGACCACAGTACATGGTTCCAGTAATCCATGTCCTTAATCTGCTTGTCTTCAGCAAACTGTTTGCAGGCTTTCTTGTGCATCATCTTTAGAAGAGGCTTCTTCTGGGATGATAGCCATGTAGACCAATTTGATACAGTGTGCAGCCCCTTCAACCTCTGCAGCAATGTTGCCAGCACTCATACATTTGTTTTCAAAAGACAGCCACTGGATATGACGCTAAGCACATGCACTCCTTGGTCGGCCATGGCGAGGCCTTTTCTGAATGGAACCTCTCTTGTTAAACTGCTGTATGGTCTTGGCCACTGTGCTGCAGCTGAGTTTCAGTCCATCCATTCATTTTCTGCCGCTTGTCCCAAACGGTGTCCAACCCAGCGCACACAGGGCGAGGACGGGGGACGCACCCTGGACAGGTCGCCAGCCCATCGCAGCTGAGTTTCAGTGTGTTGGCAAACTTCTTATAGCTCAGGCCATCTTTATGTGGAGCAACAGATCTTTTTTTCAGATCCTCAGAGAGGCCTTTGCCATGAGGTGCCATGTTGAACTTCCAGTGACCAGTATGAGAGAGTGTGAGAGTGATAACACCAAATTTAACACACCTGCTCCCCATTCACAACTGAGACCCTGTAACACTAATGAGTCACATCACACCAGGGAGAGAAAATGCCTCACTTTTGCTGCCAGTAGTTTAGACACGAATGGCTGCGTGTTGAGTTATTTTGAGGGGACAGCAAATTTACACTGTAATACAAGATGTACACTGACTACTTTACATTGTATCAAAGTGTCATATCTTCAGTGTTGTCACATGAAAAGATATAATCAAATATTTACAAAAATGTGAGGGGCGTACTCACTTTTGTGAGATACTTTATATTACAAGGACAGCTCAGGTTAGTAGAGTTTGGAGAGGAAGAACAAAGAGGAGGTCTGTGGATGTGGTGAGTGAAGAAATGCAGGTGGTTGGAGTGAAAGATGACGGGAAGAAATGTAAACTGATGATCCGCTGTGGAGACACCAAATTGGGAGCAGAAAAAAGAAAAAGAATCATTTCAGTTCATATAATTCAATTATACAACATAAACTTTCCATACAAAAGGAATTTTTAATTTCTGTTTAAAAACAGCATGCATTTTGCCTTTACTTTTGCACTCAAGAGAAGAAGCAGTAAAATCCCCTCTTCTTCTTTAAAGGAAGAAGGAAGGAGTGTATAGAACTGAAATATCATGTAGGTTATTGGAAAACAACTCAGGCAAAGGCTGCCTAAAGGGAACACAGAGTGAGTTGAGTCATCATTCCATCACTCTTCAAAGGTTCGCCCACCTTCTTTGTAGAAACAAGGAGCTCCCTTGTTCTGCGATTTCTAATACATTTTCTGGGTGAAAATTCCTGCACTCAGAGCACACAATATTTAGCATCTAATAGGAAAGAAGCAGGTAACTGGCTGCTATATATATATATATATATATATAATAAATATTACATTTATGACCGTTATAGAGTGTATTTGTAAATGCAAAGGTTTCTTTGTACAGTATTTCAAACACATTCCATAATGTATAAAGTTGCACCACTTTTTTATGTTCTGATGTAAAATGCTTTTCCAGTTCACCACTTCACCAGTTCACCTGCTGGCATGTTGCCTTTTGTCTTCTGATGAACTGTAGCTCCCTCATCATTACACAGCCTTTTAATCCTATTTAAAAGAACGCCATTAGTAGCTTTAGAAGAGTGCGAATTTGTAAGCTTTTCTTCCCGTGGTCTCTTAAGGTCCATTAATGAGTGCCTTTTCCATTACATGCTCTAAAAGGTGGTGTCCAGGTATTCTGCCTCTTTGATTTTGTTCCTGTATCATCCTCAATTCCTCTCTCACCAATTAACTTTGTAGAAATGATTATCTTTTATACAGGTCAGAAAAACACAAACACTCTGGTGTATGTTAGCATTGTATCTGACATAAACACATTTATATAGCATGTTTGTGAAAAATAAAATATCCTGAAATGTGGCTGACCATATGAAATATGGCTGTGGTATTGAATCTGTCCTCTGAACCTACTATGGAGGTGAGGTATTATATAGGTAGTGCAGAAAAGTTACGATCAAAGCAGACAAGTGTAGGCCGATTGAGAGCAGATGATCCAAAAAGGCATTAGCAAGTTTGTCTTCACTGACAGGAAGTCAATGCCTGTGCCCATGATTGGTGGATTTTGCAAAGAGGAGTTTGACAAGGCACACAGGGCCTTCTTTCTATAGCCTCTTCTACCCTGCTTCAGCCTGCCTGGTGTCAGGTGCCGAATGAGTTACATGGTGTGAGGGATTCTGTGGGACTGTTTAATTAGCCGTGAATTATCGATGTGGTTACTCTAGGATCTAGACTGGGAGGTTCTGGTCTGGCTGGAGTAATTGAGGTGACAGTGTCCTGATGGAGGGGCTGTAAATTTGAGACACAGGCGAAGTTTCTGTGGACAGGATGGTCACCTTGATGCTTCGTGGTGCTGGCTCAGTAAGAACTATATCAGGATACAGTGTGTGCCTAGGAGAATAATCAGTCAATGCAATGATGTCTCATCTGAAGTGTTTCCGAGTTTGTCTTATGCATTATATTAACTCATGCATTATATATGTGTTTGGTGACTGAGCCCTTATTCCACATAGAATTAGATAGAAATATGGTGTCAAAGAAAAGTCAAGAAAAACACTTACTAATACATGAATTTGAATAATTTGTAGTGCTTTTTAACACAAGGATGGCCGTGAACAAATGACATGGAAAATGGAAATTATATTCCATTCTATTCTGTTGTAAAATACATACAAACTGGTTCAGATCAGTTCATTATTGTAACATTAATAAAACATGTGATATAAACGTTCACGTAAAACATTTGGACTAAGCAATTCCAAGCATTGGTTTTGCCAAAGTGTCCAAAGCTGTAAATTCAATGCATGAACTTTTTTTTTTTCAGCGGAACAGGGTAATTGGTCTCCAGTGAACTAAATTGAATTTAAATGATGTAGTAAGACAGATCTGCCTGCAAATCTGTATGGACCATATCTTAATTTCATTTCAAAATCTTAAATGTCAGCCATTATCAGGCTGTGGTCTTTAAGACAGACCCAAGTACTCATCAGCATCCTTTTTCATCTACATGAGATAAAACCTGTCTTGATGATAATAATTCATGCAGCACTCATTGTTGGTATGTCATCCAGTGTCCCTTCAGTTCAGCTGAATATCGAGGAAGAATCTATTTTTACATTTTAGCCACACAAACATATTTTAAAGCTTTGACAGTGCTTTAAAGATTTGTCTTTGCACCACTGTGTGACTGTACTCCACCAGTACAATGGCTATTTCTTCATAAATCCTTCTGTATATCATTTTCATGAGCTTATTTAAAGGGTAAGAATTGACCAAAGCTGTGTAGTACAGAAAAAGCAATTGTGTGTAACAGAGGTAAAAGACATAAAGTCAAACTACATCAATGGCAAGGGCATGACCATTGTAAGTATACATTAACAAAGCTTTCCCCTGAGTGGAAGTGGAAGTGGATTTTTTTATGCTGAGTTAGAATGGCGACCTACTGTACATACTGTAGCTCATAAAGCCTATCCTACAGCTCATTAAGCATCTGCCTGGGCTATTTATTATGCCATGCAAGTGCATGGATTTGTGTCAAGGGAAGAAATATGAACACAATTGAGCCGAGGACTGTTTGCAACTCATTTATCCTTTGTTAAAGAGAGAGCCTGAATGTGGCTGATATGCATGTATGCCCACACACACAATCTGTATCATCCAAACAATGTCCATGCATACATTACATTTTTTTTTTTTTTCCACTGGTCAGTTCAATATGGAGTTACTAACACGAAGTATCTGTGCCCTGGTAGAGTACATCACTGTTTCTGACACTGGAAAAGCAGGTTCTTTCGAGGTTGTTTGGTGATCACAGGATTTCTTTTTCCATATTTAATAAAAATAAACAATAACTGCAACAAGGAGAAGCACTGACTTTGGAGTCACCGTGTTTTGTTTTCTAATCTTAAATAATTGCAAAGTAATTTTGGCTAGATAGTGCTTTTTGGAAGTGAAATAATGATTATTAATATTTCTAATAGTTGTAGCCTTTCTTAACTAGTTTAGTACATTCAGACATGGCACCACTGGAATGGTGAAAAAAGGCACGATCAATGGTGCATAATTGCACTGTACACCTTTGGTTTTTGTTCTGATGGCCATTTAAAAAAATAAACAAATAAATAAAATAAAGTGCTCAGACCACCCTCCTCAAAATATTAATTAATTAAATTAGTAAAATATAAGAGCAGTGACGGTACCTTGCTCAAGGGAACCTCAGGGCAACCTACTGGTCTGGAAGTTGAACCCATGACCTTCCGATCCTGTGGCCAACTCCCTAACCACCAGACCACTGCTGACTCGAAGAAGCACACCGTTCCAGGAAATACTGCAAATCCATGTAGATGCATGGAGCAGGTGGAGCAAGCTCCTTTTTCTGTGTGTTTGTTCTTAAAATCAACTTAATATGCAGTCCTCAAATGGAGGACATATCAGATATTAAACTGATAAGAACAGATACTACACTTGATCGAAGCGAAGCTTTTTCAATAGTGAAGCAGTTTTTTTGAAAAACATGATCCTACTCTCCTCCACCCTCTGTGGAGAGAGGATTGGATGTTTTTAAAAGAAGGATCGTTCCCAGAGGAACTGCAGATAGGTGCTCCAGTGTCCATAAATTCATGATTTCCTCCCTCATAGCCTGAGGGGAAGTAGTTCACAGATCAATATTCACTGTAAATTCAATGTTGAAACATGTTTATCCTCCTATGTTGGCCAATATGATCAGCTATGGACTAATAAAATAAACTGAGTAAAATGAAGTGGTTGAAGGCCTGATTTAAATTTTGCGCTGGTTTTGAACGGGGCACCTTTCATCAATCAGTCAGTCAACAAACTTTGCAAATTGCAGAACTGATTGCCAACCATGCATAGCCTCACTTCAAGATACAGGCAATAAAATACAACATACCTTGCATTAGTATCTAACTTACCCTTCCAGCAAAATAAATTTATTTAAAATTCAGAATGTGAAGAACCTTCCAAAGAACCTGTACAACCAATTCTAGTCCCCCCCCCCCCCCCAGTACTGTACATTCAAGCTAAGAACAATTTAGGAACCTTTATATGTACATAGAGCAAAAGTTTGCAGAAATGTATTGGTTTAATTCCAGTCATCCAGTGGTAAACCATATAAAATTCCTTTTTCATTGTCTGAAGGCTTAATTGAACGCTTCTGCTTATCATGGTGTATTAAAGCCTCAATAAATCCTGTTACAGCAATACTCAGAAGTGCTAAGAATTTTGCAGCTCAGTATTTAGAATCTAATGTCCTACCTCGCTTCAGCCATTTATATCTCCAGGGCAGAATCCGTAACACCATGCATGCAGCAGATTAAGCTTCACACAATGGCCTTTGCGCTTTATTATGAGGGGAGCCATTGGAATCTTAGTCTGAAATCAGCTTTACAACACCCTGCTGTGTATTATGAGGAATTCAAAAGCAAGTTTTGCCAAAAAATACAACCCCCTGCCATCTAAGAGTTAGAGCTGTGATACTTTAGAATTAAAAAGTCATGGCTTTGATTCAACGGTCCCTTCCTCTCAATGCGGATTACTCCACTACAAAGCTGTCATTGCTCTCTGCGTGGCCTCTATGTTTTTGCTTGCTGACCACTTACAGTGACATTCAGAAGTCAGGACAAATCCTTGAAACATTAAAGGCAAGGTGTTTCAAAAGAAATCTCTGTCACACTAAGGCATGGAACTAAATCATTCCTCGTGGTCTAGCGCTGATTTCCAGCCAACGCAGTAAACAGCAGTGACCAACGTTCAGCTGCAAAACACAGGATTCTGATTTGAGTGTTTCACTTAAACAAGCATTACTTATTTTTACCAAACATTATCAAGGAAACATTGATCATTTATCATTAAAACTGAAAAGGGCAGGAATACACAGAAAGGATGAAAGCATGAGGCTTTTGTTTAGTTGTGGACCCCCAAGCTGGCAATATTCATATGTGCATATCATTTTTTACAAAATGGCAAACAGCAAATTCAAAAAATTACATATTGCATTTTTCACTTTCTTTGGATCAGAGCCAAAAAATACAAAAATACAGAAATACAAAAAAATACAATAATACAAGGGACATTTTTTATGCTGTTAATGTAGTCAAGTGACAAGCTTGATTGAGGCTGATTAAATGCAGCGATTAAAACACATTGGCCCTAGTGAATATGTTGACTGACAGTGCTACGAGGCTCATTGTGCCTGTCCTAATCTCTCATGAAGGTTTGTGTGAAATGACTTTTGGCAACAGTTGGGTGTCAGTTGGGTGATGCAGCACTGGAAAATAATAGCTTGTTAAAATCACTCCAAAAAGTTTCCACAATGAAAAGTTCCCTTGGCATGTTCTCAGAATAATGCATATCTATGCTCTGAATCCACTTAGTGTGTGCAGCTTTGGCCAGATTATCTCTTATGAACAGGGCTTTGCGTTGCTGTCTTGTCCCATGCCTTTTCTGTCTGCTCTCACAGTGGAGTCCAGGCCAGATTACTAGACAGATGGCTTGGGCTGGTCACTAACAGTAACATATAGTTGTGAGGAATTACAGTGACTTTTTGGTGACTCTTCATGTGGTAGTTCACCACTGACTTCATTTTATTATGGTCTTTCATCAGTGTATTATTGGAGAAATAAATTATGCAAGCATGATTCTTGTTATTCACCACACAGCAATTTGGCGGATTTATGAGTACCCTGGGGATGGTGACTTGTTTGATTACTGTAATTCCCTTGCCTTGCTGCCTAGCTATTGGTCTCAATCATGAACCGGCCTGGCATAGCAGTCGAGTGCTGTAAGGTATAAGACATGTCTGCAGAATATAGCCAACCTGTTTGCTTGACCTTGTCAGACTCATGGCCAGCCTCCAGTAGCGAGGTTTGCTTGGTTGCTCCGGTGATGATGGTGGTCATAGGTCCATTGACCAGCTGTTGTCAAAAAATGTGCTAGCTGTGGTTGTTTGGACAGAGAGGATGAGAAGGACATGGTAGGTTTAACCTTGCTCTTGGCTGTGTGTATGCTTTCCGTTGCTAGGTGAGCAAAGAGGTGTGACAAGCCAGCTGGCAGTCCTGGCCTAGTTTCCCAAAAGCCTTATCATTATGCTTCTATCCTTGGTGACAGAGTGTTTAAAGTAAATACAAATCAGAAGTCACAGTGCATATTCTTTCTTCATCATATTTTATCTATGAGTGTCCTGTGGTAGCAGGGAGGCTATCTGAAGCAGCTGAGGATTTTAGTTTGATGCAACGTGAGGAAATTTGGAGGGGAAGCATGCTATTATTGGGGCAGCAGTGACCTAGTAATTAGGAAGTTGGCCCCAGAATCAGAAGGTTGTGGATTTTGAATCCCAGACCAGTAGGTTGCCCTGTGGTACCCTTTAACAAGGTACAGTCCCCATCACTGCTCCCCAAGCACTTTAAATAGCCGCACCCTGCTCCATCGTGTGTATCTCTGGGTGCTGTACCGTGTTTCACAATAGCAAAATAGTCACTTTCACTTTCAATGGTCACTTTCACTTAATGGTTCATGTTACTTTTCTTAACTCGTTAAGTGACTCAGTAAAAACTTGGGGTAGGATAAAAGAAAAATATGAACATTATTGGCTGATTTAACAGTTTTTGAATACAAATTTTTGTAATTCTAGAAGAGGTTTAGTATCCCATTTGTGTTGACTTCTATTAATGGTGTGTAATTTAGATGTAGAAATGTTACTAATACTCTAACATACATTTTTCATTATTTCAAGTAGTTGAATTGCCATGCTTTCTGTCTGAGGAGTTCTTTTATTCCCAGTGTAACTTCTGTTTTGATTTTATTGCTGCCAGTGGTTAGGGCGTTGGCCGCATGATTGGAGGATCGGGGGTTCGAACCCCTTCCCAATAGGTTGCCCTGAGGTACCCTTGAGCAAGGTGCTGTCCCCATCACTGCTCCCTGGGCGCTTTCAATAGCTGCCCACTGCTGCACGGTGTTTGAGTGTGCATGGGTTAAATGCGGAGGTCCAATTTTGTTGTGGTTCATTGTCTGCTGTGCTTTGACTTCGCAATGACAAGGGTTGTCACTTTCACTTAATTGTACAAAATGATGCACTGTAAACCTTTAGTAGTTCACCATAGCTTATTATCTATATAAAATGACAAAATATATTTAAATATTATATGTAGTTGTAGTTATGTAGTTGGTGCAACTCGTAGTTTGCCAACTAATGGCTATTAACTATTAACTTTTTGTGTAGCTTGGTAGCACTACTTAAAAACTACAGCAGCAAACACCCCCCAGATATATGTGTAAATCAGTCATGTCATGGTTCAGTCAGTGACACTGGTTGTGCTTTCTTCCATTTTTCACACGTATGCTTTATGCTTTCTCAGGCATTAGTTTCATTGGTCACCCCTCCATCTGCATTACGCTGAGAATTGATTTCATCGATCCAGTGGACTGTTAAAATAGGTAGAACCTTGCATCATTCATCAGCCTCTGACCAATTCAATTTGATGAGCCCCCATAAGAGCGATACATGTGGAGATGAATTACATGGGCACCAATTAGTGGCACTAACAGCTCTAAAGCTGAACCTTTTAATACACCAGGGGTTAATGAAGAATGGATTTATCTGAAAATAGCAAATTGAATGTCAATGATATCTACATTCCAGTTGGTGTAAATGAGAAGCCAACCCATCCTATGGCAATTACTCTTGCTGGTGGGAGTGATAAAACATTCTCAAACGAGTAGGTCAAGGGTGTTTTTGGCAATGTCACAGTGACATCAGCCCTATTACTCTGTCCATGGCTGAGTTTTTCTTGTGCTAATTAATTTCTTGTCTGCAACTCCAATAAACAGGAATCGATTGTCCTTAAAAGTGTTGCGTTTAAGAACATGAGATACGAAAAAGTTCTACCTGCAGCTCTCTGTTGTTGTTTACACTGGCCTGCTGGGAAGGCAGTAAATTAGCTTGCCTAAGGGTGATTAATGATCAGGAGAGTAGCCCTCACTTTGTAGTTAGGTGAGAATGCAAAAAATGCAATAAACTGTAACCTGACCTTAATCTACTGTTGAGCAGGCATCACCATTTCACCAACAAGGAAGAAAACAGTTTCAAGCTACCTTAAAAACATGAAAATCAAATCACATAAGACCAAATTCTTTGTTCAAAGGCATTTAAATTTATTTAGTTCTATGCAGCACCTTAATGATGTGTTTTCAAATTTGATTTCTAATAAACTTGCCGATAGAGTGGGTGATAGTTGCATCCACCCGCTTTGGGCCAAGGCGACTCCTCCTCAGCCTTAATGAAGCTTGCAGAGCCTGATTGAGTTTTGATTAGATAACACTGATTGTCATTGCAGGACCAGGAACAATGTAGCAACTTTGACTTGTCACAAGATCTTCTTTAATCAATTTGAAGGAGGCCTTAATCACTGGTTGAAGCTTATTAGATGGTGCACTGATTGGCCTTGTTTAACTCTGTGTTGGCCAGGGGACCAAACCTAAGGAAACAAAAATAGGTAGTCTATTTACTGTAATGATTTCTCTTGGTTATCTGTCTTTAGTGATGAATATCTAAAAATACGTGAGAGAGAGAGAGAGAGAGAGAGAGAGAGAGAGAGAGAGAGAGAGAGAGAGAGAGACAGTGAGAAGGAGAGAGAGGAGAGGAGAGAGAGAGAGAGAGAGAGAGAGAGAGTGAGAGAGAGAGAGAGAGTGAGAGAGAGAGAGAAATTCCAGTAGTGTGCATAAAAGGATATGATAGGTAGAATGTTAGGCAGCAAATAAGTTCTAATTACATATCTCTGACTTTGTTCATGCACCAACGCATCCACAGGCTGTCGGTGCACCTCAAACCCCTCAATTAATTAACATGGGGAGGCTGATATATGACTTTCCAAATTATACTGATTTAGACTGAGAACATAGGAGAGGACCTCCAAATGTGAAGCTAATGTTTTGTGAAAAGATTGTTGATCAAGTGGAAACTCTCCAGTCAGATGAGTTTGTCTTCTCAGGACAGGGTTCTGAAAGAGCTTTGTCATATAATTGTCAATGAAATAATAAATAATTATTGAAACTAGTAATGCACCAATGTGCAAAACTGTAAAGCTGGTTAAAATAGTAAAAAACATAATATTCTCTGCAAAGACAAAATTAATCAATTTACTGAATTATATTCCATAATCATTTGCCATGCTATTAGTGAATTTTGCTAAATCGGTGAGAGAAACAAACATTAACAGTCAAAAAGGTGGCAATAAAATGTTTAAACACTTTATGCAATTTTGCTGTGAATAATAAGTAACATTAGTTTATAAAGCTCATTTTACACAATCTTATGCAAAGTGCATTGGGAAATTTGAAGAAACATTGAGTAAAAAAACACTACATTTACATTCATAATTCATAAACTGTGTTTTAAAATTAGCTCCAAAGGGAGGATAATACAGAGCCTCAATGCACGAACTGCTTAACAGAGCACTGGAATTCAGACTGTTACTTAAAATCTGCCAGTAACATATGCTTATATATTGGAATCTGTAACTGGAAAGAAAAAGATTGATCTGTGCCTCCATAATCCATACCTATGTTTTCAGATCATAACACAGTGCAACAACAGGCAGAAACTGCTTATGTAGTACCAAGTGTTGAGGCCGTACAAAAGTGTTCTGTTCTCCACTTCTTGCACCAGATTTTCTTTGTCATCAGTCCAGCGAGTAGTGTTGATTTATGCCCTCTCTGCTTCTCTAGTGCTTTGGAGCCAGAACTCAAAGTGCAGCTTCATGTCCCCCTGCCAATGGCTGTCAGCCCCATCAATCTGACGCTATTACCGTTGAAGCTTTCCCCAGCCTGATAATGGATAGAGGTTTGGACAGGTTTCCTTACAGGACTCTAAACACTAGGCGCACTGCGTGCCACTTAAATAGGACTGCACGTTTTTGTCATCATCTGGATGTTAGCTGTATGCAAGACCTCAAAAATAGGTCTTTCTATTTCCTTTAGTGAAAATAACTTATATACCTTTTGACTAAAAATTAACTGTTGTTGATGTTGATCATTTTTCTGTTTATAGGAAAATGCTCAAAACTATCAAAATTCTATTATATCAAAAACGTCTATATCCCAGTACCTTGTGTAATTCTTTAACTCAGCTGCCTTAAGGAATGCCCGTTGCTGACAAAGACATTCAAATGCATTTCCAAGCTGCAAGCGCTGTTCAATGCCTGTCCCAGCAATGGGTGCAACATGTAGAAGTCCAGAACTGAGCCTAATGAGCCAAAGGTCAATATAACCAATAACGAGCCTCTTCTAGAGGGAGAAAAAGCCTCTGAGCACTGAACTGAGAAGAAGAGGAACTGCATTCTTGGAAGTATACAGCCAAATTTTTTTCAATGATTTTCACTTTAAATTTGTTTAATTTCATTTCTGATAAAGAACTAATCATGAAATTCAATGTCCTCCTTAATGCAGTCAGCTACTACCATGTTTGACTGTTGGCATGGTGTACATATTGTGAAAAGCTGTATTATCTTTAGGCCCAGTGTAACTGGACCCTTGTATTCCAAAATGTTCCTAATGATTTATCATTCTCATCTTTAACATTGGATTTCACCTCACCATTTTTCCATGGATACCACTTTCACCGAGTGTCTCTTTAATGATGGAATCATTAACACTGGCATTAACTGAGCTATGAGAGCCCTTCAGCTCATGAGATTTTTCTGGATTCTTTTGTGACATCTCAAATGGGTATCCTATGTGTTCTTGGAGTAATTTTGCTCGGCTGGCCACTCACTGCTCAGATTTGACCTTCATAAAATCACAGAAACATTTGAAAAATCAGTGTGCTAATTACAGTGTTTACTCAGGTTGTCCTTTGTATTCACAGCCCTGTAGTGCATCAATGGTATTAATTAGACCTAAAGGAACTCATTAGCAAGTCAGTACCTGCATTAAAGACACTTGCTAAGTCTCTAATATTAGCTTCCCCAAGTCTTTTTATTTTAGATCATATCTCTCTACTGTTTTTCTGTCTTAAATTGGAAATATCTTCCAGTGGAGGAAACACCACTCTACATGCACAATTTACTTTTGATACAGCACTGATCATTTTAATATGAAGGTCATTTTTATTCTTGAAAAATCATCAGCTAGTCATAAAATCATCAACGCAGGATATCATTTCAGCTTTAAAATATTGACACATCCAATGCAACTAGTATGAGTGAAACGGAAACATGTTAAGAAAATGTCTGTTTGGCACGACAGGGAATATATTCTCACACCTCTATGAACTTCTCTGTTTGATGACCTTTACGAGTGGGATGGTGAAATAAATGAAAGAAGCGTAATCCACTGAAAAGGTCAATGACTTAATAATGTTTTAAACGAATGCCTTGTGTATGTAATTATGCAAAGAAAATAAATGAGATGATGCACAAAACAAATCAAGTCAGCATTAGGTCAAAATAAGAAGCATGAGCTGTACATTTGGATGAAACCTTCACTGAACACAGCTTAGCTTCTTTCCCACAGACTGAAATGATCAAATCATATAATACACAAAATTAATGATCCTACCAGATACACACCCTGACCAAATATTAACAGAGCACTTTTATCCATATTAATAGTTCACTTTACCAGTGAACTATACTATACTATACTATACTATACTATACTATACTATACTATACTATACTATACGATACTATGCTATACTATATCACACTATACATTTATGGCATTTAGCTGATGCTCGTATCCAACATACGTCAGTGCTTTGGAGTCCAAATGTGATCTTTATTCTTGTAAACCTAGGCTTAAGTCAACAACTGTCGACCAACAACTTGGCACTATTACACGTATCTCAAAAACTAGTGGGCAGGTGTCCGTAAGTGTTTTTTAAGGCGTGTTTTTTATTCTATTTAACAGGATTAAGTTTTGTTCTAACTTTAATTCTAACTTATTTTAACTTTAAACAATTCCTAAAAATATATATAAAATATACTATACTACAGAAATATATATAGAAATTTTATATGAGGTAGAGCTACCAGGATTGGCTTCAGCACTATGAGGGCTCCTTCTCAGCGTTACTGGTTGTCTTTACTAATAGTTTATGCTGAATATTTTATGCTTATAATTGTAGGATGTCAAAATCTTAATTAAAATTCAATGAATTGAGCAACCCTAATAAAGTGTTACTCATTAAGACCATTTCAGTGCAAAGGTTCTATCAGTTTAAGGTTTCTGTTTTGAGCATTTATATTATGGATGTTCTTTAAACTTTATAACGGTACTTCCAGCTCACATCACTTGCATCTCAAATCTATTGACTATCCATTGAAAGGTTCTTTAAAGAACCAAAAGTTATTCCATTGCATCACACAAATAATCTTTTTTGGCTCTTTAAGAGAGAGGGGGCCTATGTATAAAATACCTTCATTTTGTCTTTTTAATACGAAGGTTCCTATGTGGTTTTTGCATATTGTTCTAGGAACAAAGAAACTTTAGTTGCCATAGTAACTTTACTTTATGTGGAGGGTCTTTACACTTTTAGATCTTTTAACTTTTGGTTAACGCATGTATTTATTATAAGTCATGCAGAATTTTATTTACAGGTTCTGTTGGGAACCAGAAACCTTTTAAATAGTTGCTTTTCATGATCAGGATTGAAGACACAGAAGTCACTCTGTGTTCTATGCATAAAAGAAGTTTTATTACCTGGAACTGGATTTCAGATATTTTTACTGTTATCAGGGTTTCTCTATGGTAATGAGATAAAATAAGCCCTGATTCAAACAGGAAAGGTCATGAGTTAGTATCTCACTATTACCATAGTTCACAGAGATTAAACTGAGCTTGCTTTATGCTTGTAAATCTGAGAAGGATTACCTTAATGAAAAGGCAGTTCTGCAGAATAGCATTAGCCTTCATTTAAATATTGAGGTTGGATAAACTTTCATACTCAGCATGAAGATTTCAGCAGGTGAAAAAACCAGACCATTTATCATTTATCAACATACAAAGTTTATGGAAATCGAAGAGTACTCTCTTTAATGCCTTTATTGTCGAACCATATTACATTTTAAATAAAATAAGTGTTTTTACAGAAGAAATATCAAGAAGGCTGAAGAAGGAGCATAATATTACTGGCTGTGTGGAGTCATTCCGCTGTTGAGCCTACTCTTAATGTAAACTAGCCCCCTACTGAATACATAAAAAAAAACATTTGGTCATGAAACTGAGCCAGTTGAGCCATATAATTTTGCATATCCCTAATAAGACTTTGTAAAACATTTTATATCCTAAGGTGTCAAAGGTGCTTTAATTTCAAGTTTCTAACCCTTTCATTTAAGATGAAAGATAGGAGCGATGACTGTATTGATCGCTTTAGATGCTGCATCTGTCGGCCTCTGAGAATTAAGGTTTTAAAAAATGTATCAGGGGTTCATATGGACTGACAAAAAAACACGGCATGGTATATTTAACTGAAGTTGAGTTTCAATGATTCTTTTAGGATCAAGGTCAGGCTTGGATTTATGCATTAATGAGTGGATTCAGTTCTTCAGAAGCCTCATATGGCTTCTGAAGGGCATACGTCAAAGCTTTGATTTCTATACTTACTCATGCATGATGAAATGAAATGACCAACTTTGGTAACACTAAATGACGCAATACTTATAAAAGGGCCGAAAAGGGCACGGCATTCTTCGCAAAGATGGGCCATCTGAAAAGCACTGCACATGCGGAATGTACATCTAATGCCACCAAGTGGTGCAAAAGGACTGGTCTGTCATAGTCCTGTCCCCCTGCTATATCTGACCTCTCTTCTCAGGTGTATGGCCTTTCTAAGAAGTGTGAAACTGAGTTGGATTAATTCTTTTGTTGGGATCTTGATCTTTGGAGCATTATGGCCTTTCTTGAAGTCATGCTATTGATTCTTTTTGCACCCTGTAAAGTAAAGTACATTATGGATAAAACATATATCTAAGAGTTCTATAAGTAACAGTGTTAGTGAAGGCTTGATTGAAAAGAAGTTCCTGTCAAGGACTGCAGTGGGGATTATACAGATCATTCAAACAGTGTTTTTTATGACTTCTTGGTTCTGTGTCTGTTCTCAAGCTACAGCACTAGTGCAAGTGTACCTAGAAGAATTGGTGCTGTTTTGAAGGCAAAGGGTGGTCATACCAAATATTGATTTGATTTAGATTTCTCTTTTGTTCATTCACTGCATTTTGTTGATTGATGAAAATAATTGATTAACACTTCCATTTTTAAAGCATTCTTTGTTTACAGCATACGTTTACACCTGCCTAAAACATCTGCACAGTACTGTATATGCTTGTCTTATCCCAGGATCCAAAATGAAGGGAAAATTGTTCCAAACCATTCATACCACTTATTTGCATCACAATTATTATATTATTTATCAAAGCAGATCCTTCACATACCTCACATGAGAATGTATTTTTAACTGTTACTATTTGCAGTTAACAGATTAAAGTTAGTAATAATAAAAAGTAGAAAGCAAATGCTTTCTATCTGTAGGCATATTTTTTTCACCTACTTTTAGCTTTGAATTTTAACTTTCAAATTGCTGTATATAGACTTCTACAAGGTCATTTTGCTCTGAATGAGTAAGATGCTTAAAATGCAGCTTTAATGTATGATATTGTGATATTTGATAAGTGAAAAAAAACATGCAAGCTTTCAAATCTGTTAATTTTTAAGAATAGGAGAAATCAATTGCAAAGCACAAACCAGATGTGACGTGAAATTGCATTTGGTCACACTCTCTTGAAGTGTTCATAAAAACATCTGATCTAAAATATATGGCAGGATTGTTAGCCTGTGCACAACTCTCTAAATCCATCCATCTATTCATTATTTGCTTTTCCTGACTATGGTCACAGGGGGTACACTAGCCTATCCCAGCACTCGAAAGGCAAAGAAACACAGTGGACAGGTTGACAGTACATTGCTTGGAATATTCTCTTCAGTGATTTGGGAAAGTAAACAAATTTACGAGTGCAGCATCACCTTGTTGACCAACTGATTTCTCTCAACAAATCATTTTACACTAGTGTTATCAATCCTGCTCCCGGAGGACCCACACAGTTTTGTTGCCTCAACACACCTGATCCAACTCATCAATTTATTAATAAACCCTTCCTGACAGGATCAGGTGTGCTGTGGTAGGAAATACTGAAAACTGCACAGAACAAAATGAAGACACACTGAACCACATAAAGAGTGAACCCTTTTGGGCTTTGCATACACTCAGTGTGTTTGTATTACATTTGAAGCTGAAAGACAGTAATACTGGTCGCAGTATGGAGGGATGTGCTTCTCCATAAGAGATGTTGAAGAACTCCGATCAGAGAGGGGTATCCTGAACTCACTACTAGGAGTGGATGACAGGTGTGGCGATAATAATAAATGATTCGCTACAATACGTGATTCTGACTCACAAGAATCCATTAAAAATGAAATGTGTAAATCATAGGCTCCCAGTCTCCTCAGCAAAAGGCTGATGTATGTCTGTCTGATGATCGGCCAATTCGGTTTCAAATATTCTATCACCCAATACAGAACTCAATCTGCAGGTTTTTGTGGCCCATCAAGTGCAACTTAGTCTGATAAATCACTGACACTTTTAACGTGGCCTAAACTTTAGAGCTGGAATGAAATAGAAGAGGAGGTCTACCAGTACTCACACACTCCGAGTGGGCATTAGATCATCTCACTCTGTCAGATTCCTGATGAGTCTGCACATAAAGTCAGTACAGGGTCATTTGCCTGTCAACCTTGACCGACTCACCAGCTGAAGGGAAAGCCTTTTTACCTTAATGCATCATTGTTCTCTCTATCTCTTTCTCACTCTCTATGCCTTTAACTCTTTCTCACATCCGCATGCTTTCCATACTTCCTGTCTGTCTTTCCATTCCCAGATTTTCTGCATGAGTTGTGCCAAACACCATAATGTACACTAACACCTTACACTGCATGAGGTTTCCAGCTCCATTTAAAAGGAAAAATGAGCCTTGTGCTGTAGCTGCTCGAGCACTGGCGGAATGCTGCTCTTGTCATTTTGCCTGTCTGTTCTAGTTTGAGCCAGCATTTATCAGCAATGAAACTCAGAGAACATATAAAACACTGCAACACCTCAGCATTAAACACCTTCTCTTCATCACCCACACCTTTTGCGACCACTCAGAAATGTTTGCCACTTTACTGCTTTACAAATACATTTTGTCAGGCACTGATTGTCAGCAAAATTCAGCATAGAGGCTTTGGTGCAGCAGAAAGTTTAGATTGTTTGCCCGCAGTAGCTAAGGTTCAGTCATGCAGGGTAGAAAGTTTTCTGTTGTTTTATATTGTTTGCACTATTCCATCATATTATCCTAGTTCAAATGATCAGAGGCTCATCTTCTTCACATTTATTGACTGATTTACATTTTCTGGTGCATGCATTCTTAAGCAGGTAAGTCTACTGCATAGAAAATGAGGCTCTTCTAGCTGACAGTATAGATCAGAAGCACATTCCATTTGCCATTCATGCCCCGCTTTGACCTCTAGCCCCTATAACTGCAATAATTTGAACATTCAGCTTGCAGTCAGGTGGAAAGTGAGAGGCTATGTAAAAATGCTTCAGGTTCAAGGTTAAAGTAGTGCTGTGTCGACTGAATAGCTGAATAAGTCCCAGCCCACCCAGTTTGGAGCAGGGGCTTTGAAAAGCAGACGTACACAATTTAAAATCTCTAAAATTACAAACATAATTAACAGAATTTCCTAAATACAGTCAACTGCATATTGTGTAAAACAAGCACTTTTATGGTTTAATTCTAAATGTGTATGTCATCATTGGAACACGTTTAAATTTTACAATAGAAGAAAAAGACATTCCTTTTCCTTACTCAACGTTAATTAAGCAGGGCAGTGGTGGCCTAGTGGTTAAGGAGTTGGCCCTGGATTGGAAGTTTGTGGGTTCAATTCCCTCACCAGTAGGTTGGCCTGAGGTACCCTTGAGCAAGGTACCATCACTGCTTCCTGGGTGCTTTTATAGCTGCCCCCTGCTGCACTGTTTGCATGATTAAATGCAGAGGTCAAAGTTCGTTGTGGTTCACTATGTGCCTCGCAATGACAAGAATTTTCACTTTAAATTATTTATGCACTTTAACACTAGATATCCTGAGTTGCAGATATTGCATGAATATCATTCCAGGCTTAAACACAAGCAGGCACTTGAACCTTCATTCAGGCTTCATTTCAGAACAGCCTACATTCTAAAGAATCTGACTACGTGTGTGTGTATGTGTGTGTGTGTGTGTGTGTGTGTGTGTGTGTGCTTTTGTCTTTTTTTTTTGGCAGTGTGTTCTTAAGCAGAGCACATGGCAAGTCAGCCCACTTAAAGAACTTGTAATACTCTATCAAAGCATCCAGCACAGAGGTGTGTTGGGTGGACCAGGGTGCATTTGTTTCTGACCTTACCTTGCAGAAAAGGCCCACTACAGGCTTTGTGTCCTCTCACTTCACAAACATCACTTGGGCCATGTTTGAATCATCGCACCTCACAATGACATTCTTTTCTTAGCAGGACATTGTTGGTAATTCCTAGGCCAGGTGTCACAGATGTTTCTGAGGTTCTGCTATGGGTAAAAACATGCCTTGCAGGCAGTCAGGATTTGCTAGGAGTAGCCTGAAGTGTAACTGTTCCCAGGCATCCAGCTGAACTTCTGGGATCCACTGCTAAACTGCAATGGAGGAATCTGCTTATCTTCTTCTTAGGGGTCAATCATCAGTCATCAGTCATCTATCCACCACTGTTGAAGTTTGTGGTGCTTGTGATGTTTGAGCATGAAGGAAAACATGCATGAAGGATGCTGAAAAATGTAACAGTGAAAGGCCATTTCCCTTTTTGAATTGATTTTATAATTTTTTTTACATTTTGGAAATCTTTCCACTTCTGTTTCTCTGATTGTAATTTTTTTTTTTTTTTTTGACACAACATAAAGGGATGCTCAAATCACATTTAAAAAGCCAAAAATAAATAACAAAGTTTTGTTGTGACACAAATGATTTATATTTTGATATGAATCAGGAAGCATTATGAAACACACTTTTATTATAAAATGCTGATATGTTGTTAAGATCCTTAACATAATCCAAGTGAAATTACACGTTGACAGAGGTAACGTATTGTTACCTTTGACAGAAAAGGGAGGATGTTATGAGTCATATGAGATTAGATATCATGCACAATAATATGTATAACCAACTCTAAGTGCACATCCTCTATAAACAATACATTCAACATATTTTTAGTGCAATGGCTGTTTTTATTAAATCATTCAAATGGTTCTTTTATGGTTCTTTATTTTACATTTCAATAAAAAATCCGTTTTTCAAAATTTTCTTAATGATAATTAAGAAATATGTTAAAACTCTTTTAATTGCTGAAACTAAACAATGTTCATCACCATTATTATTATTATCATAAAGCACAGTATCATCATTAAGCACAATACACAATTGCAAAGTAGTCTATAGGTAATATTCAGATCATTGTGTTTTGTGTCATAGTTTTGGGTTCACGGATACAGAGATCAGCTTTGTTCCAAAGGCCAGACATTCATATAATTAATAGATATTTCATGTGCAGGTTTACACTGTCCTTGAATTACATTTTAGAGATGACTATGCTAATATATAAAAACCTCCACTACACAAAACCTTGGCTCAAAGACATCTTAATACCTGTGGCGAGTAAATTAATTGCAGAATGAAGATTTTGCACTTTCTCTCTCATAGCAGCAGGTGTGTTTTGCCTGCAGGACATGATATCAGCACTGCATGGAGCTTTCAAGATAGAACCCCATCATAATTCATCTTCTCAGAGAGCGACAAAGTAATTGCAAATAGGATTGAATTGGGCCACTTGCAAAAGACTCCGTCCTTGAAATTCAAATCATGTCTATTACATGAAAATATTAAAAATTTAAAAAAAAAAGGATGGGACTGTTTTGTCTTTGAATTCTGATGTGCTGGAAAAAAGTATGGCCTAGAATATAAAATGTGCTAAAACTTTTGCCCAGCCTAATTCAATCAATTAACAGTAGTTAATAGTTAATACAGTCTATTAAAGCATTTATTTTTTTTATCTGGACAATCCAAACATTTGCCTATGCCAGTGGTCCTGTTTTCATGGTGTGAAAGATTGCAAAGGTGTTTCAGGTATTGATGACGATTTAAAGAGAGATGTGCTTTAAGACCCATAATTATTCTAAGAATAGACTGCTCACCATTGGCTCTACAATATAACTCATGACTAGGCATGTCAGGGAAACCATTTGAAAAAAAAAAACTGCTCCACTAGATGAACTATCCACCCCTTCATTATCTGAGCCACTTACATTAAATAGGGTCGCTAGGGGTGAGAAGATGATTCTTTCCGTGCATTCACAAGGAGAAACACCTTGAAAATATAGACAGTCAATCAGAGGGCAGAAACACAGACAAAGGGCTATTTAGTAATTTCAGTTCACCTGGCGTGCATGCCTTTGGACTGTAGGAGGTAGGAGGAAATCAGGTATCTGACAGCCACACTCCACAAAGAAAGCGCTGGAAATCTACCCCAGGATTTTCTTGCTTTGAGTGCCAAGCACCACACCACTGTGCCAGGCCTTGATGAACTAGATCAGAGGAAACAGTTTGAAGCTGTTCTCAAGATGAAAAACCATACATGTATATTCATGGTTTGCCTTTTTCCACCATACAGATGTAATATCATTTTTTGGTACTGCTCATTAAAAAGATGCTCACATATATACAGTGAAACATCCTAAGAACCAGATAAATTGTCTGAGAGTTAGCTTTAGTAATTTTTTTTTCTTTTTAATTAGGTTTTAATTTTATCCTTTAATTTCAATGCTAAACTTTAGAGCAGTCTTATCTCTGGACGTCACATTTTGGTACTATCTTCGCAGTTTAACAGAGATTTATGTTGTCCTGGTGGCAGCACCCAAGGCATGAAGATGAGTCATCCAAACTGGCAATGTTATTCTAAAAAACTGCAATACATTTAGAAATATAAATCTAACAGTGAAGCAGCTCCTATTCTACATAAACCCAAACTATCAAAGTCTTAATGATGATCTTTTTAACATGAAGTTTCAGATGCAGCATTGGTGAGATTGTGTTCATTTGTATTTTTTTGTTTCAAACTCCACAATCATATGAAGACCAGCTCTTCTTTGTCTTCTGATTTTCTAAAACTGTCCTGAGGAATTGGATGAGTGCTAATACCCAGAGTTCTCTTGCATTCTTGTTCAATAAGCCACCACTAATGCCCATTCTGGACCAGTTCCTGGCTCTGAGAGGATTACTGTGTACTGTGTTATGCAGGATAAAGCGACACAAAAGTAAGTGAAAAAGTGGATTTTATGCTCATCTAACTCAAGTTGAGCAACCATGAAAAGGAAATTTAAACAACCAGATGAAATCCATAGGTTTCATCCAGTCAAAAAAATTAAATGACATAAACCTATCCAGTTTTATTTATTATGCTAATATAAATGAGCTCTTGGGGTTTTTTAATGTCCGGCTTTTCCCTTCCTTCAGAACCTTAGTCAGCACATGGGGTCAGCATTTTTAGCAAAGCTTCATTTCCTACATTTCATTTACTGCAATAAAAAGATCCAATCCTTTCCACAATGCGGGCCATCAAAACGTAATGGATTGCTCTGAATCCCCTTTCTCAATTAAAGGTTCCTTACTCAGTAGGACACAGATCCAATTCTACCAGTGTGTTATAAGGATTAGAAATATAACGAAGCTTCAGAGTGTTTATTGCTAGAAAAAGTATTTTTTTATATTTTTTAAAAGAAATATATAAAAAACGTCTTTCTTGCCAAGCCATATTTCTTTAGTACTCAACAAAATAAAAGTATAAAAAAGTGAGACATACGATTTGTACATACATTTGTGTCAAAGTGTATAAAATTACTCCCTACTTCAATCAAGCTATAAAAGCTGTCACAGCAGACGGCGCTCTGATCTGACTGATCACACCTGGGCTCATCAGGGCACAGGTGTGCTTCACTGGGGGCTGGATTTATAAGCCCCAGTGAGTCAGAGCAGTCATTCCTCTGTCATTTGCATGAGTAATCTCCGTTTTAACAGTGGTGCCTTTGTTTGTATCTTTGGTTACGTTCACTATGTCTAATAAAGCCAAGAAAAAGCATCCCGGCTATGCGTTACGTCCTACCCACACCACCCCAGTGTTACAAATGAAAGTGAAAGTGACTGCTCTTGTCATTGCGAGGTCACAGCACACCACAACAAAATCGGACCTCTGCATTTAACCCATGCAAACACCCAAGGAACAATGACAGTACCTTGCTCAAGGTTATAAAGTGTGTTTCTATGAATTTTAAAGGCACAGAAGTAAACAGTCTTAAAGGCACAGAAGCAAACAGTCTTTAGTATCCTAAAGGTTGAAAAATCAAGACATTAGGAATGATTAGTTTGGTACAAAATGTAAACCTGAGAAGTTAAATATAAGAAAACTGTAGGATATGAGCAATTTAAAGTACTTATCATTTTTCCTAACTCCAAACAGCTATGTAGCAAGGGTTTCACATAATAAAAATAATTTCAATATTATGCAACCTCATTTACCTTACTTAACTGTTGACTTTCAATAAGTCAATCAGCCAAGATGTTTAGTGTCCAGAGTTTGATTCTTAAGTTTTGCACTTGGCTGTTTTGTAGGGAACACCTGTTCAATTTTGTACTGAACAAATTCAGTCTTCCAGAATGTTTAGCTCTGCAGTGTAGGTCTGCTTTACTCAATTAGGCTAATAGCTTTTAGTGCAAACCTAAAGAAGTTAGGACAGTTTAACATGTCTAAGCAGATCTGGGTAAACGAAAAACTGTGTAATTTTGAGAATTAATCCAGCTAGCACTGTTTGAATGATTGAATGTTTCAGAGGTTTCTGTCTATATACAAATGTTAGAAAGTTTTATTATTAAGCGCAGTCTCACTGTTGGTTTCATGTCAGTATGTATTCACACTTAAGTGGGTTCCAGGCCTTTAGGCTGCTTTGGTCTGGCAGCCTGTGTGCAGGGGCTGTGTCAGGCTAGGCTGAGATTGATGAGGTGGGCCTAGCCTCCAACGTTGCGCCAAGTGGGCTTGGCTCAGCTCAGTGAAATTAAAGGAGTGGAGCAGTGTATCTCTGGAGACAGGCCTGATGGGAATCTCACCGGACCTCAGGCAAAGAGCCTCCTGTCACCTTGACAACACACACAGTGCAGGGTGTTGGAAGGTAGACTCACTGCTGGTGAACAGAACTCTGCTGCTTTCCTGCTGAATAAGTTGAAGAATTCTTCATAGCCTAGTTCAGCTGGAACAGAAAGCAGTAGTCTGGGTCTACTCAACCAGTTGCATGGACCTATGAGAAGAGGACGTTTAACATATTTCATCTAGGGCTGTTTTTCCTAAAGTTGAAATACCTTCTAAATTGCAGAATCGCAAATTTTGAGATGGCACTTAAGTATTATTAACAAACATAAGAAACCTGTGTTTTGTGTTCTGCAGTTGCTAAAAGAATAGTTTACAAACCAGATGTAGCCTGATATGATCTCGGTAATATCCTGTTATACCAGTATAGAAAATATTTCATTCAACTCTGATTTACTGTAGTTTAGGAGAAGAATTCAATTGGGTTGTATAACTGAAAATTACAGCAGAAGAAACTTCACACATTCTTGTTAATGTTAGTCAGACAGAAAGCACATCTGATGAAATCTGCAAGCTATATTTAAAATTTAATTGTGCATTTGTGCATTTCATTTTACATGTGTATAGCAGACAGAAAAAGTGTTGAGTATTCAAATTTCAGTAACTAATTGATTGACTAGAAGAAGTATACTTAAAATCATACCCAAAGAAACTTTGCACACTAATGCCAATGATATTCAAAGCAAATCTTGATTCAATATGTAAGTATGTATGTAGTTCTCCCAGTATCTGCATGGATTTCCTCCCACAGTCCAAAGACAGGTAAGTCAGGTGGATTGCTGGTGCTAAATTGGCCTATAGGTGTGTGTTTCTACCCTGTGATAGACCTGTTCACCAGGGGCAGCGGTGGCCTAGCGGTTAGGGCGTTAGCCGCATGATCGGAGGATCGGGGGTTCAAACCCCTTCCCAATAGGTTGCCCTGAGGTACCCTTGAGCAAGGTACCGTCCCATCACTGCTCCCTGGGCACTTTCAATAGCTGCCCACTGCTGCATGGGTCCAATTTCGTTGTGGTTCATGTGTGCTGTGCCATGACCTCGCAATGACTAGGGTTGTCACTTTCACTTCAGGGTGTTTCCCCACCTTTTGCCCTGTGAGAGCTGCACCAGCACTGCGAGTAACCCTAATGATGACATGTGGTTCAAATAACAAGAAAATGAGTGAGATATATGTATGCATATGCTTGCATTTAAAGCTGGCTTCCTGGAGTGACCTATATGGCAGTTAAATGTAAGGGGAATAAAGAGCTTTTTATCCACTGGGCATGATGGATTTGTATCATCTACTAACTGTATCATTTCAATGTGGCAAAATTTGGCAGTATCACATTATACTAAAATAAAATCTATGTCTATTAAGTAAATGACCAATTTTTTAAAAGATTTGAATTACTTTAAGCTCACTAGCTTTACACATCCATCCTGTCATTACATTTTCTGACTCAGGTTAAACATCATGCATTTGACTCAGCTGAAAACACACAAGCAGTCTTGCTTTGAATACTGAGAAGTAAACTCTGGAAAAGAGGGAAACTGAGCAGGTCTGTGAGTGATTGATATGATGAGGCTTCAGTAAAGATTGCTTTGAAATGAATATTCTTTGAGTTAAAAGGATTCGACTGTGGTGAGATCTGTCCCGCATACTAACTTCACTCACCACGTGGCAAGCAAAGGAGGATCTAAAACACAAGCTGCACTGCCCCCTTCTGGAGAAAATGGATAAATAGAGATTAAACGTTCATTGCTTTCCCCAAGAAAGTGCAAGACGATCCATCATTTCAGCGTTTTGCAGTTTGGAAACCCTCCAAACCACAATATCTTGAGTTTACAACCTGGTTGCCCCTCTTTTACTAAGAACATTGGTAAATTGTTTCCTTCTGAAATAAATTATAGTAAAACGTGCTATAATTATGGAGTTAAATTTACCACAATCAGTGTTTCCACACAACTCAAACTACTAATCTACAGTGGATTATGAGGTGTAAATCTGTTTTTATAAATGAACAGAATAATTATTAAGAGATTAATAGCACATTGCATTAGTGTATTGTTATTTTAAGTGTATTCTTCTTCTTCTTCTTTCTACTGTTCCAGCTCTTCAACACTTCCCAGTGCCCGTATTAACTCCTGCCTGAATTCCACCTTGCAGTCCTTCTTCAGCTTCCACCACTTGATCCTCAACTCTGCCCTCACTTTCCTCCTCTTCTTAACCTAAGACCATCCTACAGACCACCATCCTATGCTGTTTAGCTAGTCTCCTCTGTCACTACTTTGCAGTCTCCAATCTCCTTCAGACTGACCCTCCTGCAAAGGATATAATCCACCTGTGAGCATCTTCCTCCACTCTTATACGTCACCCTGTGCTCCTCCCTCTTCTTAAAATAAGTATTAACTACAGCCATTTCTAACCTTTTCACCAAACCTGCAACCATCTGACCTTCAGCATTCCTCTCTTTGATACCATATCTACCCATCACCTCCTCATCACCTCCTGTTCCCTTCACCAACATGTCCATTAAAGTCTGCACCAATCACCACTCTCTCTCACCTGGGTACACTCTCTATCACTTCATCTAACTCACTCCAGAATTCTTCTTTCTCTTCCATCTCACAACCAACTTGTGGAGCATAAGCACAACAACTGTAACGATGGTGACGGTGTCATGTTCTGGACGTCAGTGCTGAGCCATGAGGTCATTACAGAACGTAAAAGCTTTGTTTACCATACTGTGCACAGAAACTCAAAACACAGATAAACTTTGACAGATTAGCAAAGACCAAAAATCTCTCGCTCAGTTGGGCTTTTAAAACCAACCCCAAAGGAAGCACACCTGTTAGCCAAATGCCAAACAGGTGTGCTCTCACAAGAGCTATGCAGAGCGCCATCTAGGGTTACAACAACATTCATTGTTACACCTTCAACTTCCAGCTTCAAACACATCACACTATCTGACACCCTCTTCACCTCCAAAACACTCTCCACATACTCTTCCTCCAGGATAACACCTACGCCATTCTTAACACCTTACATACTAACCATTGTAAAAAATGTAAACCCTCCTCCAATACACCCTTAATACTCTTCCATCTCGTCTCCTGCACACACAAAATATCAACCTTCCTTATTGCACTTCTGTGTGTTCATGTGTTCATTGTATTGCAGTAGCCTTTAATTAATTGATTCTCTCTCTCTCTCTTTCATGTGTATGTGGGTGTGGGTTTATTTACTGAAAAGTTAACTTTTTTCATTATCTTATCTAAGCCTGCAGCGCTGGCCTGATCTGCAACAACTCCATTAATTCACAGCATAATGAGGAGCGACACAACAAGCTTAAGACCAGCCAGTACTTCCACTGACAAGCTGCATGTAAAAACACAGAAGTTTGATTGCTGCTACTTTGGAATTACTGTAAGCAAAAAGGCCACCATTTAGTGAAAGTGAAATTATTTGCCCTGACTTAGGAATATATCACAAATCTGATGGCTCGGGCTGGTCTTTACTCAGGTAATTCCTATGAAGCAGTCAGTGAGTCTGTTGACAGTGCAAATTGATGGGTTATGAAATGAAAAGGCGGGGAGCCTTTTATTATTTGACAAGCTAGTAATGGAAGACAGGAAATAGTGCCAGCACTTCAAAGGTTCAGGTAGAACTGATGTACTTTTGAACTTCTGCCAAGGAAGATGTCTGGAGTCATCAAGGAGGACCACAGTGGGTGTTTAGCCAAATGATAGGCCGTGAGTGATTTCTTAATTATTAATAGTATGACTGTTAGCCAGATACAAACTTTGCAACATTGTTTTCCTTCAGTTTATACTAAGAAATTAATGGAATAATTTCTTACTTAATTTTTCTTAATGAACCTTTATTGAACTTTACATTTGGAATCCATGGTACAGTGTAGAATATTGAATCCTACCTCTGAGTCTACATTGAATAATCAATCAGTCAATCAATCAGTTAATCAATCCATCCATCCATCCATCCATCCATTCAGTAGTGTTGCAAGGAGTCCTGGAGCCTATTCCTTGCTCATCGGGCAAAAGGCAAAGGGGCAGCGGTGGCCTAGTGGTTAGACACCAGGATCAGGAAGTAGGTTCATTAGGACCAGTAGGATGCCCTGAGTTACCATTGAGCAAGGTATCGTCCCCATCGCTGTATATGGCTGCCCACCATTGCACGTGTGTATAGGTGAAAAGCAGGGGCAGCAGTGGCCTAGTGGTTACGGAGCTGGCCCCAGAATCAGAAGATTATGGGTTCGAATCTCAGACTAGTAGGTTGCCCTGAGGTACCCTTAAGCAAGGTACCGCACTGTCACTGGGCGTCCCTGGGCGCTTTCAATAGCTGCCCAAATAGCAGAGGTGTAATTTCATTGTGGTGCACTGTGTGCTATGCCGTCTCACAATGGCAAGAAAGGTCACTTTCACTTTCACTCCATTTCATTTGCACTCCATTGTGGCTCACTATGTGCCCACAATGAAAGTTGTCACATTTCATATAACACATTGGTCACATGTCCATCAAAGAAAAACACACATACACGTAGTCACATGCAGGGAGCAATTCAGCATCTCTAATCACCCTGACATCTTAGGCTGTGGGAGGAAACCCAGAGAAAACCCACTCAGACACGAGGTGCACATGCAAACTCTAGACAGAAAGTACCCAGAAACCCAGAAGTCTTCTAATGCATAGTGTTTGCTTTATTATACATCTGTAAGTACTTATGGATAGTCATCTTGGATTATGCTATTGGCTCTAATTGCTAATGACACCTTTAAAATGCATATCTAATGTATCATGTGTAAAGTCTTTGCAGGATATAAAAAAAAACCTGGCAGATATAATAATATGACCTTATGGAAACAGTTTAAAAGTCAGTTCCTCTTGTTATACTAGAGTCAGGTACCTCATACATGTAGTCAGTGAACTCCAAAACATGTACAGCCCAAATGACTGACTGCGTCAGTGAAATACAAGCTCACATTAGTCATCATTTCCATCTGTGTCAGGAGGAGGGAATCAGCCAGGCTGGCTGTCACTGCTGCCTGTCAGCTGTACTAACTGAGGTCATTTCTTTTATGTAGAAGTAGAAGTTCTGTAACTCAGAAAATTGGTGAGTGATTTACAGTCTAATGCTCTTCGGTGGGATTCAAATGTCATTTCATAAATCAATAAAGATAGCCTGGAAGGCTAACTGGTCTAGAACAAAAATTTTTATAGTGCTCAGGGTTAGCTGAATGTGTATATGTGGCTGGTGAAAAGAAAGAAAATGTGAAGCTAAAAAAGAAATTAAAATTAAAATTAAAAAAGAGTATAGTTAAGAATATACACTGGATGTCATCATCATGATCATCATAAATTTTCAATATAGCTGAATATTAAGTGAAAACAAAAAGATGACTAACATGTCTTCTTCTTTTTCTTTCGAATGCTCCCATTTAGGGATCGCCACAGCGGATCAACCATCTCCATTTCTTCCTGTCCTCTGCATCTTCTTGCTTCAAACCAACCCCCTGCATGTCCTCTCTCACCAGGTCCATAAACCTCGTCTTTGGTCTTCTTCTTTTCCTCATTCTTGGCAGCTCCTTAAATTATTAAAGAGATGACTAACATGTAAAGGAAATAATATGAAATAATGACATAATTTTGCAAAAATAATACGAAAGAAGAATTCAAAGTAACAAAATGTACATGAACTAGTAAACCAATAAACCAACAACAAATCAGGCCTTAATAAAATAACCAGATATAAAATGAATATATATCTCAAAATCGGCACTAAATGAAAAAATTCAACTTTAAGAAATTATAGCTAATAAATCTAATTTTTAAGCCATTTGTTTTTTTATTTATTTTTATTTTTTATTTTTTTGTAAGCCATGGAAATTGAACACTATCATCATTTGCATTTATGAAAATAGACATATAACTATTGACAAAACCACATTACTTTATTGCATTAATTTTAATGTTATTTACAGTTAGTTAATTGCTTAGTTTTTTCCCTGTGTGTGTGTGATTGTGTATTTTAATATGAAAGTCAATGATTTGTAATTACATGAACTTGAGACTGTTGCATGAAATTTTTGCTAAATAAATTTCTTTGTGAGCCGGATAATTGAAGCTAGTGGGGCTTATCCAGTCAAAATGTCCTCCCCACACTCTTTAACAATTTAATCCAGTACTATCTTTGAATAAAGTACATGTACAGATGAGTATATTGAGAAAGGATGTTGAGGATGGAGCTGTCATGCAAGAGAAGTGGAAGGCCAAAGAGGTTTATAGATGTGGTGAGGGAGAACATGCAGGGGCTCATTGTGAAAGAGAGAAGATGCAGAGGACCAGAAGATGGTCTGCTGTGGTAACCCCTAACAGGAGCAGCCAAAAGAAGAAGAAAAAGACTTTCTTTGCATAAAGGAAAGTTTAGAAAATCATTGAGGAGTGAGAATCATGAGACAGCCTCTTCATCTGGCTGAGATGCTAAGCAGTAAATTCAAATTTGGCTGAGGTCTGCTTTGTTTTCTAGACTCTGAATCACTGTTCTTCATTAATGGAAAACAATATGAATGAAGTAATAGAAATTGTTATGCCACCAACAAGACATTCTCCATGGTCCTTAAACCACGATGAGCCACTCAAATAAATTTGCTTATGTGATTTCTGAACATGGAATCCAGAGCATTTTAAAATGGACAAAAGTACATTGCACAGCTGTATATACAGTATAATGTACGCATGAATGCCACCGTGGTTAGTGATGTTGAGCCAAAACAAGAAGGTTCTTGGGTTGATTTCCAGCCAGGGCGGCGTGGGTCCATTCTGTCTGCATGCTCTTTAGGTTACCTCCGGGAGCTGATTGCAGGTCAGGATGTCTGAAAATACTAAATTGCCCCCTAGGTATGTGTGTGTATATATGTGTGTGTGTGAGTGTGTCTGTGTGTGTGTCTTTGCCTCAGATCATGGATGGATAGATGCAATTAGAAACACTGATTAAACCACATACACCACAGCTTGCAGTTCAGCCAAGAACATAATAATGTCTTTCGGTCTGGACCTGGTCAGGGAAAAAAGCACCTGAACAGGCTCTTTTTGAAACTTTTTGGAAGCAGCAAAGCTATGGATCTTCTGAGTGAATAATCTGGTCTTCAGTGGCTTTAAGGAACATCTGAAAACCTAATCCCTGATCCACAAAAATCCTTATTTTAGTCATTTGGCCAAAAATCAAGTACCACTGAGTGCAGACATAAATACTTATGTATGAAACATACTTATTATTAAAAAAAAAAAGAAAAGAAAAAATATCCCAAATGATCTCCTTGATGTGCTTTATCAATGTTAATCCATTTGAATGAATTCTCTCACCACACATACACAGGAGGAAGCTTTCAAAAAGAGAGAGAGCAAGAAAGGGAGAGACACAGAGAGAAAGAAAGGGAGAGGGAGACACACACACAGAGAGAGAGAGAGACAGAGAGAGAGAGAGAGAGAGAGAGAGAGAGAGAGAGAGAGAGAGAGAGAGAGACTGGCTGAAGGGGGAGTGTCATGCTAAAGCTCAGTGCTGCTGTGCTGCTGTTCATTTTCATCGCGGGATTGAAGGAGAAAAACGCGGGGAAAGGGCCCGGAGATGACAGTAAGTAACGATCTATGTGCGTCACACGTTTCCCCACATCCAGCAGTTCTGTTCAATATGGATGAATGCAGATCATGGACGGAGGAGTGTCCGCTCCCCACAGTGTCCCTGCTGCACTAACCTTCTGCAGAATCACACCGTCGCTGCTCCGCGGTGATGCTGAGTGTGTACTGAGGGGCTGAACTGAGTAATACAGTAACACTACCGGGTCAGCCTCCTGATGCTCACTGTGGAGGAAAGCCTGTTAGTGGTTTAAGCTGATTAAACGGAATCCTTTGTTTTCTTGCAACAAATGTGATCTCTGTGTTCAAGAAACGATCTCTCTGAATTCATATAAACATCGAGATCTCTTGATCATTATTTCTTGATCATTATCATGTGCCCTGATGGGACCTTTATTATTAGACATGAAGCTTTGTCTTGCTAGGACATCACTGCTGACAAGTCAGTCAAGTGTGCTTCTAACCCTCCCTTGTGTCTTCCACAGAAATAACTCGTGCTTCACTGCTTACATTGACCAGTGATCGATGGAGAGCTACAAAGCAGGAGCACTGAACCCCATTGAGACCAAAAGGTTTAAATATTTGTGCATTAAACCATGAATGCTTAAACAAGAAAATTGGTTACCAGTGCGGTCAAAGGAAAAAGTTATATTAACCATCCTGTTCTCAAGATTAAACAAGGACTATGCAGATTCATGCCCTCTGACTGCCACAGACAGCATCCTCACAGGAACCATGGGCTGTGGAGGTTCCAGGACTGATGCTCTGGAACCACGTTACTTGGAAAGCTGGACCAAAGAGACGGAATCCACCTGGCTTACCAGCACGGATGCAGAGATTCCCCTATCCTCAATCCACAGCATCCCCTCTGAAAACTCATCTGAGGTTGGCTTTTCATCGGAGAAAGCTCCCAATCCTGGTGAGGACAGTTTGCAAATCTTGGGAATATTGCCACTGGCTAATTCCCATTTCTGACCAACACTTGATAGAAAAAGTAACCAGCGTATCAATAATTCTACAACACATCACAGGCTCTAAGTGTTGATGTTTTGATAACTTAATTTTCCCTGAAACAATGCCTTGCCATGACACACAAGCGTACAAAGACACCAGCATTTGGTGAGCACCCGATTCCATTAGGCTTCTGTTGCCATGGAGATGGCTACATCCCTTCTGTATCTCAATACATGAGGATGGTTGAGGCTTTCCACAATAAGAGCACCTTATCTTCAAAAATACAATTATTAGTTAAGAGCAAGCCGAACGAGTGAAATGCTTCAGTGGAAGCAGGAACAAATAAAAGACACGAACATTGTACAAGACAAGAAAGAGAGAGCCTTGACACGGAGCAGAACAAAATAAAAATCTGCTAATTAATTTCAAGCATTCATCTTTGCTTTCAGCATGCAGGCTAATGGATTTCTGAACACACACTTATTAGGTGTGAGCATTTCAGCTTTGACTTCATGTAACGCCTTTCAGGATATAAAGGCTTCAAGCACAAAGGCATGGAGTGTCATGTTTTATCTGTTTTTAGAGCATTCGAATCATCCACCTATTCACCTATCATTACCAAAATCTGGGCTCTGGTGGTACTCACCAGAACTCTCAGATAAGGGAACACATTTGGGTAACATCCCTCAATTGTAAACCTTTAGTGCCATTAAGTAAAAAAGCACCTTCTAGAGGTATAAAGAACCTTCACAAAACTAACTGTTCATTACAAACAAGGGTTCATTTGAAATTTTTAAACTTTAAAACTGATATTCAAACTTGCTTGCTGTATTTTACAAGCAAGCCTTTAAAGAAACATTCATCAGAAGACTTTTACAAAGAACCCCTCATTTTTTAATGGAATCATTTTTGTTTGATCTGTTGAGGGGATTTCGCTGCCATTCACCCACTGACCCAAATGCTCCAAAAGCAAACCTTCCCTCTTCCCCATCACAGCCCTGCTGTTGTTTAGGATAAGCAGCTAGGTAAAAGACAGATGGTTGTAGTTTATTTCTTAAATGTCGATTTCTTTTTAAACTCATACCCTCAGTCTGAACACCAGGCACGCATGTCTTTGATTTTAAAACGTTATGCTTGTACAACTTGTGTGTACAACTAATTCCCAGTCTCCCAGTGTTTGTAAGCTCATTGATACCTTTGAGGCTACTTGTGCATAATCTTTTCTGAGAGTGTATGATGTATAAGGTATGAGGAGCGGTCTTTGCTATTGTCGTTTGTCATTTTTTATGTGCATTAATAGATATCTTTGAAGATGGCCTGCCAGCTCCAGCTCAGGCATACCTGAAGGTGTGTTCTGCCATGTCCGAGGCTGGCCTCAATGATGTGAAGGCTGGTGCACCTGCTTCAATATTAAACTCCCATGATGAAGAGGGACTCTCATCCCCTGGTACCACAGTGCAGAGGAGAAGTGTCCTATGTACTGAGGAGATTGTAAGTGCTTTCACTTTGAACAACTCCATCAACAACATATAAAAAAAACAGGCAATAATATAACATAAAAGTATAATTTTATATAGATTTAGGGAAAGTATATGGTACAAAAATGCACATGATGATAATAGTAAATGTTATTAATGGTGAAATGTAACAACTTGTGAAAGTGACAACTTGTCATGTGAAACACAGCACAGCACACAGTGAACCACAACGAAATTCTTCCTCTACATTTCACTCATACTTCAGGGCAACCTACTGGTAGGGGATTCAAACCCACTATCTTCTGATCCAGGGGCATAATCCCTAACCCCAAGGTCACTGCTGTTACATATATATGTATAATTATGTATAATTCTCATACATTATGTGCTGGTTTCCCAAGAATAGATTTCAGTGAATTTGTGAAGTCTAGGCTTAGGCTGCATCTGGGTCCAGGAAGTCAGCCCCAGAAGTCCAAAAGTTTGTAGATACATGCTCCTTCAAATGGATTTTCTGAAATCAAAGGAATGAATAGGGAGCTTGGTAATAGGGAGAAAAATTAGATGCTGAAACATTACTGCGACTGTATTTAACATATTTAGTGACATCAGATACTAAGTATTGATTTTTCTGAGATTATACAAGGCTATGTTTCCACAATTAAACATCAAAAGTCAGTCAGATTAGCAAGATAGGTTTTAAACGTTTTGACTCCAAAAGCATCTTCAATGCTTTGACTCAAATATACCCAAACATACCCTGGAAGGCCATCAGTATATGTACTTAAAGTTAGTGTTCCGTTCAAAAGTCCATGTATGATGGTACATTAACTTGTTTTGTTTCAGAAAAAAGATGGTTAATCAATGAACTAGGCAAAGTATGTTCCTCCAAACAGCTACAATCAACTTAAATCTTCTATATTCGTTCTATTTTCTTACTTTTAGACAAAATGGCAAGACAACAGAATGTCCACCAAGCAAGTGACCATCACTGTAACTCAGAGTATTCGTCAAGTGGACAAGAGCGGGAAAATAAAGGAGAAATCTCACACCACCTGCGAGGTGATGAAACCTCGGGATAGCTTGAAGGAAGCATCAGTAGACTCCGTTCTGAAATAGGAATGAAACAAAGACAGAAACTTGTATGGACTGACATCAGTAAACACAAACACTTTGGATCTCCTGTGTTGTGAGAACTGGAATCTGCTGTGGACACCATGGACCAAAGATGAACAGAAGACATACTGAAGAAGCAGGGCTGTGATTGACAATGCAGCCTCTGGCTGATGAACTTTATTAGAACATTTGGAGTATGAGGCAGAGCTTGTCACATTTTCGCAAATATACAGTATAACATAGATGTGCTTTTAAGCATCCTTCTCTTTTGCTACAACTTTAACAGTGGCAGCTGACAGACTTGAAATTGTTTCTTATTAAAGGAAAAGTTTGGCATAAATTCTAATTTCCCCTTACCCCAGATGTAGTCAACAGGCCAAACATTATTTGTCCAAAGGTTGCTTGTTCGTTTTACCCCTGGAGTTTAGAGGTAAACGATGCTAACAAACACTAATACATGAGTTACCAGAATCCCTTACTGTAAGCGTCACCATGTACCCAATGGGGGCAATCATTCTAGACAACACAGTCAGGTTTATAAAATCACCCCAAGAGTAAGAGTGCTGATCCAGAATCTGTATTTGGGATAATGAATACATAAATACTGAGGAATCTGATCCCAGATAAGTCACATCAACACTTTTAAGAATATTTGGATGGTTTGATGGACAATTTAGTGATGTATTTTTATGGAATTGATTATGGCATCCTCAAGGTTGTTAGCAACATTAACCTCATAACTAAAGTGTTAAAAGCAAATGTGGGATTGCAAACTTGACTATGATGTCAAGAAATCAGTATGTCAGTTTTATAAAACTTTAAACTACAGGGTACATATGGGACAATCAATAGACAGACACCTGAAGACCTTTAAAGCCACTTCAATTTCATGGCTTTCATTTGCATGGGGCACCTCTTTTTGAGTGTATTCACTTTTGGCATTAAAACCAAAAGCCATCCAAATGATGGATATATTTCTAAAACTAAAATAATGACAGGAATTTGCCTACAGAACTGAACTGCTGTGATCATGCTCCTACCATGCTTCATTCATAAATGCTGTTTAAAAGGAATATTAATGGTTTTATGTTTCTATTCTGTATTAATGTTTTTGTTTTGTTCTGTTTTAAAGAATTGAAACAGACTCTGAAATGTTTGTTTTAAATGTTGAGTTGAGCAGGATTCAAAGTATGTGTACCAAATGTTTTTTATTCTTTTTTGCTGCGCTTTGATAAGCTCAAAGTGAAAATTCTCTTTCACTATTTTTGTCTGAAAGCCTCAAAACAAGTTAACCTTGTGACCCAATTACATATCTGATAGAGACCGCTTATCCTAACCAGAGTTGGAAGGGGGATTGGGCCTATCCCATAGGGCGAAAGGCAAAGAAAGGTTTGAATTTTAAATTTTGATTACCAATATATTACATCTATAGAACTGTCTTTTCTTTAAAGTGGTTTAATGAGAACTTTACAGCTTCTCAAAGCAGTTGTTATGTCTGTTCAAACTGATTTTTGTGCTATGTAAAACAGTCTAATTTGTCCAATAAAAGAAGTCTCCCAATACAATACATACCTTTATATAAATCAACACACACAGAGAGAGGTCAGTGTTTTCTATCGGGTATTTCAGACAAAACAGCACAGACCACTAGATCATTATCGAACTCTGACTCCTGTTTGTTTAAACACTGGATTCAGTTAATCCCAAATATGTAAAAAAATAAGATGGCACGTAAGCAAAGGTTTTAACATAATAGAAACCCATTATTTGAGTACCAGCTATGCTTTTTTGACCTTTTTTAGGCATTTGTGCAGTCCTTGGTCAAAGTTATGGATATTTAAATGTCTTTAAGTAGAGTATGGATTTGTTTCTGCTGATTGTACTCCCCATACCCAGCCCTGAAGCTGGGCTCCTCCTTCTCCAGCCACTGCTCAATGCTGAATTCCGGAAAGAAGAAGGTGATCTCTCTCTTGGCTGACTCTTCTGAATCTGTCAAGAGTACAAAGCACCTTTAATTAGCCAAACTAAAAACCCAGAGACAAGCAGACACAGTGCTGCTGTCAGCATTGCTCACAGGCAACAGATCACATGAAACACTGCCAATAACTTAAAGAAAATCCATGACCATGTCAGTCTCTACAAATGAAGTCTACTTTGCTTACAGATGCTTACAATCAGCTTGTGTGGTTGCCGCACATCTTTATGCATGTGAAACACACGAGGAATGAAAGTAAAAAAGTGAAAGTGACTGTTCTTGTCATTGTGAAACACAGCACAGCACAGTGAGCCACAACATAATTAGACCTCTGATTTTACCCATACACACACTCATGCCGCAGGGTGCAGCTATTGAAAGTGCCTGGGGAGCAGTGACTGGGATGGTACCTTGCTCAAGGGTACCTCGGGGCAACCTACTAGTCTGGGATTCAAACCCATGACCTTCTGATCCTATGGGCCCAGTCCCTAAACACTAGGCCACTGCTGCCCCTAATGGTTCCCTGTGTAGTGTCAGATCAAAAGATTTATTATTTTAATGAGAAATGAATTCATAGTTTGTGGGGAAAAAGACAGATCATTTTGCTAGGGTTATGATAAGATAGGGTTATCTTAAAATAGTCAACATTTTAAAGCATTCTGCAGTAAATGCTTGAGCAAAGGTTTTCATTTTTCTATATACTGTATTTAAACATCAAGCACTTTAGCATGTACACACAAGCAGATTCCAATAGTGAAGCACTGATTTGTCAACAAAAGGTCCTCCTTTTTGCATTAGAAATAGTAAAAACTACAGGACCAGTAGATTTGTAGACCAGTGCCAGAAGAAGAGATTAAATGCCTGTAAACAGACCAAGCCATTGAAAACACAATACAATTGGTATTTATTGCACTGTACTTTAAAATTTAAAATATTTGGAAATTTTTGTTTACCTCAACCTTTAAGATGTAAAGGATAGGGTTAGAAGGTTGTGGGTTTGAATCCTAGACCAGTAGGTTGCCCTGAGCTACCCCTGAGCAAGGTATCTTCCCCATCACTGCTCCCCAGGCCCTTTCAATAGCTTTCCCCTGTTGCACGTGTATGTATGGGTAAAATGCAGAGGTTGAATTTCGTTGTGTCTCACTGTGTTCACAATGACAAGGAAAGTCACTTTCACTTGCGTTATCGTAAAAAAAAGTCGGAAATTGTTCACAGAGGAAGTAACAAGACGTGTGAAGTGTTTAATACCCCTAAATGCTACCGTATACATTGAACATGAGAATTAAGATCAAAAAGTTGCGATTAACTTTTGTGATTAAGCAAGTACCTGAACCATGAGTGGTGTTCCTGGTGTCAGTGAGTCCATACAGGGCTCGGATGGTACTAGGTGAAGTGTATCGTGCCCGGTACACTTTAGTAGGACCCATGAGTTCCCGCCAACGAGTAATAGCATCCTCACTGGCAAGGATATAAGCTCTCATTGGACCACTGCATGAGAAAATAATTACATTCAATCTTAATCTTAAACTGCACATTGAGACACAAATTTAACATAGATATTACTTGTAAAAGCCCAGGGTATTCAGATTTCTAGAGGCTGTGTAATGTCTAAAATAATAAATAAAATAATGCATGTCCATCTATGTCTATCTATATCTATTTGAGCAGCAGGAAGAAGAGTAAAACCAACAGATGGACTATCAGAAAAAACAGCTACTTGCTGTAAATCCAAAGCACAGCAAAACAAACTGGAACTGTGCTGCAAGATATTTGTTCTTTACCATCATATATAAACTATGTTATAACAGTTATTAGGCAAGTGAATATTTTGAGGATGAATTTTAATTTGGAAACAAATACAGTAGTATCAGTCAATCCAAAATGTTAATAACCCTGAAACCTGAATGTTTTATAAAGGAAATGTGAGTGTGAAAATTCTCAGGGGGATACATATGTGCACAATTATTAGGCAACTACTAGTGTGCAGAAATATTACTAATTTTGGAATTCTGTATCGCTATCCGCATATTGATTTGGCAAAGTTTTACACCAGATGCCCTTCCTGATGTAACCTTCCCCATTTATCCGGGCTTGGGACCAGCACGAAGAAATACACTGGCTTGTGCATCCCTAGTGGCTGGGTTACTAAAATGATCATTTATAACTAAATGAAAAATGAAACATTTCCCATCTCACTTGGTTATTGTAATTTTGCCTGATGAAAGAAGCTGCTTAATAATTATGCACACCTTGTTATAGGTGTTGATCTCCTTAGGCCACACCTGCACTCATTACACAAATAAATATCATCTGATCTGCTTAAATCCTATTAGCATTCATGTTAATACAGCTTGAAGTTGGAATATATGCACAAAAATTATGAACTGGTAAAAATACTCAATTGCCAAATAATTGTGCACACAGTGTACAGAATATAATGCCCAAAACACAGTGGCATCAGTATTTATTCTCTTTACTCACAGCATTAATGACCAATAACTGCACTTTAAGACCTAATTCAGTGCTTCTGATTATGGTGACCAATTTAAAATGCTTCAAATGTATTTTTAAAAAGTTGTACATTTTATGTGGTTAACATTTTTAATACTGTATGTAAGTCCCATTTATCAGCTTTACAGAACAATTTCTGATACCATGACACTATGAAATATTCAGCCAATAAAGTGATACTGAAGTTATCTGTATCAACCAGCACTTATTGAAATCACTTCCAGTGGTGTTTTCTGTTACCCCTCTGCCAATGGGACAATGTTTTCCCACCAGCTAAGCATGAGCAGTTCTTAATAAACCTATAAAAAAGTGCTCCTTGATATTTCTTCCAGAATTTCTATTATAAAGTATTTATAGGCAGCAGGGCAGCAGTGGAGTGGTGGCCTAGTGGTTAAGGAGTTGCACCTGCATCAGACGATTGTGGGTTCAATTCCCCACCAGTAGGTTGCTCTGAGGTACCCCTGAGCAAGGTACTGTCCCTGTCACTGCTCCCTGGGTGCTTTCAATAGCTACCCACTGCTGCATGGTGTTTGCATGGGTTAAAAGCAGATGCCCAATTTCATTGTGGTTCACTGTGTGCAGTGCTGTGAACTCACAATGACAAGGGTTTTCACTTTCACTTTTTTCACTTATAGTTGCTGATTTTCATATGTAAATGGCATCTACATTTATATGCAGCAGTCTGAATATTGGTGCATTAAAAATTGAGTCACTTACTGAGTTATTTTTATGCAGAATTAACAAGGCTAATATAACAGTTTTTGATCAACCCGCACAACACCTTCCATTTGTCCAAACTCTTCAGCTGCTACTGAGGTGATTATAATTAACCCAATATTTACACTTACCTTGACATAAATTCAACCAGTCGCTGGTAGAAGAACCGTCCTACAAAGGGCAGATGGTTAAGAAAAATTAGCTGAGCTCTTGACTTGACATGGGGAGTGAGACGGTAATGAACTTGCACTTCAGAGGGATGCGGCACGCTTTCTCCTAGAGGCAAATATCTTCTAAAACGGTAGATTCTTTATTTGGCTGGCTGTAGTCTGCTGAACTAGTGCAAAAAGACTCATCTGCTAATCCATGGATCACACATGGGGTGATTCTTCCTCAATCTGTTAGAACTAATAAACAGTGCCTGTCAATCAGTTCGTCCATGGAACAGATGCTTGCAGAAGGCAATAAGCGATGTGACTAACACTGATGTCACTACATAGAGATGAGAGGTTTTGTTGTCAATCTAATCAGCACAAAGAGCTGACAAATATAGGCTGCTGTAAACCATCTGGCCATAAATTACCAAATAAACAAATTGAATCTAAGGTTTTGGTGAAAATAATAATTGAAAACAACTTCTAATAACCAGCCAGCAATGAAAGAATTTCAGATTTGTGCCTCTTTCTATGGGTGCATGATTTCACCAGCTTTAGATCTTTAAGGACATCTTTCTAATGGTTGAACCCCAAGAGTAAATCAAAATGTTTTGATTGAGGGATGGTTTGCTGTTTGTTCAGCTCTTTTAAGTAACTTTATATAGCCAAAGAAGTTGTATTTAAGTGATGTAGATTCAGCAAATTGCTTGTCTAACTGGGGTAGTGGTGGCCTAGTGGTTAGGGTGTTGGCCACAGGATCTGAAGACTGTGGGGTCAAACCCCTTCTCAGTAGGTTGCCCTGAGGTACCCTTGAGCAAGGTACTGTCTCCATCACTGCTCCCTGGGCACTTTCATGCAGAGGTCCAATTTCATTGTGGTGTGCTGTGACGTCATAATGACAAGAATAGTCGCTTTTAATTAAACCCTTTACCAATTAATTGTGTTTTATTGGTTGATTGACAAAGGGGGTGATTATTTATTCATGTGGTATAGGCAGAGGTGGGGTGTGTCCTTCTGCAAGTCACAAATCATTTGAAAACTACACAGGTTGTCTGTTGATTCTATATTTTAGAAAAAAATCAGTTATATAAATAGCACTAACGCAAGCCACAGTGAAGAAGATATCAAAAGGTTTTTTGATACTAAATATAAAATGATTTATTAAATGCAATATTAAATAAGATGAGATTTTAAATGCATTAAAAATTAAACAATGGTCTTGAATGTTCAGTACATTCTGCAAGAGCAAAGACATACCTTTATGTTCTGCATAAAACCTCTCAGAGTCATGTCTTCCCCATATCAGGTCTTTCTTTCGTACTATGATGAAGCTGTTCTGCAGAATTTTTTCATGAAGAGCCTTAAACGTAAAAAAGAAGGCACTATGACTAACACCCATAACGTCCAAATGGTTTATGCATTAGTCACATTGGTGAAGAAATCTTTTTCCTTCTCTTTGCTTTTTTTTTTTTCTTACATTAAGGCATATGGTACGATTTTACTTTTTATTTAACAAAGAGATTAAACTGTATTGAATATGAACTGAATGGCATTTCAAATGAAATTCTATAAGAGGGCATCCAAGCATGGAGTTTACAAAGTACAGTCACGTGGTGAAGCTAAGGCAATGTGAACCGTTTCACTCTGACTACTCATTTCCATCTGCATCCACCTGTGAAGATGAAAGCCTCCTGCCCGCAGCCCAGACCCAGACCCTCCACTAAAGTTTGATAATTAAAGACACTTTTATCTCTTTGAAGCTGCAACACTGCGGAAATGAAATCTGGGGAGGCTGAGAGCTCATAGTGTCCTCCATGTCCATGGAAACAGCCTGGAGACAGCCTGGCAGGTCTTCAGATCATCTCTATCTGCCAAGGTCAGGCCACATTGCTGAGCTGCTGCTGAGACCAACTACAGACCAGCTCCGAGGACAGAGTTAAACCGGTCAAATCAAGGGGAAAAAGCCACTTTCGGTTGAATTTGAACCAGGTTGCCCTGAGTTACCCTTGAGCAAGGTACCGTCCCCGTCACTGCTCCCCGGGCGCTTTCAATAGCTGGCCACTGCTGCACGGTGTTTGTGTGCATGGGTTAAAAGCAGAGGTCCAATTTCGTTGTGGTTCACGCTTGCTGTGCTGTGACCTCGCAATGACGACGGTTGTCGCTTTCACTTTCACTTTCATTTCTGGCCATTTAAACCTGGTTTTTGGGAGAAAGTACAGCAGGCTAAATATCCTGCTCCTCGTTCCCTCGTTCTCCTGATAAGCAGTCACTCTGAATGGAACCGTGCAGCCACGTTTTAAGATTTAAAAAGTTGTTTTTTTTTCTCGAATGTTCCCGTTCCACCTTAAACAGCAAGAGAAACATTTCAAGCGCTCTCATTAAAGCTGATGAAGAACGAAACAAAATGATCAGCAAGATGATCGACAGTTATAAAATAATGTGATGATAAAATAAATAAACCATCAGGAAGGGTCTTGTGCAGATTCCACGTTCCACCTTAAATAGTGCAGGAGAAAATTCACGGGATAGTCCATAAACTGGTAAATAATAATATTTATAATAATAATAATAATAATAATAATAATAATAATAATAATAATAATTTAAAAACAAAAAGAACTTGATCAATATATAGACCAAATCTGATAACAAGCGATCAGACTGGGCCTTCTTCTAATGTCCCGTTCCACCTTAAATGGAAGTTTGGGCCGCCTTCAACTTTAAACCAACTTTATCAGCAAGATGCAGATAAAACGGGCTCAAGTATCCTGACGAGGGGAAGGTCTGTCGAGGAGTAACATGAGCACACAGGCAGGAACAGTCTGGTTTTCTCCTGGTGAGGAAAAGCGGATTTTCAAACGGAGGGATGGTGTTGGTAAACCTGACAAAGCAGAGAAATGACAGCGCACGTGCTGCCCCACACACACACACACACACACACACACACACACACACACACACACCCTGTCGCCTCACCTCCAATATGAGAGGATGAGCTACAGCGTCCGGCTTGATGAGAGCGAGGGTGAGCTGCAGCACCCTCGCACTCCTGAGAGCGCTCAGGATCATCCCCTCCACCAAACACTACAGAAAATCATGCTCTACTTGGCCACTGCTGAACTGCTAACGTTACCACGCATGCCATCGAACATTTCCCAACGCTAAAGATCACTCAGCTCATTTCTGCAGCCTGACTGAACTGGGTTTGTGTTTCTCTCGTTTTATTCACTGTCAGCATGAGCCTCTTGGCTGCATGGGCGCCGCCATCTTACCGTTTAGAAAACAAGAGCACTGGTCCAATCAGAGTCGAGCGGTAACCCCAAGCCCCGCCCATTGCAGACGGCCCTGCTGCTGCTTCCTGGTTCGTCTTAAAGGAATAATACAAGGTTAAGTTTTGAGACCCTGCTGCACTGTTTATATGTGTAAATTGCAGAGGAATAAAATTAGGTATGATTTAGGGCAGTGGTGGCCTAGTGGTTAGGGAGTTGGCCCCCGGATCGGAAGATTGTGGGTTCGTTGCCCTGAGGTACCCTTGAGCAAGGTACAGTCCCTGTCACTGCTCCCCGGGCGCTTTCAATAGCTGCCCACTGCTGCACGTGTATGTATGGGTGAAATGCAGATGACAAATTTCTCATTCGTGGGATTATAAATAAAGGATTATTATTATTATTACTGTATGCTGCTTAGTCACTTTCACTTTATACCCCCCCTTAAGACACTTCTTCTGGAGTCCCTTTCTGGATGTGTCACCCTCTGCAAAATGATGCACAACCCAGGGGTCACTGAGGCATTTACTGGATTCAAAATAGTTTTATACAAAAGTTGAAAGCTTTAAAGAGTGCTCCCGCAGATCATTTTGTGAATGTAATAGGATTTTTAACATTCTAATCAAGATGTGGAAAGTAGGGGATTTTATCATTTTTGGTCCACATCATGGAAAATTCTGCATTTTTGTCAGTAGCACATTTAACTGTTGTATTAAAATATAATATTTTCAATGCAGCAATTTTTCCATATGAGGTTTTGAAGGTCTGGAGAGCCAGAGCAGTTTCCCAGCAGCAGTTTCAGTCCAGGGACAAAGCTAAACGATGGGTTAAAATGCTGTGTCTGCTCAACAGGTCATGTTTGGCCTGTTTTTCTGTCCGTTATAGTTCATGGAAAGTCAGCTTTTTAGAGAGTGAAAGCCAGAAAACTGAGGTCATTTAGATTTTGACTTCATTGTACCTTTAGTTATTGTCATAATTATGAGGAATGTAACATTTTTAGCTGTTATTCACCTTTTAGGTAATGGGACAGCAGGGCGAGCTTCACTGGCCACAACATCGAGCGAAGGACAACGTTTTATAATAGTTCAGCAATAAGGTTACAAGTGTTCGGCTCAGACATAAGATGAAAATAGTGTCACAGCTGTCACTACTATCTCTAGTCTTCATATCATAATTACTGATGTTTTGTTCTGGAGAAACTGCTTGGAGATCATTGTGCATTATATACTTTAGAAGTACACTCTCTATATATTTATTTATTTATTTATTAATTGAGGAGACATCAGTGTGTTATTCTTTTAAGGGATTTACTCAAATAAAAAAATCAGTATTTCCTTAAATATTACATGTACAGGGACACTAATCCAACTGCAAGACAGCACATTACCTTTGCACACATGATATGAACATGTGACTTGCCCTTAACCACAGCTGCTGGATCCTCTCAGCAGATCTCAACAATGGGGTACAGAAAAGCTGTAGGGTTGGAAAAATGAAAGTATTTGGTTCGGATTTCAGAAATATGATATGAGAGGTTGAAAAATGAATATGCTATTGAATATATTAAAGATGTACAATGTATTGCACTATATTGCCCGATGCTTGTTTTCACAGAATCGCTGCATGTATATAATGTATAACCTACATCACTGATGGTAAAACATGCTATGCATGACTTGATATTACTGTTCCCTGACTGTAACATTCTGAAAACGTTCACTGTTGCTTGTATAACATGTTCCCTATTTTGACCCAGTGAACCCAGTTACCTCTGTTTGCCCCTGGACTCCAGGTCTCACTGGTCACACATTCATTCTGGGGCACACCAGCTTTTACAACACTGTTGCTGACACCAACTGAAGCCACATACATCCCATTTTGACACCCTGTGCATTTCATGTCAAAGAGGAGGTGACAGGTTGACTGAGGTCAGAAGGGTGTTTCCTGTCATATTACCATTTGGTTGCATACAGTTAAGCTCTAATAGCAGCGAGAAATCTTTTATTTAGCAAGAGAATGAATGACATGCATCCATGTACAAATACAAAAACTGTATTACAGAGCATGTAAGGTTTGTCTATTGCTTCTGTGTAAAGCATGAAAACAAAATGAGAAGATTGTCAGTTTTCACTCTATCATGTTTAATATATACATTTCCAGATAGATTTTGTTGTTCACACAGTTGCCCTGTTGTCATCTTTTTTCATGTCTGTGTGTTTCTCATGGGACAAAATTCAGCTCCCCCTGGCTGACACCTGTTTTAACTTTTACAAGCCTAAATACAGGTCTCCTTTGACCTTTTCTATTCTGATCCCTCTTGGTGTGGGCCTGGACTCAGAGACAGCTGTGTCAAGCTCAGGCTGAGCAACTGCTATCCCCATGGAAGGAGATCACTTTTGACTGTAATGTAACTGATGGCCCTGCATTAGGTCAGTGTTTTAATGCTGGACCAGACTGGATGCAGTTATGCAGTTATACACACCTTTATTAATGTGCCTGAACAACAGCCAAACTACATAACTAAACATATCTGAGAGTCTGGCCTCTGTTAGTAGCTCTTCGGGGTGAATTGATAGAGGTAAACTCATTTAAAAGGGTATATATTTGAATTGGGTTTTCAGAAATCACATACACAAATAAATAAATAAGTGAATAAATAAATGAAAAGGACTGTTTTGTGGCCCTTTTTTTCTTTTACAGACTACAATAGCCCAAGAAGTTATTTGCTTTAAGAGGGTTTATGGGTATTTCTAGATGTACTTTTATATTATGGACTATGTCAAATGCAATGTAGATTTTCCTGTTTTTTTTAAAACATTGCTTAAAAGTATAGCACAGGTTTAGAGTATTAATTATCTTGTGCAAGCGCATATCTACACTTAAAAATAAAGACCACCACAAGGTGTTTGTTTGGAAGTATTGTTTAGAGTTTTGTCGTTATTAATATATATATATATATATTAATATTGTTAAAATTGTTCCTTCCTCCAGGCCATCAGACTTCTAAACCAGAGTTAAAATTTACATCCAAAACAGTCCCACACAACACCATCAACCTTATTTATATTATATTATATTATAATTAGATTGTTATTTTCTAAGACTTTGTATAGTCTTAAGTAGTCTTCTATGTAGTGAAAATAAACCCATTTCAGTTGACTTGACTTGATCTGCTGTCCAGCTGGCTGTCAACACTGTAAACTATATTGGATTTTCTTCCTGTCTAATGTGGCAAGAAGTTTCTTTATGCCAAAGATCCATGGAAGATCTGAAGATCTATCCACCTGCTGTAAAAACATCAGCTGTTAGACGCCTGGCCCCCCAAGACAATACTGAGAATAGGAATGACTTAGGCCAGTAGCTTAACTGTACAATCAACTCAGTTGGAAAGTCATGAAGGCCTGTTCAGAGGACGTGCTCCGGGTTCTTGTTTTGGGAATGACTCTGGACTTTACGTAAACTACCTAAACTGAGATCAGCAGCCTTTGAGAAGGTTGCTCAGGGGAAATCACATCACCCTGCTGCTGCAAGTGAGAGACAGCGACAGAGCGTCATGACCTCTCAGAATTCAGGGGGATGCTAACTGACAAATTCGTGTGGCAAAGAGGAACAAAGTTATTAGCATGCTGGGGCCCGGCTTGTGGGCCTGGTTTAAAAATAAACCCACTGACCCAATCTGGCACAGACAAGCCTCAATGACACTGGCAAGCGTTTTCCTTTTTTTCTCTTTGGAGCCCAGGGAACAATTGTTGCCCATTGTTTCCTTAAAGCCTTAACCATGCATTCATACAATTGTTTTACAGCTTCCTTGCAGTGAGCTATGTGGTTGGTCAGTCTTTCTTTCTTTCTTTCTTTTTTTCTATCTTTCTTTCTTTCCAAAATATATCAACATTGACTAGTAACATTACTATTCAATACTGAGCAGTCTTTCTTTCTTTCTTTCTTTCTTTCCACATTATACCAATATATATTTATACCAGATTAATATAAACCATCATGATCAGATGTCTCAATACAAGAATTAACCCAATGCAAACCTGTACACCGTGCCTTTTACTGAAGCAGACATGATTGCCACGGACCTTCGTATTTACATTACATTTACAGCATTTAGCAGACGCTCTTATCCAGAGCGACTTCCATGTCCTAATTACAGGGACAGTCCCCCTGGAGACACTCAGGTTTAAGGGCCTTCCTCAGGAACCCAATGGTGGTAGTGCCAGATTTGAACTTGGGAACTCTTGATCCATAGGTTTGTAGGCAAGTACCCTACCACTAGACCACCACCACCACCACCCCACAAGTAACCTGCTTCGTATTTTCAATGAAGCAGGTTAATGGGAACTTTTTATTTGTGATTATCAAATAGTAGTCAATAGGAAATAAATAAGACATATGGAGTAAGCTTAGTGTCCCTGCTGAGGTGAAGAGGACCCGGGACGCTGTTAGCTGCTATTTGTGAAAGCTATACAGTGTTAAAATAGTGCAGGACATTGGGTTTCAGAGTAAGCCTCTTCTATAGCCCTGGCTTTCTGTGAATGGGGCCAGGGCTCCTGTTGCTCAGGTTTATTTTAGAACACAGGTGCTGACTTCACGGTGCTGCCATGCTTGGCGCAGGAGAAAATATACCCACGAGTTCGCTCTCCTGTTTCTCCTCTGGAGCTGAGCTGGGTCACCACCAAGTCACAAGGACAAGCTGCAAATTGGGACAAGGCATTAAACAGCCCAATCAGATTCATTCATCCAAAACAGCTTGACTGGATGAGTCACTTGATGAAATTGCTTTGTCAATCATTATTTAATGAATTCATTTAATACTTTAATGGCGTTTGAATGCTGGATGGATTCTAAATTAGTTTTAAAAAGAATGAGAGAGTTTTTAAAAAGTCCAAAAATAGCTCACATTATTGAAATTCTGTTAAAATGTAAAAAATAAATAAATAAATAAATAAAAAATGAGTGGTTTTGTCCCGTTAGAAAAACTTGATTTATTTTTTGCAGGTATAGATGACTTTGATTGCAGGTATTTCCACCCTTAAAAGTATAAGTACTTACCTGAGACTACAGAAACCAGTAACTCTAGCTTGTTTCAGCTGTGCACCTACCCACTCCCTAACGTATATGCAATCGTAAAAAAAATTGCTCTCCACAGTTGTTTCCTGAGCCCTGCAGGAGCGTCCTGCTCTCTCTTTTTTTCTCTTTTTCAGTAGGAGCTATTGAAATTCAGCGTAAAAAAGGGAGCGGCGGGTGTAGGGTGTCTCTGGCCGAGTGCGAACAGCTGAGAGGTGTGATTTCACAGACTCCCTCAGCCCTGTCACGGCCCTGATTGGGCTGGACAGCAGGCACAGGAGAGGCCCAGGCTTCTAAAAGACACCAACAGGTGGGAGGCCGCTGTGGCAGAGAGGAGGGGGCAGCACGAGGGAGTCAGAGAGATAGAAAAGGCCGGGAGTATGAGACCATGTCTGGGCAGAATCCACAAACCGGGCTCATGGAAGGATGGGCAGGACACAGCTTGAGAGGGGGAAATGAGAGAGAACCATAATTTATTTATTAATAGGCTGAGGTTTTTATCTTCTAGGAAAATTGACTAAACAGGTTTGGGTTGATGTTTTAGAGGGATTTTTTTATTATCATATAGCAAGTCAGATAATAATCATTGGAAGAAGATCATCTTCTTCTACAAACATTTCTTCCAGGCCAGGTGTAAAGATCTAAAGAGGTCAGTCCAAATAGCTAGTATTTGAGGTAAGAATGGACCAAGAAGAACATTTAAAAAAAAATAAATCTTTGGGTGGATGGATTGGGTGGCAGCACCTTTCCATTCTTCGTTATCAAATCGAGAAGTTAATCAGGTTTGGATTTGGGAGGTAATGCTGGAAGGGAGCCTTTACTTTATGACAAAATCAGTCAAATGCAGGATATGGCACATTTGGCAGGAGTCTTCCATGAGAAAAGGTGAGCTTGAAGGAAGCGAAGGTAGGAGTGTGTCACGTAGTTCTCACTTTGAGTGTCATTGCTTGCCTTTGATCTACTGTAGGTCCTATCAATTGACTGCCACACCTTGTTGAAGTAAAAGGCAGCTGTACAGTTAGAGAACGTCATAAAAGCCTCTCTGCTGGCCCAATTCAACAGAGAGCCAGACAAACCAGACATGGTGCTGCGGTAGTTTATTGGCTTGCTCTGAAGCTGAGAGTAGAAAAGGTCTGTCCTGCCAGATATCTCTGTCTTATCCCCTTTGCCTATCCCTCTACACCGTGGAGAGAGACTGATGGTGACAACTTTCTGAGATGCTTCAAAACAATGACATCCAATACAGGTAATGTGCAGTTTCTATTAGGATAATGCAATAATTAACATCTGTGGCATTATGTCATTACTGGTTTCTATGCAAATTAAAAAAAAGGATTTCTTACACATACTTTGCATTATTCTCCTCTCAAATGCTGCCTTTAAAACTACTGTAAGTTTAAGGCTAACAGTTGCAAATGAAAGGGCACTTTGTCTGTAATGGTGCAAAGGGAATCCAGTTGTTGCCCCCTGTGAAGACATGCTTCCTTATATCCCCATATGAATAAGCCAGTTATGGAATGTAAGGAAGTGTGTGGTTTCAGGGGGATTTTATCACCAGGCTTTTCTTTTCACAGCCTTTAGATTGTAATTATATTATGACATCACATTAATTAATAATGGACATATGCATGTAATGTACTTAGATTTTATTGGCTGAGATTTATAATGTTTTTGATGACTTTATATATTGCAGCACAGGGGGAGATAGTAGGTGAAAAGCTCTTTTGGGTATAATCGGCTTCATACTGCACACTGGGAGAGGTGCTAATGCTGTTGTTTATGTGGTCTGGTTGGCCATAGGCACGCGCCTGGGGCTTCCACACCCTGATCCTGTCTCAGTGAGATAGCCAGAAAAGAAAGACAGAACACAGCTGTCCCACTCCATACCAATCCTGTCAAGGGTTTCCAGCCTTAACAGGGGTTTCCTACCTTTGACTAGAGGAGAAATGTGCTCATCAGGCCAATTTAGTGTTTCAAAATGTGCTCTTTCTACTTTTGTGACTGAAATTCTTGCTTTTTGCATTGTAATCCAAATAATTCTCTCTCACTCTTTTTTTTTAACCCTCCCTTCTCTCTTTTAACAGGTAAGTGTCAAGATACTCTAGAGAGAATCGACAAATAGGAGCCCAGTACAAAATGCCAACTACTGAATGTCCTTTTCTTCCCACCTTCCATCTCTTTTCATGAAACTACACACCCTGCTGTGGCTGGTCAAATGGAACCAAGTCAGGTGTTTCTGTGAGGTTTGGTCCCCTTCAACCAGCTACTGCGCTGTGAATTGAGCCAGCAACCCCAACTCTAAGCAGCAACAGGCCCTTATATATATATACATATATACTGTTTATTTATGGAAATGTGAACATACTTAAACATTATTCCACTATAAACATTGATTTAAATTGCACTTTGTGTAGTGATAAATACATCACCAAATAAAAGTTTTTCATTATGAAGGTCTTTAAAATCTTAAATGTCATACAGTACATGAAGAAAAAAATAAATAAAACTTATATTTGTACAATTAATAAAAACTAACAGAAACGGTTAGTCGATGAATTTATTAATGTACACTTGTGTGTTCTGATTCATTATGTAATGTAACATTTTTCTTACATGATTTAAGAATTCTGGAACAGAATTTTGTGTTTGTATGTGTCAATAAACAATTTACAACAATTATCAACAATATAAAGTAAACCTCAATTTTAAACATGTGCATAATACAAAGAGGTTAGAAATGTCTCTGCTGAAATCTCACCTTGTGTAGCAGAAGGTCAGAATGCCTCATGTGCTGCATCTCAGCTTCTGAATGAATAAACTACTTTTTTATTTGTCACTTCCCAACCAAGAGTGTGTTTTACTAATGTTACAGCAGCAGAAATTGGACTTTTGTATGATACCCCTAAGGTTCAAGCATTTTGTCTCTTACACAGTTCTACAACGTACAACATCTACTGATGTGTTCCTCTGAAAAGACAATTTGCAATGACTTCAACTAATTCAAGGTTACAAAACGGAATAGGGAAACGGTATATAATAAGTATTTAAGTAAGATAAACTTAAATCTAGTAAGTCCAACACATTATACTAAATCCATACAAGACCAGAAATATTCATTCTCACTCATTTTCATAGCTGCTTGTCCTAAGTAGAGTCACAGGGGTGCTGGAGCCTATGCCAGCTCTAACAGGATGAAAGGCAGGGAGACACCCTGGACAGGTCACCAGTTCAAATATATAAACATATGTGTATGAAATGTATACAAATATGTAAATGATATTATATTATAAACAATATTTAAAATAATATGTTAAGGGCTGGTTTGGGCATCACGTCTCATATGCAGATATTTCTGAAAGCGTTGATCTGCCCATCCCTAATCTCCATGTGCTTTGACTCAGAGACAGTGTGCACTAACATGGCTTGGTATTATTTATAAGTCTAGCCAAAAGATGCAGAGCAAAATCAGAAAATGTTCGGTAGCAACAAACTGTCAAGTCAAGTCACTTTCATTAATATACTGGTTTTTGCAGCTGTTGTCAGAATCCGGGTCTGAGCTTTTATTGAGCAGGATGAGGGCGACAGAGGCAAGAAAATTTCCCTACAGGGGAAGACTGGGGGAAGAAATCTTGGGAAGAACCAAGACTCAGAACGGGAACCTGTTCTCCTCTGGTCGACACCAGATAATCAAAAATGATAAACAACTGACCTGATAAGTTAAATTAAGATTGGTGGTACAGCCTGAGTTTCAGGAGGTCCATTAGAGTCTGTAATTCATTACATGGTTTTGAGCTGATAGTAGCAGTTCTGTTTGAATTAGTCTCAGTTCGTGGCAGCAGCACATGCAGGTGCTCCAGTATAATGTAGCTGGTCTGGAGTTTAGGCAGGAAGAAGAGTTGATCTAGAACTGTAGGCCTGTACAGAACACAAAGCTTAAACACACGTTTGAGCTGATCGATAATATATTGCAATCTTCTTTTTCTTCCTCTTCTTCCTCATCTTCATGCGGTGGCCTAGTGGTTAGGGCGTTAGCCACATGATCGGAGGATTGGGGGTTCGAACCCCTTCCCAGTAGGTTGCCCTGAGGTACCCTTGAGCAAGGTGCCGTCCCCATCACTGCTCCCCGGGCACTTTCAATAGCAGCCCACTGCTGCACATGTGTGTATGGGTGAAATGCAGAGAACAGGGGCAGTGGTGGCCTAGTGGTTAGGGCGTTAGATGCATGATCGGAGGATCAGGGGTTCAAACCCCTTCCCGATAGGTTGCCCTGAGGTACCCTTGAGCAAGGTGCTGTCCCCGTCACTGCTCCCCGGGCGCTTTCAATAGCTGCCCACTGCTGCACGGGTTTGAGTGTGCATGGGTTAAATGCAGAGGTCCAATTTCGTTGTGGTTCATGTGTGCAGTGCCGTGACCTCGCAATGACAAGGGTTTTCACTTTCACTTTCTTCCTCTTCTTCTTCTTCCCCTTCTTCTTCTTCACCTTCTTCTTCTTCTTCCTTCTTCTTCCTCTTCTTCTTCTTCTTCTTCTTCCTCTGCTTCTTCTTCATATTCCTCTTCTTCACCTTCTTCTTCTTCTTTCTTCTTCTTCTTCTTCTTCTTTCAGCTGCTCCAGTTTAGGGGTCACCAAAGCAGATCACCCGTTTTCGTTTCTTCCGGTCCTCTACATCTAGAGTGATGTTGTTTGTTAGTATATTAAAACTAATGAAGTGATCAGTAGTTTATCATTATTAGCATTAAAAGCTGAAGTGAAGAAGGTTAAGATGAACCCTGCCGGGCCTGGTCTTGGTGTAATGCGCCGTTCCCGCCGCTAGAGGCGCTGTGTTTTTTCCATCGCGCTTCCCCTTTGAATCCCCAACGTGATGTGCACTTAACTCGAAATATGGCAGATTCAGAAGCGAAAGAGGAGTCTGAACAGGTTGGCATCGTTAACCACACTGCAGGTAAATGAAAACGGTGGATTTCAGGTTGAAGAGGAGATTGTGGAGGCTGCGAGAGGGTTGTAGACGCTGTGAGTGATGAAACAGGCTCGCTAACACCAGCCTCTCTGCAGCAGGAGTGACACAGCTGGCTGCTGCCCAGCTGAGTGTAAAATTAAAGCTTGTCTTACATTTAAACTGTCTTCTCCAACTGTCCCCGTGAATCAATAACACATGTAGTCATATTCATTCGATTAAAAGCGCCACTCTGTGTTGCTGACTGTAGCTACAGCCTGCTGATGTTGTTAGCTAAGTTAGCTAACTAACTCATGACCTCATTAGAATTAGCTGAGTGCTAAGCGCGTAGTTCCCCCTGGTAGATGTTTAGATTTCTACTGAAAGGCTTGATTACTTTCGCTTGATGATGTTGTAAAGCCTGTTATTCTGCCACAGATGGAGGAGAAAAATTGCAAGGGATTTCGCGAACGAAGGTGAGTCAAAGCAGCATTTTGTTCTAGTGCTGGTCAGCTCTTCTTACAAAAGTTGATGGACAGAAAGTGCTCTCCCTCCAGTTAAAGTGACCAGATTCTTAAAATTGAACGATAAATGTGTAAAAAATGCCCCCCCCCCCGTCATAAACTGTAAACAATCGACAGATGGAGCACAATTAAATTTCATAAAACGTTTTTGTTTAAAGTTTGTTAATAAAATGTTTGTTCACAGGATGCTATTCTTTTCCTTTTCCCCTCCATTTTCTCTGCTTGTGTTTCTGTTGCTTCCTGTTTCACAAGGAAAACACCTGTATTAAGGAATATAATAGTAATCCTGCCTTTTTTCTAATAGAAATGATGCTGTGACAACTAGGGAATGAGATGATACAAATCTACCAAAGATGTTAATGTGTGATGTGTAAAAGTTATGCTGCCAAAGTGTGAGTGTGTGCGGTGGCACTTCTGAATCCTACCTGCTGGGTTTTTCAAAATGTGATGTAACTTGTTTTGATTGGACGTGGATATTTAATCTTCATCTCTATAATGAGGAATTCTTCCAGTTCAGTCCAAAAAAAACCACAGCAAGCAGAGATGTGTGTAGAGTAGAGTAGAGTAGAGTAATCTTTTATTATCCCACGAATGGGAAATTTGGGCGTTACAGGGCTCTTATAAATAAAAGACAGGTGTACAGAAGAAAAAAGAAAAAAAGAGGAAAGAGGAACAGGAACAAGAACAGTAGAGGAGAAAAAGAGAAAAACGAAGAAAACGGAGGAGCTATAAATAAATAATAGATTATAAATAATAGATTATTCATCTATCTATATATATATATATATATATATATAGTATATATATATATATATATATATATATATATATATATTAATATCTATAAATATATACATATACATATTTACAATGTATAATATACAAATATACACGTAATAGGTTCTGAATTAAAACATATAAGTAAATAAAAGCATAAAAAGTAATAAATGTAATAATAATAAATAATAAATAATAATAATAATAATAACAACAATAATATAATAATAATATACATCAACAATAATAGTAATATATATAATATAATATATCAAGGACGTGTGTGCACCGTAGTGAGAATACCCTGCAAAGACACATTTTGTATGTTTCATTTAAGACAAACTGACATTTTCCTCAGATTTTACCAGTCAGTCCAGATGTCCTTTTGATGTGTTAATGTGGCTTTTAGTTGGGGATGTTTATGTCTCTCTTTATTCTAAGAGATGGGAGCCTGGTCTTGTGTGGGTGTAAGAACCTCAGAGTGGACAGGCTATGCTGTAACGGCTTTTCCGTCTGTAGAATGAAGGCAGGGAGCTGACCAAAGAAGAGAAACAACGTTTGAGGAAAGAGAAGAAACAACAAAAAAAGGGCAAGAAAGATGAAAAGGGCCCAACAGAAAAAGGGACAGACAAGAAGGCAGCCACTTCAGCTGCCTCTCAACCAGTTACCCAAAGTCCAGCACAAAGGCAGGGACAAGGGCATTTATTATGGGTTCTTTCCTAAGCTGTCAAACTGCCTAATATCAGGCTTTACTAACACTTTCAGCTGAATTCACACAGTCTTTGGTCTCTGTAGTTACTGTATTGTTTACTATATGGTTCTAATATAGTTACTATTGGTCCCTAGAATTTTATTTTATTTTTTTTATTTGATGATGTATTCAAGGTGTCTTTAAAATCTTTGGGTTTATAATAGTAGTTTCCTGTTTTTGTTGCCAGCTCCTGCAGTCTGTCCTCATCACATGCAGTGCATGGAGTAATATATTTACATTTTGTGACTTTCCAGACACAGTTTAAAATTTATTTGGATACCCTCACAACTCTCTACACACAATACTCCAGAGCTTTACCCACAGTTATTATAATATATATATATATATATATATATATATATATATATATATATATATAAAAGCATCTTTTGGAAGGAGTAGCAGCCTCCAGTCATTTTAGGAATAGTCCATGGCCAATGTTTGTTTTTTTTTGGAAGATTCTTCCATTATTGGAAGAATTACACATCGAATAGGGAGGATCGGTGCACTGCTATTTTCTTATCTTTCCAGAGATACTCTTTTAGGTTCAGGTTAAGACTCTGACAGGGCCACTCCAGGAATTTCAGTTTCCCTGAAGTCACACTTGTGTTTTCTTGGAAGTATTCTTTTAGTTGTTAAGGCGGTGTAAGGGTGACGGTGGTCTAGTGGTAGGGTGCTTGTCTATGGACCTATGGCTCAAGAGGTCCCAGGTTTGAATCCCACCTCTAGCACTACCACCACTGGGTCCCTGAGCAAGACCCTTAACCCTGAGTTGCTCCAAGGGGACTGTCCCTGTAATTAGGACATGGAAGTCGCTCTGGATAAGAGCGTCTGCTAAATGCCGTAAATGTTTAGTTTAAATGTAAATCTGTTTACCCAACCAGAGATCCCGAATTAAAAAATTGTGCCACATGAAAGATTCTAAATAAAGATATTTAGTCTTTTAAAAATGAACAAAACACTGCAGGACCTAATTTTTGCTTTGTCATTGTGGAGTATTGCTTTTGCTGAGTGGAAAAACACAAACTGAATCCAAATGCTCTATTTTTGAATCTGTGTGAAATGTGGAGAATGCATAAGTTTGTGAAACCCTACTGTATGCACCAAATATTGGGTGCAGCTCTCTGATTGAGCTTTACTCCTCTGCATCCTTGTCTTGTAGCCCCATCAGCAGTGCCTGTTAGTGTTCATGCAGCAGAGTCCACTGTGTCTATGGACAAGCCAACGAAGAGCAAAGCGGAGCTAAAAGCGGAGCGAAGAGCACGGCAAGAAGCAGAACGAGCATCAAAACAATCCAAAAAGGAGCCAAGCTCACAACCCCCCTCCAGCAAGACGAAAGCTCCACCGAGTGAGCTCCAGCCAGGTAATATAACCCATCGCTGTTTGGTGAAAAGGTCTATAAGAGGACAAATACTGAAATTCCCTATTGGTGTCATATTCAGTTACGTTCGAACTGACTGAGGTGTTTGGTGATGTACTTTTTTTTTTTTTTTTTTTTTTTTATTTCTTCAGCTGTGAAACGATTACCGGAACATATTCAAGTAGATGATCCTGCAGTGGTGAAAAAATTGGCCAAGAAGCTGGAAAGACAACAGGTTAGTAAGATTAGCGTGTGTATTTAACTTCCTGACATAATTCTTGTGGTGATTTTTTTTATTTATTTATTTATTTATTTTTAATTGAACCCTTCTTTCTTTATTAATTTCTTCCCCTTTTCCTACCCTTAATGGTACTTTGGTGATCTTTCAGCACACTTACTTAAGATGCTTTACTTCCCATTTCTTTCAGAAGTCAGGGCAAGGAACCAGTATAATTGTGTCTCGAATCAAGGTCTGGGTCTACACTATGTGTGCCGTGGAGGTTTTTGGCTTTTCGTCGTGTTTGGTGTTTATTCTTTCCTTTCTTAATGCAGAGACAGATGGGACTACTTGTGTGAAGTGTACATTGTGTGTTTTGTTTTTATGTAGCATAGTTGGATCTGTTTTGGTTTCTGGAAATGCAGCAAACATTGGTGATTCTTCTTAAATAATGTATTTCCACTGAAGAATGTGGTACGGCATGATACAGCTACTAGTCCAAAAACTTAACTATCAATGTCCCCATCACCTGCAGAACTGTGAAAAGCATTGGGCTTCTCTGGAGGTTCTCTGGTAGTCACATGATTTCTCATGTGCTGCCTCTGTAGACATTACAACAAATACATATAGCGACAATTGAGAAACTGAGCTTTGTTTCACCTTTTATGTAGCATTTGCTTTTATGTAGAGATGGTGCGATCATTCTTTTTTTTTTTTCTTTACCAATATTTGCTGATACAGTCCTATATTTTTCTTTAACTTATTTTAATTGAAGCGCAATACACATGACCATCTAAAAGTAGGCCATGGAGAAAAAAAATGCATATTTACCCATTTTATGTGTGTGCTTTTAATGTAAAAATGACAAAAAAGCAAGCTATCATGCTACTTAACTACTCAAAAACTTTACTACCCCTCAGGGAGAAATACCTAGAAACAACTAAAAAAACAAAACAAAAAAAAACTTTTTCAATAATTTATATTTTTTACTGTTTATGTCTCTCTGACATCAATGCCTGTTGATATTGATATGGTCTCTATATTTTGTGAGGTATAGCAGAAAATAATTCTGGCTTGTAGAATTTTTTGAAATGGCAGACTCCAGTGAGGACATTTTCTGATGATTGGCACGGTTCTCTGTGCATACTTCCTGGCTCCGAACACTTTTACCCAGGAGAACCATCACAAATATTAAAGGGCAAAATGGGTCACTTTTGCCAACAAATGAGTGACAAAGTTGAATCTATACTATACTGTAACATATTGTACCACACGTTGGTGGAAAAACGCCATAGTGCATCTTGGTATCATTTGCTTGTTATCCATTTAATTTTTCATGTCTTGACCTGTGCATGTCATCTTAGTCAACATTTCATCAGCATTTCATTAAACTGTAGAACCATTGTTCTGTTGCAGCTTCAGTGCTGATCCTGAAGAGAAAAGATTACCCCTGCTCAGTAACTGCCATTTACTGGTGTTATCTTCAGTCGGTTGTCACAGTCCCTGTTCTTTGTTCTTGCAGATCCCACTGAGGTTAGACTATGGCTATAAAGTCAGCTTGTTTTCACACCTACACCAGTACAGCCGCAAAGCCCCCCTGACTCAGCAAATCAGGTACTGCACAATAAAAAAAAATCATGCAGCATAGTCCGATAGACAACATATAATAAATATAATATAGTAATATTTTTCACTTATAAAGGCTATTGCTGTGTTTCTTAATAAACTGTCATTTTTAGCATCCCTGCCACAGTCATCCATCCATCCATAGTGCGGTTGGGTCTGCAGTACTCGCAGGGAATCATAGCTGGCTCCAACGCTCGCTCTGTGGCCTTGCTGCATGCTTTTAAACAGGTACACAGCTAATTTCTCAACTTTTCATTTAGGGGTGAGCACGATGGTTGGCTTGATTCTCCATCCAGGTGGGATTGCCACTATTATTAAGGTTCATGGACAAGACTTCTAAGGTTTCATGTATTGTTAGCCACCCTAAAACAGTAGCTTGCAAGCCTTTAACACTCTCATAACTTTCTAAATGTGGTCTTGTTGGCCCTGATGACAATTTTGAGAACAACCAAGAGTTTGCACCCCCTTTGTTGGAATACCTACCTACTTTTATGGGAAAACTTTATACTAGGCATTAAAACAATTGCTGATAGCATTCAGCCACAAGAGCACCTGTTAGGTCAGGTACAAAGATGGGAAGATCAGCTTTGGTTACAAAAGTCATTTCGCTTCAAAACAAGGAAACTGGGCATCTACTGAGAAATGTCTGCATACATTTACATTTATGGCATTTAGCAGACCCTCTTATCCAGAGCGACTTACAACAGTGCTTTATTTCAACATTAGATCATCATCTTGGTAACCAGCACAGATCAGTATCAGTAACTGCTGATTAGCTAGTACCACCTAAGTAACAAACTAAGAGCCCTTGTGAGAAGTACATACCAGTTTTTTTTTTTTTTTTTTTAGACAATGGGAGCTTGCAGGTTTTACTAAATATAATTCTGAATACTTTTGAACATAGGGTGTACAATGACTATAGGTTTGGAGACCAAATGCAAAAATGTTTTCATTAATGTATATGTTTGAATTGAAATACCATGCGTTTTTTAATTAGTGGTTCTTACGACAAGTTAACATGCCATTTGTATTGTTACAGGTCATTCAAGACTATAATACCCCTCCAAATGAGGAGTTACCTAGGGACCTTGTGAACAAACTGAAGCCCTACATCAGGTTGGAGTTTTGTTTTGATGATCAGTATTTCCAGTACATGCTCACATGCATATTTTTTAGTCTGCCCTTAAACACTGCTAAATTGGTTAAAAAAAAGATGAAATACCAATGCATTTTAAAGATTGCTGGACTTCCTTTGCAGTTTTCTCAATCAATGTCGCCCCCTGTCTGCAAGCATGGGTAACGCAATAAAGTACCTCAAGAAAGAAATCTCTAATATTCCCAGCAACTGCAAAGAAGAAGAGGTCAGACTTTTGAATTTTAAGTCATAAAATACAAATGTTTTTTTTGTGCTCCTCTCCCTTTTAAGTGTAATTTAATTTTAATCTACAGGCTAAGAAGAAACTGTTGTCATGTATTGACGGCTATGTGCATTTGAAGATCACGTTAGCTGCTAAAGCCATCTCCAAAGGGGCAATCGATAAGATAAATGACGGTGATGTCATTTTAGTTTATGGATGGTAAGAGAACTGAATGGGTTTTCCTTCTCGTAGTGCTTGTTTCAAATTTACAGATACATTAAAGTGAATGTTTACAGGTAAAACCTATAAGAGCATTTATATTGTCATGCAGTTAATTTTTTTTGTTGATAGTATTATGCTGCTTAATAGATATTTTAAATTTCTAAATGTTTCATTAGTCTTCATGCATTCGTTATGGATGTTTTCCAGCTCGTCACTTGTGAATCACATCTTGTGTGCGGCCTTTGAAATGCAGAGGAAGTTCAGAGTCATTGTGGTGGACAGTCGGCCAAGATTGGAAGGCAGGGAGGCACTGAGACGCTTGGTGAAGAGAGGGATTCGTTGTACCTATGTACTCATATCGGCTGTGTCCTACATTCTGTCTGAGGTAACATAAGAAATTCACTAGAGTTAAAGTCTAGAGTTTTTTCCAGATGTTTAATGTTCTAACCGATTCTGACAGGTGTCCAAGGTGTTCCTTGGAGCTCATGCACTTCTGGCCAATGGATATGTGATGTCAAGAGTAGGAACTTCTCAAATTGCCCTTGTGGCCAAGGCCTACAATGTGCCTGTGCTGGTCTGCTGTGAGACCTACAAATTCTGCGAACGGGTACAGACGGACTCCTTTGTATCCAACGAACTTGGTAAGTGAGACAAGTTTGAGGCAGTTTGCACTGTACTTTAATAAACGTATTACCAATGCCTTATTATTTCTTGACAAATATATTAACAGATGACCCTGACGACCTAATTGTGACTCGAGAGGGAAAGACGCACTTGGCAGACTGGCAGAGCGTGAAGTCTCTTGGCTTGCTGAACTTGGTGTATGATGTAACACCTCCAGACTTTGTTGATGTGGTGATCACAGAGCTTGGCATGATCCCCTGTACCTCTGTGCCTGTAGTTCTCAGAGTCAAGAATGTGGATCAGTAGAGGCGGCTTCACTCGTATCTCTGCATCCACTACACACATGGGCTTTGGGTATAAAATAAACCTGCATCTAAAGTGGCACATGCTTATTAATTAAAGCTCACCTGTCTCTTTTTTTCCCCCCCTTGCCCTGACAAAATCACAGCTCTTTTTTGTTTTGTACACTTTGTAATGTTTGTGCAGTGAAGGTTAAAAAATGCGTCCATGCTTCTCAAATTTAATGTGTGTAGATGAATGAGAGAGAATGAACAGTAGCTAGTGTTAGCTTGTTAACAGTTTAACTAGAGAGATATTGTCCAGCACAGTTCGGTGACTTTCCTGCCCACACAGCTCATTTTACCAGTAAGTTATTGGCCTATGCTTGGTATGTGTTTGAGCAAGCAAATGACCGAACCGTCTGGGCTCGATAAGAAGGATCCTGTTGAAGCCCGATGTTTTCATTAAAGTATGATTTCATACACCCTGAGTTTTAGAGGCTGTTGTATATAGAACATGTTCACCACTTTAACGGTGCCGGACCAAAGCACTACAAAATCTTGTCATTGTAAATTTATCACTTAAATATTTGAACCCACTTCAACTTGATAGGATTTGCTTATGGATACGTTTAGCTTTTTTTCATATTCTTATAATCTTTATTATTTCCCTTGCTCAGAGTGACTTCTGATTTTTTTTTATAGCATCACCATGCATTAGCAAGCAGGAAAAATGTTAACCCATTACACCATGTTTTACTTATGAGTTCCAGAGTATGTAGACTCCTGTTTAAAAGGTAAGCTGAAGGTAAGTAAATGTAAAAAAATAGACGGAATAAACTGGCACACAGTACTGTTGTATGCTCAAAACTGCATCATTATCTAGGGTTTAAAAAAGGCAAAAGAGGTGCTGTTATAGTTCTTATATATTTATTCCATCACTTTAAATGCATATTAATTTCATTGTGTCAGAAGAAAGTTGCAATCAGTAAGGCCAAATAGTTAATGTCAGTTGCATATGGACACTGCACGTTTGACAGGTTTCCCACAGTCAGTGTAGCCTCACACTATACAAAAAATTTACATATATATTATATATCTTCATTGGATTTGCAATTTTGTCTTATGTCTGCTTCTGTGGAGACTGAATTGTCATGTTTTTCTTTCTTTCTAACCTTTCAATGCTTGCTTAATCCACCACTACTGTCTGAACAAGGCTCTCAAACAGTCTGGTGCAAATTTGAATACTGGTCATGTAGTGACTGGAAATTGTAAACATTTGGCAATAACAGAATAACTCAAACCCCTTATTTTGCATACCAAGCACCATATAAATGTAGGCATATAATATACTCGACACAAGTAAAACCTCAAAAGTACCAGTGTATCTTAAAAGTGATTTTTCTTTGGGTGCAAAAAGGAAGTGTCTGCAGTTAGATATTAAGGCCCTTGCCCAACATTGCAGTCCTCTAACAGTATAATGGATATTATGTTGCAGTAAATAAACAAAAAAACTAAATACTTGCTGCTTCTTAGTGCAGATTAAGTAGCACATAGCCTGAAAAGGCCATGGATCCTGTCAGTCACTGATTAAAATTTTCTCTGGGACATTCACCAGCATCTAAAAGGTGGAGCAATGAGCTCCCCAGCTTTTGCTCAGTGCAAAACAGTTTTACATTAAAAAATGTGAAACAATCTTAAGCACCCTTGCTAATAAAAAAGACCGCTAAAACGATAAACCTTCAATGCATCTGAGCATAAAATCACTGTGTTTTGAGCAGTGTTATCTACCAAGTTTTTGACAGAAAGCCTGAATTCATGTGCCTTTGGCTTTTCGCCTTTGGGTGAACCATAGCAGTGCTGAAATCACAACTGTGGAACCACCCAGTATCGCCATAACCTCCAGCATAGGAAACTGGCCCTGCAATTCAATGGAGAAGCTCATTAAATATGTATACAAAAACAGTCTTTCTATAATCCTTGGCAGTGGTAATTCCAACTGTAGAAAAATGTGTTACAGTACACTGTAGTGATCAACTGATATTATACTGCTCTTAATCTGATACATCACCCAAGAGGCAACTCTTACCCGTCTTAGGCATTTATATCCATGAAAGTTGTTGGCACAACTGCATTCAAAGAATCCTGGTCCATAGGGCATGCAGAGCGAGTTCTCAGGGCAGTCCCAGGCTACAGAGACAACAGTGAGTAAAACGGGTGCAGTAATCAAGAAAGTGAAAAAGTGAAAGTGACTATTCACATCATTGTGAAACACACCGCAACACAATCTTCCAATCTGGGGCAACTCCCTAACCAGTAGGCCACCGCTGCCCCACAAAAAAATAGAAATAACAAAACATTTAATGAAAGAATTGTTTGTGGACTTACACATGTGTCCAGTCTGATTGCAGGGATTCCTCTGTCCCTCACAGAGTCTAGTGTCCCTTTTAACCTCCACTCTGTCCCATGATATGTTCCCCCCTGGACAATCTAGCTTCATGGGCAGGATGCTGAATGAAAGGCAATGTTAGAGCAACATTTTTGGACAGTAGACACCAGACATTTGATTGACTGCGTTACTTACAGTTGTGTCAGATGATTAAAACCTTGAAATATAAAATCACTCAGGTTGGAAATTGGGTTGCTGGAGAGATCTCTGCAAAGCACACAATCAAGATAAGGCAACGGATCTGACATTTTCTGATAAAAAAACAAACAAACAAAAGAAACTGCTGAAGTGCAGAGTAGCCGCTCTAATACTCACATTAAGATTGCTGTTGATGCTTCATGGAGGTCTTCTATGTGACTCAGAGAGCAATTGGACAGATCCAGCCTGAAAGTACAACATGTCAGCATGTGGGTTTTGGAACCGTAACATGCTGAAGAAGCTGTTGTGGTGCATCCCTACCCGAAAACGTCCTCATGACTGCTATTTTTAAAGCAGCATCGCCCTTCTATCCGGCCTGCTGTCAGGCAGAGGTTCCACACAGCACTGCCAACCTGCACCGCTCCTCCACACACGTGACATAACTGGGGACAACACACAGAGTGACAACGGTGTCCAATATAACAGCCTAGGGCTGGCCAACAGGACTTATTTAAAGGTATTGTGATAAACTACAATCCCAATAGATCACTCCCTGAGTGTACTGTGATACTGTCAGTAATTAAAGACCACTGACAGCTTTACAGAGGGAGCAGAATGAACTGTATTTAGGTGCTGTGCAGTGGGGCGATAGTATCGTTTGTGGTACAACTGGTTCTTCTGCATGCAAATTAATGTAATGACAGAAAAAAATATCATGACACAAAGTGGATCATGAGAATTTCTTTAAGTACTGAGATGTTTTGCTACACCGGCCAGCCCTGTGACAGCCTTCCTATATGACTACATGCAGTATCGATACAGTATATTTATTTTAGCACCAGTGTGTGTGTTTCTGGGAATGCTCTTTCCAAAAACTGTGATCAATAAGCCCCATTGTTGCCATACCTGCGAATCGGTCTGCTGCGCGTGGACGAAAACGCTGGATAAAATAAATAAACCGTAAAATAAAAACAGAGCGGATAGTGTAAACATGCTGAAGCCAGCAGGCAGCTTCTCCGAGACGATCCAGTCACGTGATTTCGTGAGGCACCACGTGACGTCCAGCGCACGCTCTGATGGACCAATCAGCGCCGCGCTTTTGCTTTCCCATCTTTCTTCACGTCCCAGCTGCACTTCTTATAAAGCATCAATTCTTATACATTTGTTTCTTTTCGAGCCTCAATCAGTAAGCGTATCTGCACTCAATACTGCATACTATATTTGCACAGCTCATTTTTTATATAAACTGATCACTAACTTTGCACGAAACACTGTTGCACATACACCAACTGCACATTTCTACTACTCCTGTTATTCTATATCACCAACTGTACAAGTGTCTATAGAATTCTTATAACCCCCTACAACTTTTCCAACTTTGCGTCTATAATATATTTGACACACTGAACACGCAATAATATGTATTTACTGTTCTTCATTGTCAGTGACACTGTGAATACTGTAACAAATATCTTCACTTATACTGCACTTCCCAGTATTTAAACTATTACTGGTATATCTGATGAAATGGCAACTGCATTTCAACAGCTTTGTACCTCTGCACAATGAAATGTTGAATCTGATCTAATGTAATCTACCAAATAATTTACCACTATAATCTTATCCATGGAAACTGACCTCAGGTTAATGTATATTAGTTAGACCTAGTAATTTCCTTTTGATGGAAAAGATTAATTTGTAAATATATTTCAGTAAAATACACGTTGCAGTTTTCTATCCCAGATCTATTCATTTTTTATCCGAGATTATTTCATTTCAACCCTGATTCTTTTTGTCCGAAATCTATTGAATTGTTACCCCAGTCTTATTATTTTGATGTAATCCCAGGTCTATTCATTTAAACACAGATCCATCCATTTTATGCCAGTTCTATTCGTTTTGAAACAGATCTGTTTATTTTCACCGCAGTTCCCTTATTCAGACATTCTGATGCACTTGCTGACTGCAACACCAGCAGGAATGATACTGATACTTTTATAAATGAAATCATTACAACGATGCACAGAAAGGTAGCCGCATTTAAAGATGGTAAATTACAACACCCGCCTCCCCGGCTTAACTTGATGTCTTCTTAATGAAATGCATGTTCATATCCCCTGCAGACTCCTCGGAAAGGTCCATTAAAGCGCAGGGGTGGGGACCACTGCGCCGAAGTAAAACGGCCACATTCACATTCAAGTGTAAGAGCTGCTTGATTTCGTAGAAGTCATCGCTACACTATTATGACAATACCCAAATTATTATTTTTTGCCCTAAGGTCTCGAAGAAACGGTTTGACGCAATGGCGGAAGAAGAGACGCCCCCCGTTTTCTCGCTGTGTTGGTTTGATCCGGGGGACTGTTGCAATGCCTCGAGAATCAGTGGACACACATTGAATACATTATATCGACCTTCGGTGGAGAAGAAGCCCGAGGACGTCAAATCAAGCACTTTTCCTTTTTTGCTGGATTAGGGAGACGGGGAGCAGGGTTTAGACTTTGGACAGAATGATGATACAGGTCGGTTTGTTGTCGCCTCCTCGCTCGTTGGTGTATAGTGCAGACTGAGAGGGTTTGAGGACTGCAGCTTTCCAGCACACAGAGATTTCTCTCAAAGTTTCTCCGCCTTTGCTCCACCTGTGAACGGGATTCGGTGCTGATTCGGAGACTTTTCAGCAAGTCTGTCAGGAAGGGAGCAGAAAGGTTGGGAGGACGGACTGCTGAACTGCCAGCAGTGAAGGTGGAATTACCTCCAACTGCAACATGGCTGCTGCTGCTGCTCCTCACACGTTTAACGGGAGAAGTTTAGATCCTGACGTGAAATAAGTTTTTTTTGCCTACTCGCCCAAGGCAAGGAGCTTTCTGAGGGGATTTTTTTGTTGATTTGAACCCTAAACACCTAGACTAACCGATTCACCTAGCCTGGTATTTCCTTCTTGAACTGCCCGCCGCATCCGTGTAATCTCAGCTGTTGATTTGGCCCAAGAAAATGCATTTCTCAATCCCTGAGACGGAGGTTCGCTCGGGGGAGAACGGATCTACATACGTGGTGAGTGGGTGCTAACTTTGTGAGTGAGTGCATTTATTGTCAGGGAGCCAAAAAGCTGCAAAACCCAGACTGAGCTTCTGCCATCCTGCCACAGACAAGACGACAACAGTTTATTACTTTCATTGTTCCTCCATGTTTCCCAGTTCAGTCCTCCCTGAGTGAAGATGGTCAGAATATTAGGATCCTTAAACACCAGGAAGCAGATTTTGGCCTGTTAAATGTGGCAGTGTTGATTTCACTCAGTTGCATCCCTTCATGCTCTTATTAAGAGCCAGGAGCTGGTGGTGTTCTTCACAGGGCATGATCATGATCACCCCATCAGGTTGGGGTGATGGTCATATATTGGTGTTTTCTAAAAACAGTGTGCCGTCCTTCCAACAAAATGGCATGGTAAAGAATTAGGGATTATCTGCAACGCCAGTAGTTCCTGTCCAGCATAAAGCAGCTTTGGATCAGCCACCATGACTAATTTAGAGTGCTAATCCAGGAATCTGATGTATATTGTAGTCTAGGCCTTCTTGTCACATCCACTCTAAAGTGATGTCGGCACCACTAAAAAGTTATGGGTCAGTCATGGAGCGATCGACTGGCTGTGGGACCACGCTGCCTCATTTATTTGGGGGAAAAAGTTGAGTCTCAGGGTGGAGGAGCATGCAGCCTGGGTGGTTTTTGGTTAAGCGGGGCTAGAGATGATCTTTGTGAACGCGCCGAATCACCTTCAACTTGGACATCAAGCTCATCATCAAGTGGCAGGCCTGAAGTAGATCAACATGCCTTAGTCTGAAACATTCTAAGATGATTGTGCATACCACGGAAGGAAACTCTTTAACAGTCGCTGTTGAGATCCTCGTAAATCACACGGTGGATAGAAGGGTCTTTCAAGGCCACTCGGGGAGGGGAATGTCTCAGACCAGATGTCTGGATGCAAGCTGAAAGCCAGTGGCGTCTCTGTAATCATGGCCCTTCTGCCCTTTTGTTTTTAAAATGTGGAGAAAGGAGTGTAGGTTGTGCTGACACTGCTGTCAACTCATTCGTCTCTTTTTCCTCCCAGTGTACATCAGGCATGATTCACCAGGTGCAACATCTGTATGCAGAAGTGTGTGTGTGTGTGTGTGTGTATATATATATATATTATACTATAAAATATTCTTTACACTTTTCCCTTTCTTTCTTGTCATGGTAGTGAAAGTGCTTAGTGTGCTGTGTGCCTACACAGGGCTGGGCAGCAAAGTTGGCTCCCAGTTGGATTTGAAGGGATTGTCTCTGGTGTACCTTGGAACCACTGGCCTTGCAAAATATGCACACTTTGCAGTGAAGCCAGCATGGAAAATGAGGACGTGGGGATTTTTGCATTGTAAAGGACAGACTTCCTGTGCAGAAAACCTTTTCTTTATGATGGCTCACACTTCCTGGATACTTGAGGGCACTTCCTTTTTTAGTGTACGTAATTAAGTATAAAAGGTCTGGAAGGGTTGGCCAATGTATCCCTAACGCAGTCCTCAAACCTTTTTATAAGTCTAAGAAACCCTCTGTGGCTGGTATGTGTCCTTATGCACACACTCCAGAAACTTGTCTTTTTTTTTTTTCTTTTTTTTTTATAAAGCTTACTTGGTAGCTATCACTGACCTTTTAAAAGAGACATGATGATGTTCTATGCCATTACAGATGCGTTAAGCGGGCACCAGATGACTTTGGATTGAGGTCAGCTGGCTCATTTTATTTGATAACTTATTTTGAACAAGCACCTTTTTATATATGGGGCCAAAGCATACTGAGCAACTTAACAAAGCAATATTTTGAAGTCCTAGACCTTTTATACTTTCCAACACTGAGATAGCCAGAGCAGTGTATGAGGGGGTGTCTGAGCCTAAGTGGCTTTAGGGATGGCTGGAGGAATGGATACAACCTCTGAAAGTGTTCTGCACCCCCCTTGTTGACCCCCTGCAGACCAGTAGTCTTGGGTCTTATTAAAACTAATAGCTTTTTTTTTTTTTTTTTTTCTTGATGATAAAGTTAAATGAATAAATGCCCTCTGATGAATTAATCTAATCAGAATGTTTTTTGATGCATTTCGGCCTATGAGTGCTGAGATCATGACCCTGGTTTGAATAGGCGGCTCAAACTATTTATGGATGCTTTTAAGCAGTGGTCCCCAACCTTTTTGGCGCCATGGACCAGTTTCATGTAAAACAGTATTTTCACTGACCGACAAAAAAACAGCCTAAAAACATAGTGCATAAAAATATGCATACAAATTAAAATATTAAAAGATTACTCTACTCTTAAAAAAGCATAAAAATATGCTTGTTTTTTACAAATTTTTTGCAACCTTGTGGGCTTAAATTTTGATGTAACATCACGTGACTGAGATTTTTTTTACTAAAGAAACAAAACCAAAACCCTCTTTTAGACTCTAATAATCAATTACATGCTTTTAAAATCAGTATTTCTGTGCACCCCGGTAACAAATGACCCACGGACCGGTATTGGTCCACAGCCACAGGATGGACCAGGTTTTACATGTACTATCTGAAAGTAAATACAGGGAGCATAGATGTTTATTGCCTTTCCTTTCTCTCTGTAAAAAGATCTGTGTAACTGGGATTAATAAAAACTCACCACTCCTAGGGTCATGCTTTACATGGTTGTTTTTGTGGAGTGTAGCTCTAGTTTAATTACTAACAAATGATTGTCAAGTATTTTTTCCCCGCAGTGCCTTAGCTTGGTTAACACTGATTTTATTCTCTTTCTGCAGCTGCTGTTCTTGCTTTTCACTTTCTAAACATTAGAACATCCATGATGCATTATGTCTCACTGGGGGGGGGGGAAACCCCCTCCAAAAAAACTGGCTTACATTAAGATGGCACAGCAGATGTTTCTTCTGAATAGCTGAACAGTTAAGGCAAGCAAAATAAGCAGGGCAAGCAGCTCAGTGTGAGCGCACACTTCTTTTAAAATGCAGATCTGTATGAATGGTTGGCTGATATTTCTTAGAATTCTTGTTCATTCGGTCTGTTACGTAGTCAGTCTTGATGGCATCCCCCCCCCCCAACATTTTTTTGCAGTTGCATTCCACAGGAAGTTAAAAGTCAGCCGCATTTGTTTTTGTTTTACAGAATCTGATGAGCAAAGTGTTGAGTCAGTCAACTTTGGAAAGAAGAGAGAGAGTGTCAGTTTCTGAAAGGAGGATTTTTTGTACAATGTGCTGGATGACCATCAAATATCTCACAAACCAAAAAACAAAATATCCCTCCAGCCCCAACACATGCTATGCTTGCATTCGGAGGGGTGGAGGAGGTCAAATCTAAACATGATTTTTTGCACATTCCAAATGGTGTTTAATGGCACGGGTGCCATGTGATCTGCCTGAAGCTGGAGCCACCTTTTTTTTCCTTCTTTTTTTTACTGTGGTCGTAGTGAAACCAATGCCAATGTCAAGGCCTATGTCAGACTGAGGGTATGGTCAGCATAAAACTACCTATGTGGGTAGTTGGTCTGATTGGTATTCAGTCTGCTTAAAGGAATTGCCTGTGTTGCTCCTTGGTCAATGTTTGTTATTTATATATAAATATCTCTGCATTGCAGAGCTACTGAAATGATTCAAATTTAGGAATTACATTTTTCTGATATTTTGTTTCTTTTGGATCAAGAAGTTTTTAGTTAATATAAGAAGTGTTCCAGTTTGTATATATTTGCTCATTTCATTATTTAAAAATGGAAAACGCTTAAAGTCTAATGCAGGGATAATTATGATTATATAACTTTGGCATTCTTTGACCTGTCATTGCTTTCCTGTGATAAATTAGCAAGCTATTAAAGTGTGATTGCTCTTTTCAATTATGCATGTGATGTTAGATTCGTATTTAAAGAAAAGGGCACGGCTGAATGTCATTGGAGCTCTGTAGCAACGCTTTCACACTGCAGTGTTTGAAACCCACCTCACTGCAGAGCACTTCAGATGTATTTTTTTCATGAATTTTTTTTTTTTTTTTTTTTCCCCCCCCTCTTTTCTCTTCTTCAGGCATACAACATTCATGTTAATGGTGTGCTGCACTGCCGAGTACGCTACAGCCAGTTGTTAGGCCTGCATGAACAGGTAAGCCCCTTGAAGGTCTTTTTTAATGAATCTGTGTGAATGAAGGATGTCCTGTTGGGTTACTGCAGAGCCTTAAAGAGGGTTAAAGTAGATATTGAAAGTCATTGTGTTTATTCAGCAAATTTAGAATTGACCAGCAACCAAAAATATGAAGTGTGTAGTTGAAACTGAGCATTAAGGGAAAAATGGGGCTAAATCAGAGTTGGTCAAATTCCAGTCCAGTTGCCAGTGCATCGTACCACCCCTCCAGAAATGAGGAGTTGTGCGCTCCTGGGCAAGGTGATTTTTGATTGTGGTATGACACTGATGGAATTGTTGTTGGCTAGAGGGTCACTGAAAGCTGTTGCTTTGGATGTTGCTTCAGTGGTTTCTAAGTTGTTGTGCCTTTTTTTTTTTTTTTTTTTTCCCCCCCACATAGAATATTCAGAAACAGCTGCCACTCTGGATAGTCTAATCCAAACACTGGATACAACTGTGCTGTTTCTGTTCATATTAGATATTAACCCAAAATAATGTAACCCAGAAAAATATCAGAGTTGTTATATTTTAGTTAGGACAGCGGTGGCCTAGTGGTTAGGGAGTTGCCCTTGCATCGAAGATTGTGGGTTCAGTTCCCTCACCAGTAGGTTACCCTGAGGTACCCTTGAGCGAGGTACCCTTGAGCAAGGTACTTTCCCCGTCACTGCTCCCTGGGCGCTTTCAATAGCTGCCCACTGCTGCACGGTGTTTGTGTGCATGGGTGAAATGCAGAGGTCCAATTTTGTTGTGGTTCACTCTGTGCTGTGCTGTGACCTCGCAATAACAAGGGTTGTCACTTTCACTTTTTTCACTTTTAGGATATTTCCTATGACTCTGCTAGGTCATTGACATGACCCAGTGATGCTGGAACAGTTTAATGTAGCAAATGGGGTTGTATAGTGGTGAGCAAAATTTTTAACTTGGTAATTTTCTGTGACAGGTTTAAGAAAGCCATGTGCAAGTTATGGTTAGTTGGGGTGGGGGGGATTGAAAAGGGAACTAGTTACTGCACACCCAGAATGCTTGTGAGTAGTTGTCTGATTGACTAAATTAGACATTAGTACATGCAATATTGCATTGCCCATAACATATTCTATAATGTGAATTCACTGTGGTGTGGTAGGTTATGTTCAAAGATTCATCAAATCAGTCAAAACATTGATTTGCTTTTGAAAAAGCAATAGTCACTCCTACTCGATCAGTCATTGTTTAGTAATAAGGCAAAGAATGCCTTTGGTTATGTGATAAATCACTGAGAAAGATCATCCAGGTTTTTAGAACCTGTAGCGGTTTGTTGTTTAATGCAGAAAACTTTAATTATTCTGCTGGCAATGTAATGTTTTCTGGTCTGGCAGCAGCTGTTGTTAGGTAACCGGTCAAAGGAAGCCTTATGAGATCAGACGTTCTGGCTAAAGGTGTTGCCATGGTGTAAAGATTCAGCCACCTCACCGTGATTGCCCCACCAGACTAGAAGAGTAAACGTTTGCCCATGTGAAATATTGCCGTGAATGCCAAATGTTGATTTGCACCTTCTGTGAGTGCCAAAGGTTTTATGTCCAATTTGACGCCTTTTCATTAGTAATCCATATAGAACACACAGGTAGTTTAGATAAGATGTGATGCCTAATATGATTACAGGATGCATTTCAAGTATTTGCTGTTCACTTAGCTGCTCTCGTAGTTCTCTGCACAAATCCAGAGGTTTTGGCCTGTGAGTTATGAGTCTCATTCCAGAGAGATTCCTGCTCAAGGGGGGAAAAAACAATATTGCACTGTGCATAAGGGCAATGTGGTCACACTGTATTCCATCTTTATTCCTACAATGGAAACCATGATTACAAAAGACTTCTTTTGTGACAGTTATTGTTTGTTTGTTTCTGATTTTTATAACTTTTTTTTTTTTTTTTTCTTGTTTTTGTTCAGATAAAGAAAGAGTATGGGAACAATGTAGTACCTGCCTTCCCCCCAAAGAAGATTTTTACCCTCACACCAGCGGAGGTGGAGCAGCGGAGAGAGCAGCTGGAGAAGTACATGCAGGCCGGTAAGTGGAGCGTGACTGGAAGTGGTGCTTTTTCCACCTTGACCTGTGGGAACTCTACCTAGAGGGAGATTAAAATGTCTTCTGGGTTTAAATTCTCTCTGAAAGGTCAGCTGCTTTTTGTAGTTCACTTCAGCTGAGCTTACTCTTGTGGTATGCCAGGCTCTTGGAGAAGAATCAGACAGGGAAAAGTCACCTCCAGGCAGGATGACGTTTGATGTCTTCACTTGCACACAAGCCAGGATTCCCCAGCCTTTCTGACATCATTTGCCGTACAGAGGAGTGTTTTCCCTAAATCTGTGCAGTGATGCCTCTCTGCCTTCATATGTCTGTTGAGTCAATTAATTTATGACCTTTTTAGGAAAAGCCATGTGCAGGAAGCATGCGGTTACAGTAACTAGGTGGGGGAATTGAAAAGGGAACTGGATCTCAGAACAGTTGTCTGCTTGAATGTTTTTTCTTTTCTTAAATGTGTTTAAAAAGGTAGTTGAAGGCATTGATTTTCATTTTGACAATGCTGATTTTACACTAAAGTCACTCATGCTTGATTAGTCATTATTAAGAAAAAAACAAGGTGGTTGAAGGGTGCCTTTGTTATTGGGTGATGTTTTATAGTCATTTATCACAAGTTTTCTGGACCTGAGATGATTTGTTAAATCTGTGCAGTGGTACCTCTAGGTCATGCATTTTTGACCCAGTTAATTGATCACTTTTAAAGAGCTCAGGGCTACGTATTGTGGAGTTGGTTTTAGCAGGTCATGGGTTAAATTAGCCCCATGCAAAGAAAAGAAAAAAGAAAAAAAAGAACCAGTTGGACTGGCAGGACCATGAGCCGTTTGTTCAAATCCATTCCAGTTCTGGCGCATTCCGCTAAACAAGCTAAGCCTTGTTGAGCGTATTTGCTCATAGTCTGGGAGCACACAGGCTGTTCTTGGCCGACCACTCTTGCAGTTACATCATGGTTTAACACGGTTATGGAAAGTTAGCCACCTCAAACACACAGTCTGTTCAGAATGAAAAAATTGTTTGTTTATGTGAACGTGGTGTGTGTGCGCTTTTGGGGACTGCTGCCGTACTTTAATGAGAATGTCAATAAACATTTGTGTTTGTCCAGCTCGCCCTAGCTAACACGTTCTTCTTTTATTTATCCTTCATAAACACCCATTATTTATGCTGGTGTTCCGATAAGTCTATTGAGTAAAGCAACATGGATGATTTTATATACACTGTTATGTCAGTATAGCTGTATGGATTGCTGATATTGTATAAGGAAGCAATTAAAAGGCAATTTGGGACGGAAGCAGTCCTTCGGCATGATCGGGCAGGACTAAGCTGCAGTAGGCTGAATAAGATGATGTGTAGTTGGTTTTGCGACATCACAAATGTTACGATAATGAGCTTTATATGTAGCTTTGTTACCGTTTATGAGTAAAATACCCTGTGACTTTGTCCTGTATGCACAGCTTTACTTCATTCAAGTTAGAAGATAAAGGATATTACAAATCAACAGAGCAGCAAGAGAAATCAAGATACATTTCATGGATCGACACAGAGGCGCAATGGGTAGCGCTTCCTCACAGAAGATCCTGGTTTCAGTTCCCTTGTGGGGCAGCCTAGGCGTTCTCTGTATGGAGTCTGCATGTTCTCCCTGTGTCTGGGTGTGTGTTCTCCCACATGCCCAAGTCAGGAATGTCAGGTGGATTTGAGATTCTAAATTCCCCCCTAGGTGTGAGTTTGAGTGTTACTGTTTGTGTGTTGTTCCTGCAATAGACTGATGCTCTGTCTGTGGTGCTTCTCTGCCTTTTGCCCTACGAGTGCCGGGATAGGCTCTACTACCTGCAGTCTAACTCAGGATAAGCAGTTGAGATATTAAATGACTGATGCCTATCATTGGAACGATGTGAGCTTGTTTTTGTCATTTTGTGATTCATGAATGTAGCCAAACATTTGTGTGTGTGTGTGTGTGTGTGTGTGTGCGCACATGTGCGTGTACATATACATAATTTAAGCTAGCTCAAGTCTAATGCAAAATTCACAGGGATTATCAAGACTAATTATTCTGCAAGTAGTCTAATGAGGCTTGCTCCAGGCTGAACCAGTTAATGAAAGTCATCAAAATTTGTGACCCGTGGTTTTAAATGTCACAGTATTTCTGCCTAATCTTAGATGTGTGTTTATTTTTCCAACAGTGCGTCAAGATCCATTGCTGGGAGCGAGTGAGATGTTCAACAGCTTCCTGAGAAAAGCTCAACAGGTAAAAACTGCCATTTGCTGTTTGGAGCGGTAATATGCTTGAATAATTTAGATGTTTGTTGCTGGGACATCTTCTGTGTCCTCTTTTCTAATAACTGTCATTCCTGATTGTGGAGCCCCTTTTTCTCTCCTGAATGTCTGTTGGTATGTTGGCCTGCATACTGCTAACCAGAAGTTTAGGGACACGTATTGGAATGAGATTGTTGTGTATTAATTCATTTTGAAATCACTTTGACAATGTGAAATTATATTCCACTATTTAAATTTTTTAAAGCTTATAAGGAATGAAGTATGAAGCCACTAAGAATGAAATCCACGCCGAAAGCGTTTTGATCTGTGCTCTAAATAATCATTTGAGAAAGAAAATCAGTCCTGTCTCACCCCTACAGGCTATAGGACCTCCTGCCTGTGCAAGAGAGGAATAAGGAGGCAAGCAAAGAGGATGAATCAGCTGAGCACCAAAGAGTAGACTGAAAATGGCATGGTGCTGGTTGCAAGCATACAAAGCTTAGCACAGTGTGATGTCTTTCTTAGTGACTTCATGCGGTTTTTCCTTAACCTGCTTCTGTCTATATGTTAGCTTCTTAAGAACCATCGAGTCATGCAACAGCTAGCTACATAGTATGCCATTTTTGCTGGGGCTTTTATTTGGGCCCCTTTTGATACAATTTGCAAATATCTGCCTTTTTCAGTCCCCCCCTCAATGCTGGGACATTGACTATGACCGTTTTGTAGATAATGAATGCCACTGCGGCTCACCAGCTATCACTGACCTTCTTATATAAGAGACATGGTGCTGTTTATCACAGATTAGTAGTCAAGAGAGGACTGAATAGCATTGAATCTTTAGCTTGAAACCACATTTTAAGATATGGTTCGGGCAGATTAAACAAACTGGTTTTAAAAAAAAAAAAAAAAAAAGGCGAACTACTGTCATTTTCAGTAGGAGGCTGAGGAGTTTTGATAATCCTCCTTTTTGAGCAACACTGGGCCTACAGAGGAAACGAAGTTTAAATTTATGTTCAACACATGTTGAAGCCAGACTTCCCAAAGAGTTGTGGTGTTCTGACCTCTCCTATTTGTGTCTTTTGCAGGAGACGCAACAAGTCCCCACTGAAGAGGTCCAGCTGGAAATTTACCTGTCCAACGGCCAAAAAGTTAAAGTCAACATTTTGACATCAGACCATACTGAGGATGTGCTTGAGGTAAACATGTGATCTCACCATGGTGTCTGCAAGTCCTGTTGCAGATCGTCGTTTTAGGTGTTTAGCATTCTTTTGAATTAAGACACTGAGTTTTTATCTGCTGTGGCCATGCAGTTTTACCAGGAGGCTTTCAGGTGTAGCCTTCTGATTTAGTGTACTGGTGTCATGTTTTCTGGCGTATGTGAATTTTTAACTGGTTCGTGTCATAAGCGGTGTTATGTTGTAGGTCTGGTCAAAAATCTAATTTAGATATTTGTCCAAAGTTTTCTTCCCTAAACCTGGACACACAGCTTTTGTTGCCAACAAGTATATTTATGCTTCAAGACAGTTGCTGGTACTAGATTTAAGCTATGGACCATCTTCAAAGTCTGTAGTCTGCAGATTCAGGACTGGCATAAGAAAGCTTATTTGTTATTAATTGTTAATGTGATGCTGTTTGAGGCCAGTAAAACCTTTTACAGATACATTTTATATAATGCTAATCTGGAGGCCATAGACTTCCAATGACTTAAGGTCAAATCATCGTTTCAGCGTTGTTTCAAAACGTGACTGACTAGATTTAGGGGTTTAGAGGTGGAGTTGGGTCTTTGACCATAACTTTAAGTATGTTTGCAGTTCCTGCCAATAGTATTAAAGCAAAAGGGAGAATTTTCCGAGTCACTACCTAGTGTGACCTACGTTTTCACTGTAATACTGCATCAGTTTGTTAGTTTTGAGAAACAAAAACGCATTCTTATCATCATGCTATCTCACCAGGAAATGTACCCAATTAGTCAGTTTGCTCTACAAAGAATCGTCTACACATAAAAAAAAAAAGTTTACTTATCACTGAGAGTCTGACATTCCTGCCAAACCTTTAATCATGGCGAGCGAGACCAATTTCCGCTAGCCTTATGATTTTAAACTGGAGCTTGTTTGTTTTAGTTTAAACTCAAATAAAATACCTAAGCCCAGCTGACTGTCTGAGGGAAATGTGTTGCACCTGTCAGGATGTGGTCCAGCATGCCCTTCCGGTTTTCATATTGGCAAGATTATTAACACAGAAAACTGCAAACCTGCAATCTTGTGTTAATTTTAAAATACATTCTTTGTGTGTGACCTGTTTCCTGAAAAAAGTGGGGGGGGTGGTTTTCTATCAAAATCCCAAGGATTACAGGTTGCATGATGCCATTTTTTAAAATTCCCTCACAAATACTGTGATAATTGAAGTTTATTTTCAAAAGCCGAATAATTTACTTTAGTTTGCAGTGCTACATGATCAATGATGCCGAGGCATATTTGATTGTGTCCATAATGTCGAATAATTCTTTATTTAAAAGAATTCAAGTGATATTCAGTAAAGCTACAATGTTTACCCAGGACATGTGGCAAACTGAATCAACAACGAAATGTTCCTCTAGTTGAAGACTAAAGTTTGCTTGCAAGTCAGGAGATGTGACGGTGTGACATATTTTAAAGCCTGACCAATCTCTTCAGCTTATTTGATGCTACCGTTATCTTTGTCTCACACTGATTGCTCCTGATCACAAACATGCAAAGTTCTCAAAAGTTGGCAAACAAAAGTCCCTTTACCCTCTTTGGTTCTATTTTAAGCACATTTGACTTTGTGCCAGGATTGCTGTGATGCACTGCAGAGCTTCTGGATTTTATTATGCACAGCCCAGAGCCTTCCCTGTCACATTTTCATGTTGGACCATGTGGCCCTTCGTTATTGACTCACTGCCATTTCAGTCTCAGTGCTCTTTAAAGCACACTTGACACTTCAGTCTCAAACCTTCCAAGACAGAAACAGCTTGTGGCAGTAAATGGCCTTTAGCACCTGATGATACACATCCGAGTGATGAGTACGCCGATGACTAACGTGATCATGCGCTTTACTCGATTATGTTTAATAGTTAACAGAGAACTTCTGCCATTTGGTCTGCTTTCAGCAGTGAGATGAGTTCCCCAGCTTGAATGCGTTATGCCATGCCATTTATGACTCTTACTTGGAAAAAGTGTGCAATTTTAAAATGAATCACTATTGATTAATGACTAGTAATAATACACACCCTCTGTCTACTCTAGGACTGTCAGTAAAACAAGCTGACATTATATTAACCTACTGTTCTTGGCACTTAGAAATTCCTGATTTATTAATTATTTATTTGAACAAGATGAAGATAATGAGTGATAATCAGTGAAGATTAGGGATGAATTAAAGATTAGACCCCTTTAACAAGAACGTCCTTTCCCTCTACAGGCAGTTGCATCGAAACTTGACTTGCCCGAAGATTTGGTGGGCTATTTCAGCCTCTTCCTAGTTCAGGAAGGGGTGGAGGGAGGCTGCACATGTGAGTATAAAGCTTCCATTTGCTGAGTTTTATCGTAGGTCATCACATTGATGTCTAGCTGAAGTTTGAACGATATTTGCTTTGGGCGATGTGTTGACACTTTTTACCCAATTAACTTTGCTCTCAGTTTACATGCTGGAACACATTTGATCCTCTTAGCCCAGGATTTGAACCAAAGCCACCTTTTCAGACCTGAATTTGAAACACTAAAGCTATTTATGCTCAAAAAGGAGAACAAGTTCAAGTGGGAGAGCTGTGGTAAGCCATTGTTAGTAGGACGTTTACAACTGCGCTTTAGCCCGATTAATTCAACAGGTCATTACTTCTCAGATTTTGACCTTTTAACGGAAAGTGCACAAAGGACAATAGTTCTCGCTTTTCCATTAGTCATCCCTTTTTGCTACAGGACGTTTTAGAATAGCTGCTACCCCAACAATATTCAAACATGTTTATTTCACTGATTGTTTCTGTTTTACTTGCCTTGCAATATCCTGCTCATACTAATTTGCTTTAAACTTTTATTTTGATGTTATGTTAACCTGAAATGTTTACCTGTACGTGTAAAATATTGTGAAATTTGTAGACTATAATATAAAAAATAAATTTTAACAGTCTGCAATTATTCAAATGAAGAAAAAAAGACTAAATACACTACACAAACCCTTTAAAAAGGCTCTTTAAAAAATATTGATAGTAATTCATAAAATTCATCATCAGTCCTTCTTTTAGGGACAGTTAACAATATTTGCTGCTCTTGTGGGGAAAAAAATACAAATAGAGGGCACCTTTGTAATATGATTTAAGCATTTTGTAATATCTTGAATTAAAAATGTCTATTTTGGAAGGCTTATTAACTTGTGTAAGAGAAATTACATTTTGTGTCATGAAAACTCATGAAAAGTCATGATATTTTTGCCGTGTTGCTTTCATAGTGTGAAGAGAGACCAATAAAATGTGACACCTGTCTTTGAAATTTGACATTAAAAATACAAAGAGTTAAAATAAGTCATCACGCCAGTAAATTAAGATTGCATCGGTTTGAATTAGTTCTCCAGCATTTGTTTTATTTTTTATATTTTAACTGATTGAATTTGTGATTTAATCCACACTCCGTTTCCTTATTTTTGCTAGCACCACAGTGCTATTTATGCATGCGGTGCGAGTTCCTTTGCAGCTTTAATGCTTGAGTTGGCATTGTGTTTTCCTCAGAATTGCTGGAAGGACCCGATGCGTGTCTGACTGGAATTCTCCTTTTTAGTTTTTTGCAGATATTGGATCAGCTTTGGATCTTTTGTCTGTCTAGCTGCTTGTCTTTACCAAAATTTCATTCTGCTGCTTGGTACTATCTGAGGAAGGTGTTTCTCTGATAACCTTGTTAGCCATTTTGCCACATTTGAGTTGGGTCTCCACCATGTGGAGCTTTGGATGCCTTTGTTTTCCCTCGGGAAAAACTTGCTTCAGTACTTCACTTCCTTTGCATTTCCTTCTCTCCCTCCTTTGCCCTCTTTCTCTTCCACTCTGCTGTTTGCTAAACCCTTCCCTGGAAGCAGAGACAGATTTCTGTCATACATGATAAAAACCATTCCTCATGGAGGCCCTCTGTAAGCCCAAAGCAGCCTTGTGTTTGGCGTCACAGTCAGCTTAAAGTATAACAGCCTTCACATAGAGTCGATGATCTGGGAGACTGAATTTTGCGCCAACATATCTAGCAGTCTGTCAGTAAACAAAAGAAGTGAGACAGAGAGCATGTGCAGGAAAGCTAAGCATTCACTTTAGTTTACATTCCTTTCTTAGGAGATTTCATTCAGTTGTATGCTGTTTTGGGGAGATATTGCTGTTGGTTTCAGACAGTAATAATCTTCACTTTTTGTAGTAATGATGGATAAGAAAAGCTGAGTAATATGTACTGAAAGAACAGGTCAACAAGCCTAAACTAAATATTAGGTTTTCTTTCTGGGAATCTGGTTTGTGTCTGGTTAATCTTTACAATGCCGTGTAAATCTTGTAAGGCTCATTTGGTGTTATATTAATAGAAGCTAGACTTAACTATAGCTACTCAACTACATCAATATCCATACTTTCAGCTGATACCGATACATAATGCAAAACATGCAGGAATTGGGACTTGTCTAGATTTTCTTAAATCTTACAAACAAGGTAAAATGAGAAAAGTGAAGAAATTGTAGCTATATGTTCCAGTGCCAGAATTATTTTGTAGGGGAAATATTTCAAAGTAATGATGATTCTGAGGTCATTTTGATTTCCTTCTTATCAGTTTCATGAAAACAAACCATGACAGTTTTGTAAGATGTAGCATAGAGTGACAATGCTTGAAAGCATGGGCTTGTTAACGGATAACCATACACCTAATATTGGCTCCTGATCTGTGTTGGATAAACACATACACCCAACATGGTTGTTGTTAACACTCAGCTTTTTTGATATCAAGATGAACCCAAGAGGCATAAAGACTGAAAAATCAGACCTGTTTGCAGAAGGAGAAAAGACCTGCACTGATAATTTGAAGGGTGAGAAACTCACACCTGATTAAGCTAGGGTGTGCCACGAAATGAGTATGTGCTACTGTGGATGTCAACAGGACTATGATTAGTCTGTTTATTCAGCTCTTGATTCAATCGTGGCACTTGGATGAATCCAGTTGAGCCATTGTGTGCATAGAAATATAGTCAACTTGATCTGTTCTCTTGTGTTTGTGGCTTGGTGTAAGACAAGGCAATGGCTCCCTGCTATGTATTAGGGAAGCATAACATAATTGACAAGCAAGTAGACCGATCTTCTTGTCATCAATGAAGAAATATTGGTACTACACTTGCATTTTTATCTCCTTTTTAACTCTTAAAGACAATTTCATATCTGGAGAATTGTCATAATGAAAGCTAACAGAATGATGCAGCACTATGCCTCATGGAAATGTTTATGGTGGTGTGTTGTTCATCAGATCTTTGTCTTTTGATTCTGTATCTTACAACACCTCTTCACTTCCCTATCCCTCAGCTACCCTCTTCAAATCTCTGGAGTATTTTATTTTTTATTTTTTACTTTTTGGGAAACAGCTGCAACATCTACCCACTCCTTCCCTTGTGTCCTCAGCCTGCCAACTGATAAACATGTTTTTTTTGCCCCCTGGGCTTTGGCCAAGCACATTCTCTTCATTTCTTTTTGCTTGTTCTTGTTGCCATCTGAATGTCCTTGAAGGTACTCCTGCACTCACTCCCCTTCTGTTTGTTTCATCTTCATGTTTTCTCCCGTGATGGCAGTCGTGAGAAAGCTGCAGGAGTTTGAGCTGCCCTACGTGTCGGTCACCAGCCTGCACAACCCAGACTACCACATCGTTCTCCGCAAAAGGTACAACATTACAGCGCGGAAGAGCGAGTTAATATACCACTCTCTCGACATTAGAAGTGATGATATGTGATGTGATGTAACTTATCATAATATTACACATTTACTGATATTCTCATCAGGGGTTAAGACGTTCGCAGCTAAGTTCTGGTCCAAGGGAGTGTAATTAAATGGATTATTTTACAGAAGATTTTGCATCTGAATATTACCCTTTTTTTTTTTTATTTCTTTATGCATTTTGAATTGGATATTGCATGGTGGGTAAAAAAAAGTTACATTAAAGATTAATTTGGTACATTGAAAGTTACTTTTATGAATTTACTGTGCAAGTAGATGTTAGCTAAACAAACATATGCAGCTGAGTAGATACTTCCAGCACGTGTTTTGAAAGGGTTTTTTTTTTTTTTTTTTTTTTTTTTTTTTGGTAAGACATTATTCATGACTGCAAGATCCATTGAGGGAAATTAAGTACTGGACAGCGTTCTGTGTATCCAATGAAATCTAAAAATATGTAACTATGTTGGTTTGGATCAGGTCTTAATAGAGGTTTAGATTGTAGCACAGGTGAGTATTAGAAATCAATATGGGAAACAGGTTTGGACTACATTGTACTCATGTTAAAGAACTGGCATAGTTATAAGAAAAGCACAGATGTTTAGTGCAGTTTGGGCCAGCCCTAGGAGGAGTTCTGAAAATATATCCGTATAAAAAGAACACCCCAAAACAACATGTCATTCAAGGTCTGGAACATTATGTCCTCCCCCTAGTGATCTTTACTTTTGTAGTTGATAAATATTTGCTTAGTTATTGATTCCCTGATATGCAGTTTCTTTTGGTGAACTTGATGGCTGTGAAATATTTGTGCTGAAGCATTTCCTCCCTCTATTTCACAATACTCTCCCTCCTCCTTCATCTTCACATATACACTCCCTTCCTCTTCTTAAAGAGGCACAAGAGCCACAGCAGTTGCATGCAGACTTTTCTCCTTACTGACCCTGTAGAAGAGCCCCAGCCTCGCTGACCTACTTTTTCACAGAGTGGAGAAAGCAAGCCTTCAGCATGACTGAAGGGGGTGTTTTTATATAAAAAAAAAATGGAGGGAAAAAAAAAAAATCAGGAATGGGGTCTAGATTTCGCAGCTCAGAATATAAAACTTTGAGGCAACATGTGGAGACGGTGAAAATATTTTTATTACAAAAACGGGAATGCTGTGGGAGGGTTTTAACAGTCTGCAAGTAGGGCATTATACTTTTTACTCTTTGTAAAAATATAGAAGAAAAGTTGATTGCAGAACCTCACATGACAGCTTTCTGCTAAAAATTCCTTTTCTCACAGTTTACTATGTAGACACATTTATCTTGCCATTATACTTACAAGAACTTCTATGACATCCCATTCCAAATCCATGGGCATCAATATGGAATTGGTTCCTCTTTGCAGCTTTAGCAGCTTTCGCTCTTGTACAAGGCTTTCGGTCCATCGTATAATATTTATCACTCCCAAGGGCCATCAGTGATCTAAAACAGTGTTGTTTTTTAATTATGTGACAAAACCACTGAATGTCGGGGGGGAAAAATGGTTTGTTTTCTTATTCCTTTGCAGCTATTGGGACTCCGCATATGACAGTGATGTAATGGAGAACAGAGTGGGCCTTAACTTGTTATATGCACAGGTAACCTTTTTTCCTTTTTTAAATTCTGCTCAGTTCAAGTTAAAAGTAAGTTTATTGCATCATATAGGCCGACAGGACTTATAGAAAGCATGCTGGGTTCTCAAAATAGTTACTGTTTCTGCTTGGTTTCAGAACATGTCCTGTTCCTTTTCTGAAAATGGCAAATTATTTATATTTCTAAGTGATGTTGAGGTTGCACTGTTTAAGCCCAACATATTTCAGCCATGACTAATTGTGTTGAAGTCTCAAACATCTGATGTTCTACAGGATGATATTTCCCTGCGACACAGTTCGGTTTTTGCCTTTAAAAACCCAAAGCTGACACATTGAGTGTTCATTTTAAAAGCATTAATCATTAACAGCTGTATGAATTATTAAAATAATGGAAAATGGTGTCCTGAAAATAAGTGATCCTCTTTTAAGTATTCACAGCAGTCTTTACAGGACAAATTATATTCATTTTATGCTTCAAAGACTTCAGAAAATCTACAGGTTATTGGATTTTAGATTAATAGGTTAACTGGTTTCTTTTTACAGCAAATATATACTGTGTTGTGCCTGTGTTCATGTGATTTTATTTGGGATAAAGTGAGGTAAGGCTTTGCTTCTGTACTCAGACTGTGTCCGACATTGAGCGAGGCTGGATTCTCGTGAACAAAGAGCAGCATAGACAGCTGAAATCGCTGCAGGAGAAAGGCTCAAAGAAAGAGGTGAGAATGTACCTCCTGAGCATTGATGTTTCTGATCCCCCTGTCTGCAGTCTGGGAGCTAAGGCACTTTCTTTTTCTTTTCTTTTCTTTTTTTTTTTTAAGCTGAAAAACTGTGAAACTGAAAAGTGTGTTCTAAATTTCACCAAAAGCAAACAGCTTTTATTACTGATGGCTTGATGCCACTTCTCTTGAAAACCTCTCTGCCACTGATGCTAGTCAGATGTATGGTGTGGTGTTTTTTTATAAAGCTTACTAAGCTTTAAATAGATGTAGATTAATTTCAGGCACTTCAAAATGATCTAAAAGTATTATGTCTCCATTGCCCAAGCATTCTTCTACCTTGATAATAGACATCAATGTGCTCTCTGTCAAACTTTATCAACAAAATAAATGAAGAAGTCAGTGGTTGTAGTGTGGGGCTTATCCAGGTACCCTTTCTTCATTTGTTAATGTTGGGATCCATTTCTACTCTACTCCAAACCTTCTATATTTTACTTAAATTACACTGCACAACAAGCAATTTGGAATAATATTGCTTCCTTTCCAGCAACCATTCCAGCATGTCCTGTTTATATTACCAGTTGTGCACATTTTCATGTAGCTGTCTATTAAGCCTGCAGAGCTTTAGCTCCGCCCTGTCTAGTCTGCTTTTACATGAGATGACTGGTCAGAACAGCATTAATGTTAATAGCTCGATTAATTGAAGCTACAAACATGGGGGTCGAACAGATTCTCATGTCAATAAATATAATACACATAATTAACATCTTATACACAATAAAACATACTTTTAAGATCAAATAAAGTTGTGGGGCTTAATTTTTGCTTCATCAATTTTTTTTTAAGACACTAAAAGGCTTACTAGCATGCACGTACATACATGCTCACACTAAGGTGTGTGTGTGTGTTTTTGTTTTTTTTTTTAAATTGCTTTCTTTGTGTCATTTGCATGTAGTTCATCAGATTGGCCCAGACCCTGAAGTACTTTGGCTATATCAAGTTTGATCCCTGCATCACAGACTTCCCAGAAAAGGGGTGTCACGTCATTGTCAGCGCAGGCAACAATGAGCTCAACTTTCACATCAAACTGCCCAGTAACCAGATGAAGGAAGGCAGCTTCAAAGTCACACGCATGAGGTGCTGGCGGGTCACATCTTCTGTAAGTGTTAAAGTTTGGTTGATTTGGTAATAATGTTTGAGGTGCAGCTGAAACCTTTTTCACTTTCATACCAAACCAAGTTCATACCATACCATGGACAAAAATTTTGTTTTCCTGTAAACATCCAAGCTGAAAGGGCCTCACCACTCTGTAATGGTTTAGAGGGAGCATTTATCTCCGCACTTTAATTTGTGAATGTGTCAAAAATGTTTCTTAGGGGCAATGCCATGGAAGAACCATAGAAGAAGAATAGCTTAACCATTAAAATAAATGTGATTGTGAAGATCAAATGAATCTTACATCCATCTCTATAACCGCTTCCTTATTTAAGAGTGCTCTCTTAATCAGTTCTTGCTTCCCTGCACCTTCTTTTTGCTTATGCTTTTATGGGTAAAGTGTTTGGCTGTGGGTTAGGGCTGAAATGTACTGCGGCTGAGTTGTCTGTCATTGTCATTTGAAATGTTTTCCTCTCAGCCTGATTTAATAGTGATGCAATCGATGAGTAATGCATATTTTAACAATGTCTTAAAAGCTTTTTTTGCAAGATGGGTGGAAAAAAAAAAATAAATAAGGCCAAGTAGACAACATTTCTAGGGAGCAAATCAAGGCTGCAAGACAGCTTCCTGACCATTTCCTTCAACATCCTTTCTGCAGCCATAGCAGGAATATGATTTTACTTACACCAGAGGCGCCTATTTCTGTTCTGCAGATGGAGCCTGGTGATGTTAGTACCTGCTACAGTAGGCACGGACCAACTGTGTTGAAAAGAATCTCATTAAGGAGAGTGAGCACAAACAGTCTTCAAACAGCAATCAGTGCCAGCCACCCATCCATCTTACCCTTGGCTTTCATCCATCCAGTTTTAGAAATGTGCTGACTGCTTTGCTGTTTTCATCAGAATGTCTCTGCCTCACTAGTTTGCTGTAGTCACAGGATATTGGCACTGAACCGTGAACAATATCTCTGACTTGGCTCTTTTAAGGTTTTTTTTTTTTTTTTTTTTCCCCCCACTTCAGCAAATTGCAGATTGCTTTGGAGGCTGTAGTTTATAAGAGGCAAATTGTTTTTACAGATCTTCTCAACACTGGAACTATAGGTGCCGCATTTGTCATTATTTAGAGGACATGCAAAAAAGTCCATCAAATGGATAAGATGTTCCATATTACTCTCGGGTTTGCAGAAGAGACTGTAGAAAAAGATTAGTCGAAACCCAAACAGCCTGAGTGTCCTCAGGCCTTCCATTAGCAGGAATGATATAGTCCTTGTTCCAGAATGAGTCCGCTTTAGCTGAGGCATTGCCACTGTGGCTTTGAAAGAACAAAGTTATGTTGTTAATAACCTCCGAGGAGGCGCTAGAGTTTGTCTTATGTAGTAACTTAGAAAAACAGAGGGGGGAAAAAATCCAATTTTATTTTGTCCTTGTTTTTTTGCTGCCCTCATGAGATCAATGTGGAAACTAAGACGTTTGGGATGGCGGCATTACAAATAGAACTGATAGTGGAATCTTATTGAAATGTAATATTATGATTTTTGTTTGAAAGTCTGAAAAAAATGATCATGATGCACATAAAGCAAGGCAACATCTATGGGAGATGTGATGATAATGATGACGGTTATGCTTCTGCTCTTTAGCAAGTCCCAGTGGCCAATGGGACATCAATCCCTTGCAGCTCCAGCAAGTGTGAGGTCAAACTGGAACTGGCATTTGAATATCTGATGAGCAAAGACCGCCTGCAGTGGGTCACTATCACCAGTCCGCAGGTCAGCACAGCACTCGCACATCTGTTTTGAATTACCTCATGCTGAGAAAGGCTTAGCACAAAGTTAAAGCACACTTAAAAATAAAGCTTCCTAATTGGTAGTTTGTGTGCTTCTAGAAATCTTTTATTTGACTAACAATTCACAAATCTAATTAAGATTTATATATATATATATATATATCTTAATTAGATTTAGAATTGTTAGTCAAAATAAAAGATTTCTAGAGTTATTATATATATATATATATATATATATATATATATATATATATATATATATATTATATTATTATATATATATATATATATATATATATATATATATATATAAATTAAAATATATAAAATTATTAGTTATCTTCAAGCTCCAACAACTTATTTGTAAGTAAGGACAGTTGCCTTAAAATACTAATGTTAAATGGTGACATTTTCATAGTTATACCTTGGATGAACACTAAACCTACCCAGTAGTGTGTTTGTTTTATTTATTTATTTATTTATTTATTTATTTATTTGTAATGTTCATATACAACATCATGAAACAGAGCACACAGTGAACCACAACAAAATGCATCCTCTGCCCTTAACCCAGGCACCTTCCAATTATGGGGCCCTAACCTATAGGCACTGCAGACACTAGAATATTCTTATTTTATATAGATATATATAGATATATATATTAGATAGATTTTTAGATTTTGAACATTAGATTCAGTTTGATAAATTAAGTGATTATAACTTCACACACACACACCATTTAATCTATTTAAAGATTTTTATTATAATTTTGCTAAGGCGAGCTCAGAAAACATGGACACGACATGTTTATTAATTCTATTCACTTGACGTACAGAGCATACTGGATTGTTTCTAAACTGCTCTGGTTGATGTTTCTAGGCCATCATGATGAGCATCTGTCTGCAGTCAATGGTAGATGAACTGATGGTGAAGAAGTCTGGGGGAAGCATTAAGAAAGTCATACTGAGCAAAATCTGTTCCACAAATGTGAATGTGTTTTACAGTTCCTCTGATTAATGTGCATACTGTCAGTGAGGCTTGTTTACAGTTGGCCAGATCTTTTGTGTGTGTGTGTATGTATATGTGTGTATGTGTGTATATATATATATATATATATATATATATATATGAGTATATATATATATATATATATATATATATATATATATATATATATATATATATTCTACTTCTTTTTTTTTTTTTTTTTTGCACTACCTGAATTGGATCTGCTCTGCAATTAACTTGTACTATTTATTTATGACTTTAGAGCTAATATAGAGTCACAGGTCTGTTAAGTGAAATTTAAAGAGTTGCGTTATTATTGCAGTAATAAAAGTAAGACCTTATGCCAGAATGTGTCTAAATACACTTCAGTGCATAATTTATCAACATTTCTATTCCTGTAGGTTTCAGATAGCATCAAGTGATGTGGGTTTTATAACATTTTAAAGCTAACCAGATTATTAAGTGGGCTGTACTTCAAGAAGTCTTTTTTTTTTTTTTTTTTTTTTTTTTTTTTAATGGGACAATTTATTCTTTTTTGTTAAGTTATTTTGTTTGTTTATATTTTAAAGATATAATATTTTCCAAGAAGATGCTTTCAACCCATGTTCCCAACCAAATGCATTTCGATTTTATTTGTTTAGAACATGGAATTTTATATGAAGTGTTTTGTTGTGTTTTGCTTATACAGCTCTACAGCATTACGTTTCAGAAGTTAACCACCCTCCACCCTTATATACCCTGATGAGAAATTTAGATTTGTTTTTAGTATGCTTTATTACACTTTATAATCATCTGAATTTCCTTAAGTCTTTTTATTTATGTGATCTGTGTTCACTTACAAATGATACACATGATGTTAATAGATCAAAACTATTTTCTTAGTCTCATGATTGCTTTCCAGCTCGAAGGTCTAATTCATTATGTTCAGTTTGCTTTGTTTACCATGTGAAGATTCTTGAAAAACCTCTGATTATCTGTATTTCTAAGATTTTTTTTTTTCCTCTACCAGCTAGCATTTTTTTTTTTTTTTTTTTTTTTTTCTTCCCCCCCCCCCAATAGAAAGCCCAGGTCTCTCGAGGCTTTTCTTCTGTGTGTTCAGCTGGGATTTCACACACTCCTGTATATAGAGTTGCCTCAAAGCTTAGCACTGAGTAAACATTTGGGTGTTTATCCAGAGGCTTCACTGTTATTATGCTCTCGTGCCACTGGAGCGAAGGCACCATCTTGAGTCGAACTGTGAAACCTGTTCTCTGCACCCTCACAGATTTTAATAATAATACTGCATGTGTTCAGCAGATGCAGAAGAAGCGCCTCAACGATTCCATCCATCGATCAGACAGTCAGCAAGCTGTGAAGTCTCCTCCCTTACTGGTAAAAAAAAAAAAAAAAACTTTTTTTTTTTTTTTTTTTTTTTGGTGTGTGTATGAAATTTCAAGAAGTGAATAGGCAGGCTCTTCATTCATGAGGTGGGAACTTATGATAAATGCCCATTAAAACAAATACTTTTCAATTGAACTGTTTATTGCTTGCTTACAATGAATACATTTCAATATACAACAACATTTGTATCGTGATTTAAGTCTAAGATTAACTGTTATTTAAAAGAAACAAAAAAGCAAGACAAAAGTCACTTGCAAATAATCAGTCTTTAAAATATCTTTTATATCTTTAATAAATCAGTCATAACTTCTTAAAATCTAACATTTTAACCCATTCTTGTGCAATAAGAGAGACAAACATTTATCTATGAAATATTTGCAGTTTGGTAAGCTACTTAGCAAAGAGGTACCTGGTGTTCAGTAATAAAGTAAATTTAGTGATGAGTGTGATTTGTTATGCATTTTTAAAAAGTTGATGCCATTTCTTTGTTACTCCTCGGTTTTACAGAGACATTTTTCAGATTTAAAATCTGTGATTGAACAGCTAAGATGGTTGAACATTTGAATGTAAAGTTTGTTTTTAATGTCTCCAGGACTCACCTGACCCCAATCGTGAACAAGTAGTGAAACTCTCGGTGAGCTGACCCAGTTTTTCATATCCTGTAACGCACCGTATATGCACCCACCAGCTTTTTCTCAGTGTTTTTTCCACTTTTTTTTTTTTTTTTTTTTTTTTTTTTTAAGTGATGACATGATCATGAGGTAATGCACTCATTATACTCTCGTATGTGTTCCTCTAATCTTTGTGTTTAGACCAAGCTGAGTTCTGTCTCCCTAAGGGGGATCAGTGCCTCCAACTCAGCTAATGATATCAGTGGCAATGATTTCCATGGAAACTACGCCTTCGAGGGAATTGGAGATGATGACCTGTGATGCTCCTCTAAGACTTGAACTACAGGAGAGCTGAGCCAAGCCAAGTCTGTTGGAACAGAGTGGGGCACATGCGGTTCTGCAAGATTCCAACCCCACTGAGCACTCCTTTGCTGTAAGGTCTCTTACAGCAGTACGCCAATAGTCCAAAGCACACAGGCAAACATGCACATAGGGGCTGAATGGGTTTGGGAGAGAAAATTTCCCTGTTTTTCTGTTTTGTTTTGGGTTTTTTTTTTTTTTGTTACTTTTTTTAAAGGGGGGGGCAGGGGGCGGGTTAATTCACCAGAAATACTGTGCTCATATAGAGATAATAGTCGCTCTGCCTGTGGAAGGGAGAATTGAGGCAGGTTACTATTGTGGATTGGGCTGCAAAACATAAACAGAACAGCGTGTTGCATCATTTTGCTTTGTATTGCAGTTGTGAAATGCCTTCTAATATACTGAAAATGCATTAGGGAACATTTGGAACAGCAAGGATAGGCCTCAGACTAAAACAATTTGTTTAATCATATGAATGCCTTGATTTATCAGTACCACCAAAAAACTTCTGGGGACACAATGCTTAAAAATAAAAAAGAAGAAAAAAAAAAAACCTGATTGGTGTGAGGCACAACAATACCTTTCATGGGTTTGCAGAGTTTAGTTAGGGTTAGTTATTGCATCCTATAATGAGACTGGTTCATTGCCTAATAAGGATGCAGCTGACTTTAACCTTCATTAAGTACATCCTTAATAGAGACTCAAAGCTGTGCTTTCTCATTTGGTTTCTGTGACTAGGCATTAAATGAACTTCATTCCATTCTCAAGCTGTAGGTTGCAATGGAAAGCATTGCTTGCACCTGAACATTGGAGTTTTTACAAAATTGTTGTTCTAAAAGCTCTTTATGCATGATAATGATCTCGTACACTTAACAGCGTGATGGATTTTATTGTAAGACAGGTAAAGGTTCAGGGGAAACTGTTGCCTCCATTTCCTCCAGTGTGCCAATTTTTCAGTTCATTTTATTTGTAATTTTTTTTAACTCCAATCCATTATTGCTATGAACAGATGTCCAGGGTGTTTCTCTGTCTTTCGATCATTGAGCATTGGGATAGACTCCAGCACCCCTGCCACCCTGGTTTGCATAAGCAACGCCGATAATGATTTGAATGAACGAACAAACAAACAAATATCTTGACAGGTTTTAAACTGTAACTTACTCATCCTACTTGGTATCATTTTTTTTTTTTTGTCCTAGAGTGGCCTGCTTTTTCTCTTTGCCTTACAATAACGCTGCCGCCTTACAATTTCAGACCCATTTCAATCATAATCCAGCATTTGGAACAAATTGGCTTTACATCATTATGGTGTTGTGTCCTAGCCAATGGAAGCTCTGGCAAAAAATCTTGCAGAATTTAGTGGAGTTCTGTTGTGTGTTTGGCACAACCGCTAGCACATGCGGAACCCATGATTTTGCACAGTATTAACGAGGACAGATGGCATGGTTGATATTTATTGAGATATGAAACATGGAAAACATTCTCGAACATTTAGAAGTGGTTTTGATAATGTCATTTGATTTTTTTTTATTCCTGCTTTTTTTTTTTCCTCCTTTCTCTCAGCCACTATATTGTGAAAGGTTTCTCATAAATGCCAAAACTGTAGTTTACTAAAGCATTTTGCACAAAAAGCATTTAAAATCATGGTAATGTTGTCACTTTTATAAATGTACATGCAATTAAGAAAAAGTATTCTGAACATTTTACTAATATGTATTCTCATTAGTACTGAATAGTACAGTAGAAAGCATATAATCTAACAAGAAAATAGAAACTAACATTTATCACTGTTTACAGAATTGTAAAAATTGTGATTAGAAATTGAAAGAGAGAAGTGTTTACAAATTCCGCATCTGAATTTCAGTGATTGTCTTTTACTCATGCATCTTATTTTTTGAGAACATCATGCTTTTTTAATATCCATTTTGTATTTTATCGAATACATTGTGGCGATCATCTCAGAGGACTGTGCTAAAATGGTGCTTGGAAAATGGCTTTGTGGTGGCAGAATCATTAATCCGAGCAAAATAACCATATTTCCATCACGTGATGGCCTTCATTGCATAGACACGTTCACTAGTGTGATTGTTGCTTAACCAGAAAAAAATACTGTGTTTTAATTCATGGATGAAATGATTAATAATCATCACACTTGTCTGGGATGTAATGAAAGATGAGCATGTTTTACTATTGGTCAAAAGATGGAATTCTGATGGAATTATTTTTATTAATGTCTATTGTTCTTGTTTGCTCACCAGCATATCTAGAAAGAAAAGAGTTAATGATATTCTCCTACTAGTAGAGTATCACATGAAGCCTATAATTGTTTTCATCAGCATCACCATATTTAGGAACAACAAATGAAAGGATTTCAGTGGATATAGGTGCCAAATAAAGACATTTAAATGTGGTGGTGTTTTATTGGTTTCTTATTGATACATTTCATTCATTTTATATTTTACTGTAGAAAAACAGCAATGACAAAAGACCTCCTTGCTGTGACTGGTTGGTTTAGAAAATAAAGGTTCTTGCAATTCAGAGCATTTTTTAAATTATCTGATTCAGAGCAACATACGTTGCCTGATGACCAGGAGAGTCCCTGGAGCTACTTGGCATTAAGGGCCTTGCTGAAGGGTTCAAATGGTGCTAGTGCTGGAGATAGTCTGGTCCAAATCCAGTCTCCTAGTCTACAGCTGATAGCCCATCCACTATGTTACCTTCACACCAATTTGACCCCTCATACTAACATATGACTCATTCATTGACCTTAGCCTAGCTACAGTTCCACAACTCTATCCACCATGAATAGAAAAATCTGAGCAGACTTCTATATAACTGGAAAAACATCATCCTGTCATCTTCCAAATCTGGTTACTGTTTCAGTCCCATCAGCTGGCCTGTTCATTCTATTCCAAAGCTACTGGTGTTTGAAGACAAAAACATCAGCAAAGCAGCGTCACCACAAATGTTTTATTCCAGAATATTTAAGGCAATTATGAAAACACTGCATAATTACATAAAACACTCAAGCACCACACACACTGAAGGGGTCTCAATGTTCAATAATTATGGCAACCTGAAAGTTATAAACTGCATATAGGATTTATGGTCTGTTTTCATCAACTTAATGCCACTGGCAGCTAATATGTGCCAGACATTCTTTTGAAAGAAGACCAACAACAACAACAAAAAATCACACAAAAAATAAAACTTTGCATTAAGCAGGACTGTCTAATGTTTCCTATGCATCTTTTTGCTTCAAGTAACATCAGACAAAACAATGGGCTATATCACAGTTAAGACATACAAACAAAGCAATGCCATTCCCAGTTAATTACTCCTTAAATGAAATCTGCAGTGTTAATGACTCAGTTTGATACTGACAGTAATGTAAACACTGTTTGTAAAGGGGTGTTGTGCAGCTTAAAAATGTTATTTGGACAGCGAAAGGCCTCAGAGAAACCAAAGATGGTTTAATCAGTGAGAGAAAACAGTTTGACTGTTCTATAGGCAGCAGTGCAGAGCAATGGTGAAGAGGCATGCAAGGTAAACACTAAAGGAGGAATTGCATTTCATCAAGGTAGCAGTATATAATGTCTGTTTGGCACTGACAAATGAATCAAGGGCACGCTGTGCAGACCCCTAGGAGGTCTTTAAATGCCACTCTATCCTACTCAAAGGCATTTCAACATTCTGTTCTTCTTTAAATTTGTGCACGTATCTGTGTAGCAGCTTGGATGTTTTGTAGAAACACGAAAAACAAACGACACGAGGTGGATAAAACAAATGGCTGACTAAGCTTATGCTGGTACAATAACACCTCTCCATCTGCTATCTGCAGTACAATCTCAACTTCAAATGACTTATCATTGTACAGTCATTTCTCCCGTTGCCTGGCTACACTTCCTCGTCATCCTCCCCTTCGTCCTCGTTCTCAGGCAGCTGCACCTTCACCCAACCATCTGTGGCCAGTCCGTGCTTCTTCTGGTGCCGTTTGTAATTGTCCCAGTGGCCTGTGGTATAGCCACACTCCTGGCACTTATGGGGCTTCTCGCCAGTGTGGCGCAGCATGTGGCGCTTCAGGTTCATGCTCTGGTTGCAGCTGTAGTTGCAAATGGCGCACTGAAAGGGCTTGGCGCCTGAGTGCACTCGCTGGTGCCTCTTGAGATTGGCCAGGTTCCCACAGGCGTAATCACACAGGTGACACTTGTACGGCTTCTCACCTGTGTGTACTCGGTGGTGTCGCTTGAGGTTGTCAAAGTGGGCCGACGCGTAGTCGCACTGAGGGCACTTGTAGGGCTTCTCTCCGCTGTGAGTCTTCATGTGCCTGGCCAGGTGGTTGGGGTAGTGTGTGAGGAAGGGGCAGGCAGCACAGGTATACACTTTGTCTCCTCGATCGCCAGCAGTGCCTGGTGAGTCTTTTGTGAGCATCTCCAGGGTGCACTTGGCGCAGATCTGAGCTGAGGAGCCGTCCTCGTCATCCAGGGCAAGACCGCACAGCCTGCAGGTAAAGGGAAAAAGCAGGGGTGGCAGAGTTCTGGCCTGGCTTGGCTCCGAGGTCTGGGAAGAAGACTGTTGCTCTTGTTTCATGTCTGCAAACGCCTGCAGATATCTGCCATCACCTCCAACCTTCAAATTCGCTTCTGACCGCACACCTTCTGGCCTCACAGCTCCTGATGATAAATGAAACTTGGTAAGTCACCAACCTATTATATGATTTCGTGTCATTTTTTTTTTCTAATGCTTCTGCTTTGTGACCTAGATAAACAGCATAATCAAAAGAAAAGCACTAGCCTGATATGACTGTGTTACAAACAGTGGAAAGGAGACTTAGGATGAGAGAAAATTTTACCTTCACGTGAGGCAGTAGGAGTATCTTCTCTTCGTTTCTGGCCTACAGCAGGACGTCTGGGGATTTGGCCACTCAGTGCTCGCTGTATATTCTGAACAGGATTTGAGACTATATGCATCCGTTGGTGTCTTTTCAGGTTCCCCAGTGAACTGCAGGCAAAAGTGCAGTGCTCACATTTGTAGGGCTTCTCCCCAGTGTGGATACGCAAGTGCCTCTGCAGGTTTACTAGCTGAGCAGAGGCGTAAGAACACAGCAGGCATCTGTACGGCTTCTCTCCATTATGAACCTTCATGTGCCTCTTGACGTGGTTTGTGTAGCGAGAAGAGAAGCCACACAGCATGCAAGAGTGGACTTTCAGGGAGCCGTCTTCAATCCCACTCGATTCAGTGCCAGTCCCTGCAGGTTGTGAGACAGAACCTGAGCAGAGCCTGCGCTGGGCCCTTTCTGCTATGCCACTCATGCTCCCTTTGCAGCAACGCAAGCAGTAGGGCCCAACCAAGTCCATACCAGGTGCCAGAGGCTCGTCCAAAAGCTGAGTGCATCCCCTGCAGGTGAGGTAAGGGGGAAACGTGGGCTCAGATGTGCCTTCTTCACGCTCATTCTCGACAGCACGCAGGTCATCAGCGTCACTCTCCATGCTAAGACGACTGAAGGAGGAGCTCTCTTCGTCTCCCAGTTGGAAACCAGGCAGACTAATATCAGCTGCACACAGTCAGGGCAAAACAAACAATAGGACATTAACTTAGAATGTGCAGCTGTACATCTGTTCTAGCATAGAACAGAAGAGTACATTACAATAGAATGGAAACCGGTTTATCTACACGTTATAAGGCTTGATATACAATAAACCTCCCTAAGCAAGAAAGTGTATCCAATCAAATCCAGACTTGTCATATGAGTAAGCAAACAATAACACCCACAACAACATTTTAAATGTAACTGCCACTCTAACTGCACAACAATCATTGCAGTGAAAGCACAAACATCAGCAAGAAAGAGGACACTTTTAAAGAACACCGTTACCATACTCACAGTTAGGAGCTACAAGATCCCTCAGCTTAGAAGAACCAAAAAAGATGAATACGGACAAGATCACACAGAAAGCTTCAGTATATTCACGCACCGGCCCTCTCTCCCGTGCAGCCCTCTCCTCACACACAGAAGAAGTGAGTGTGTGACTGAAGCCTAGACTGGCCTTTATATTGGGCTTTTCAGAAACCCCTTGGTGGATGATTACCCAGCCTAATGATAATGATGATGACTATAATGGCTCTGCTGATGATGATGAGGGGGTGATGATGATGATGATGATGATGATGATGATGATGATGATAAAGACACCGAGAGGAGGAGGAGATGATGATGATGATGATGATGATGATGATGATGAATAAATGCCTTCCTGTAATGGTGTCCTTGATGATGATGGCTGTCTTGATGACCCTTATAATGGTGGCACATTGCTTTTTTTATGATTTGCTATTTTCAGATTGTGTGCCCTGACAGAATGCTTTAGCCAGCCAGAGAAATTTCCAGAGTACTGAACTCAATCTTTCAGCTGTGCATGAACATCCCCCCACCCTGTTACACACACACACATGCACACACACACACACACACACACACTCACACACACACAGCCATGTTGCACCATAACATTTTATATAATGACAGATAAAAACACTGGCATATGCTTTCCTCCATAAGCCTCACCATGTACAAACATCTCTCAAAATCATTCTCAACAAATCTCTACATTCTACAAAATCTCTGCTCAACTTGGAATTTAAAAAAAAAAATAAAAATGGGGCAGTGGTGGCCTAGTGGTTAGGGAGTTGCCCCGCATCGGAAGATTGTGGGTTCGATTCCCTCACAAGTAGGTTACCCTGAGGTACCCCTGAGCAAGGTACCGTACCCGTCACTGCTCCCCGGGCGCTTTCAATAGCTGCCCACTGCTGCACGGTGTTTGTGTGCATGGGTTAAAAGCAGAGGTCCAATTTTGTTGTGGTTCATGGTGTGCTGTGCTGTGACCTTGCAATGACAAGGGTTGTCACTTTCACTTTTTTCACTTTCATTATGAACAAACAATGTTATTGTTAAGCAACAACAACAACAATAATGAGGATAAATAAGGTTAAAGGCTGGTGACTCTGTAAGTCTGGATTCACATATGAACATATCTAAACTCTTAGTAACAATATCTGAATCCCTAGAACCTCACTATGTGATTTGTGATATAACTTTAATTCAAATAATCCTGTGTTTTTCCTCTCAAGTATGTTTTTAGGTATTATGTTTTTGAAATATTCATTTTTCAGAATATTCTTTTGTATTCAGTTCATTTAGTTTCTAACTGACCCTGAGAATTAGTGCAGCGAGTCATAAACTATTTCTAGCAAACTCAGCATACACTGAATATTGTAACTTTCAGTTTGCAGCTCGGCTATGAGTTTGTAATGAGCCTGCGACAGTTTCATATCTGCTGCTGTTTAGGATTTGATTTTAGTTTTTTGTGTTAGATCTTCACAATTAATGGTATTAATATGGATCAAACTATTAAAAAAAATAGGACTCATACGATCACCAGTTTTATGTCATGATTTTTCCCTCTGTTTTTAATTAAACAAACAAAAAAAAACCTAAGGTCATATATATAACATTGTGGCTATTGTGGAATAGGAAATAATTGCCTAATTGTTACCAGGAGGTGAAAGCACTAACATGCCTAAGAAACAAATGCTGCTTGGTTTGATACACTGCACTCACTTAATATTCTGTGCTGCCACATGGGTCCAAGTCATAGATAATATCATTTATTTTCAAGGCTAACAAGACTTTAAAACAACATCATGGATCTGTCCACTGAAGCTAGAAGGTTGAATTCACACGTATCCATTTCTAACCATGTGCATTTATGTACAATGAAAAAATACCAGAAAAAGAAGAAAAAAAATAAAAAACTTCTAGTTGTGCCTTGAATCCAGTGATTACTATAATAAGTTTAAACTTGAATATTAGGTTAGAAGACTTCTGAACATATAATTACACCAAATGAAAGGGCTGAACAAGCCATAAGATGAAGTATGATCACTAAAACATAATAGCCATAGTTATGCATGTGACATTATATTCGGTGTTCCCTAGCTGCACACACCCTGGTCTGGTCCCCTAGCAAAAGCAACATGCTAACTAGGCCTCCAGACTAGGAAAAAAGGAGACAACAGATGTACATTGTCATTAAGGGGAGCCTAATAAAAGTCTATACCCAAATGAATATACGGGCCTTGAAATTGACACCACCTCTGTTGAAGAATATTGTGATGCACTCCTTCATGAGGACGTCAGGTTTTTTTTTTTTGGTTTTTTTTAACCAATCCACAGCCCTGTGATTATTACTTGCCTTGCATGCTTACTTTGTGTCAGCTTCTTTTCACACACACAGCACGGTGGTTAGAGAAGCACAAGTGATGCAGTAATTGAGTTGTTTTGGTCAGCCGAGCATGCCACTTCAGATGCCAGTGTGGTGCCTCTGGTTTCCACAGAGGAGGCCGTTCATGCCAATGTTGTGTTGTCTGTTGTCAGTAATACTGCAGATAGTGCAGTGGTCATCCTCCCTCCTCCGAGAGGTCTACTTTTCTACACTTTAATTCAAAATGACATCTAACCCCCTGCCCTACCCATACCAATTCCTGAAGAACCTGCTGGAGTTGGGCTCTACACTTCAGGTTTATTCAACCCAAAAGTTAACTCCATTTCTTTTATTGCTGAATGCTGATGTGACTTTGGTATGTAGCACGGTCACGCCTTTATTATATCAGGGAGTTAAATGCTGTTGGAAAAATGATGGATTGTGTGAATATTTAGCCACAAACTCAGCATATGTGTGCAATGGATCTAATAATCTAGTCCAAGAAAATATACCAATGTGAAATTTTTGAAAATGAAAAAAGAAATATTTTATTATATACTAGGTTTTAATATCATTTTATTTTAGCCTCTAAATTCCAATTACATATAATGGAACATATTACCCAGCAGTCATCCAATCACATACATACAGTCCCCTTCATGATGTTGGGACGAATTCAGACATGATTAAAGTGCACATTGCAGACTTTAAATTGAGTTATCTGCATGCATTTCAGTTCAGCATGTAGAAATTACGACACTTTTTATACTTAGTCCCCCTCATTTCAAGGCACGATGCAGTTTTGCACATTTGCACAGTGCCAATGAAAGTCAAGGAAGCTATTATGAGGCTGAAAAACAAGAATAAAACCATTAGAGACATCAGTCAAACCTTATGAGTATGAAAATCAATCTGTCTGGAATATCATTAAGAAAAAAAGAATGCACTGGTGGGGGTTGGGCATGTATGCCACCAGTTCTGGCACACTTCATTGATGATGTAAATGCTGATGGCAGCTGCACAGTGAATTCTGAGATGTATAGAAACATTGGCTCAATTTCCAGTAAACGCCTCCAAACTCATTGGGTGCCGCTTCATCCTGCTACAAGAATATGATCCCAAACTTACAGTGAAGGCAACATGGGAGTTTCTCAAGACTAAAAAAAAAAATCACTAGAGAAGATACTCAGCACCTGGTTATGTCTATGAATCACAGACATCAGTCATTGCACGCAATGGATTTTTAACAAAGTACTAAACATGACTGCTTTAATCTTCTTCCTTTCGGCTGCTCCCGTTTAGGGGTCGCCACAGTGGATCACCCGTCTCCATTTCTTCCGGTCCTCTGCATCTTCCTCCTTCAAACCAACCACCTGCATGTCCTCTCACCACGTCCATAAAGCTCCTCTTTGGTCTTCCTCTTCTCTTTCCTGGCAGCTCCATCCTCAACATCCTCCTCCCAATATAATCCTCATGTCTCCTCTGGACATGTCCAAACCAACGCTACCTTGCTTCTCTAACTTTGTCTCCAAAACATCTAACCTGAGCTGTCCCTCTAATATACTCATTTCTAATCCTGTCCATCCTCGTCACACCCAATGAAAATCTCAGCATCTTTAACTCTTGACACCTCCAGCTCCGCCTCCTGCCTTTTTGTCAGTGCAAACATGACTGCTTTAATAGACCTCCCATTACTTTGTCGTGAACATTATGGTGCCCTGAAATAAGTGTGACTATAAATAAACAGAAAAACAATAAACAGTGTTAATTTCTACATGGTGAAATGGAAATGTACATAAAACTTCTTCAAATGTCAGGAATGCGCACGTTAACCACGTCTCAATCGTTTGATTCATAAACGCAGCGCAGGTTTAAGTCAAGGCAAAACGTGTCTTTGTTCCAAACATTATGAAGGACGCTGTATATTTGTAGCATCACCTTGAATCCGGTTACTATCCTTGTGCAATAACTGATATTCTCAAGTGGACAAGTCCTAAAATAAATCATCACAATTCTTTACATAAAACTCCCAGGTGTTATTTTCACTCCACACCATGAAAGTCATGAACTGAATTAATGCCACCAATTCAACTAAATAAGGCATTAGTAAGCATCTGCAATGGCTACCCACTAGCAAACTGTATCTATTTTTAAAGTCTTTTCATGATGCAACAGAATTTCCCTTTAATTAAGGAACCATAATTAAACCTTAAGAGCATGCTGGTGTTCTTCAAATTTTAAAAAGAATATTCACTTATTTCAACTACAAAAATAGCTCTTTAAAGAAGAATCCAAATATTTTTAAGGCACTCAAATTCATTCTCCTAGGACATCATGCAAAGAATCCTTCCTGACACCTTTATTTTTTTGAGAGCACCAGCAATGGTTTCAGTATAAATTAGCAAAATTTGTCAGGCTTTTTTACATGTCTCAAAACATGGATCTAATTCCATGTTGTCAAAACTGTTCAGGTGTTTGGGTAGCATCTTAAATGTGTACATTACTTTAACACAGACGGAGAAAGCCTGAGATTAAACATAAATGTTACTTTCTAAATGTGTCTTTTTTTTGCAGAACTACACAACATTGAATTAAACACGTAATGGTTTAATACCTCCAAACTAAGTAAACTTTACAGAAGAAAGAAAAGCCCTTCTAAATTCTATCAAGTTGATGTAACAAGATTTAAGTCCAAATGATTTAAAACATCCATTCTTTATTGTGAAGTTCTCAACATTATAGAGTTAAACAAGCAATCCCAAATGTTGAAAAAGATTAAAATCAATGTAAGAATACAAGCTTTCATCCTGACAATATTTTTGTTCAGCAATACAGTACATGTACTACCTAGTTTGGGTACATCCTGAATCTTAGAGGCTTTCACCGTAGTATCACCCAGACCAGTAGACCCTTGAGCAAGAAACTGTCCCCCAAGTTGGATGTATGGCTGCCCACTGCTCCATTTAGGTGGATGGGGTAAATGCAGAGGAAGACTTTTGTTGTAGTGTGTTGTGCTGTGGTGTGTTAATAGTCAAAATAGTCACTTGTAAAACCAACATGAATTCTTGTAAGACAGCTTGAGCTAAAAGCTTGTATCTCCTTGTGTTTTAGCACAACAGTTGCAATGCTAAAGAGAGACTGCACCACATGCAAAATGTATATATAGGCTGTTGTGCAGGAACCCAGCCCAAAACTTACCTGAAAACTTCTCCAGGCCTATGATCTTGCTGTCATTGTCAGGATCTGAGAAGTCGAGGTCTTGGCTGAGTAGAAAGTCGCCCTCAAAGGTAAGGCTTGCTGTAGTGTTAATGCCTACACCATCTTTAGAATCCACTGAAAAGCAGTCAAGGAGGATTTACAAGCTCAGATCCATGTGTATAACATCTCAGCATTAGAAAGATCTGACATCTGGAGTGAAAGCTACATTTCTAAAGATAAACGGATAGTTTAGACCAGGGGTTACCAACATGGTGCCCATGGGCACCAGGATGCCCCCAAGAACCACATGAATCGCCTGCAGACCTGTTCTAAAAACAGCACAACTCAGCTGGTGAGCAGCATCTAAAATTTAATTTTATCCTGTTGCTATTATTCTTCAATCACATTTGCATTTATACAGATTTGAAAATGACAATATAAAAAAAAAAAAGCATTTAAAATATGTTTATTATACATGAAGTTTAGAGAAGTTTAGGTTTTTTATCAAACTGGTAGCCCTTCTTATGGCTCAGTACCCATGAAGTAGCGCTCAGTTTCAAAAGGTTGCTGCAAGTCTTTCATTTTTATGTATATATGTCTCTGAAGACCAGTAGATTCTTATCACTTGATTTTTTTTGGTTCTGACATTTTGCTGCCATCTACTGGACATGGTTTCCAGAGTTAATACAAAGGGAAAAGGAAATCAAGGAATTTTTATGCACATGAGTAAATATCATATATTCACTACAGCCCTACTTCCAATGGAAATGAAATATGAGCTTCAAGCTTTAATGTTATTATCAAAGCATAAACTAATACCTGCCAAAATGTAACATATGCCAGAAAGGATTTATACAAAATGTATAGGATTTTGGAAAAAAGAAGGATATTTTTGTTGCAGCTTGCAACATTATTTGGCTAGTCCAAATAAATCAAGTAAAATCAGTAAAATGTGATTAGAGGAGGCCGAGATAACAGTACTGTGGGCAGGCAGTGCAGAATCCCTTTTGCCCCAAAGCCTATATTAACTTATGTCATGTTATCCGACAGATCATGGACACCTGTAACCGAAAACTATTTTTAAACTCACCTGATCCCATATGCATATTTAAACCAATATAAAATCGCAAACGGCTGGACAATATGAAAATGTATAGATTATTGTGATCTTTCGGCTGCTCCCGTTTAGGGGTCACCACAGCAGATCCGTCTCCATTTCTTCTAATCCTCTGCATCTTCTTCCCTCAAACCGACCACTTGCATATCCTTTCTCACAACATCCACAAACCTCCTCTTTGATCTTCCTCTGCTCCTCTTTCCTGGCAGCTCCATCTTCAACATCCTCCTCTCAGTATAATCCTCATGTCTCCTCTGGACATGTCCACACCAACGCAAACTTGCTTTTCTAACTTTGTCTCCAAAACGTCTAACCTGAGCTGTCCCTCTAATATACTAATTTCTAATCCTGTCCATCCTCGTCACACCCAACAGAAATCTCAGCCTTTTTAACTCTTCCAACTCCAGCTCCGCCTCCTGTTATTTTGTCAGTGCCACCGTCTCCAACCCATACAACATAGCTGGTCTCACTATTGTCCTGTAAACCTTCCCTTTTCCTCACTGCCATCATACATATCCTGAACTACTCTCACATACTTCTCTGTAACACCTGATTTCCTCATACAAAACCACAACTCCTCTCTAGGCACCCTGTCATCTGCTTTCTCCAAGTCCACAAAGGCACAATTTAACTCCTTCTGACCTTCTCCATCAACACCCTCAGAGCAAACTTTGCATCTGTGGTGCTCTTTCTGGGCATGAAACCATACTGCCTTTGACTATTCCTCACCTCTTTTCTTAACCTAGCTTCCACGACTCTTTCACATAACTTCATGCTGTGACTTATCAACTTTATCCCTCTATAGTTACTACAGTTCTGTGCATCACCCTTATTCTTGAAAACCAGTACCAGTACATTTCGTCTCCACTCCTCGGGCCTCCTCTCACTTTCCATGATTGTGATAAACAATCTGGTCACAATCTCCACTGCCATCTCTCCTAAACACCTTCATGCTTCCACTGGTATGTCATCAGGACCAACAGCCTTTTCATTCTTCACCCCATCCCTTACTTCCATCTTGCTTATTAGCTGCACTTCCTGATTTAATGTCCTCACATCATCCGATCTTCTCTCTCTCTCTCTCTCTCTCTCTCTCTCTCTCTCTCTCTCTCATTTTCTTTATTCATCAGCCGGTTGAAGTACTCCTTCCATCTGCTCAACACACTCTGTTCACCTGTGAGTGCGTTTCTGTCTCTATCTTTAATCATCCTGACCTGCAGCACATCTTTCCCAGCTCTGTCTCTCTGTCTAGCTAATTGAAATAGGTCCTTTTCTTCCTGTTTACTGTCCAAACCCTCATAAAATTTACCAAACACCTTATCTTTAGCCTTTGCCACTTCTTTTTATCCACCCTGTGCTTCATCTCCTTGTACTCCTGTCTATTTTCTTCATCTCTCTGACTGTTCCACTTCTTCTTCACTTGCCTCTACTTCTGTATACACTCCTGGACTTCTCGGTTCCACCACCAGGTTTCCTTATCCTCCTTCTTCCTTCCAGATGTCACACCAAGTACCTTTCTAACTGTATGCCTTACCAGCTCTTCAACACCAACCAGTGCCCATGTTAACTTCTGCCATACCTTCAACTTCCAGCTTCAAACTCATAACCCTATCTGACACCCTCTTCACCTCCAAATTCACATACTCTTCCTTCAAGATAACACCTACCCCATTCCTCCTTCCATATACGCTATGGTAAAACTATTTAAAACCTCCTCCAATACAGCTGGCCTTACTCCCTTCCATCTAGTCACACTCAAAATATCAACCTTCCTTCTCTCCATCATATCAGCTAATTGCTACCTGTACCAGTCATACTGCCAACATTCAAAGCTCCTACCCTCACTTCCACTCTCCTCCACTTCCTTCTCTCCTCCTTCCTCCGGACATGCCATCCTCCTCTTCTTCTCCTTTGGCCAACAGTAGCCCAATTTCCACCTGCTCCATGTAGGCTAACAGCTCTGGTGATGTAACGGTGGCAGGGTGCGGAGAGGACACCAACGCTGAGCAAGGAGTTCGGATCATAGTTTTATTATCTATATGTACAAAACAAGATCAAAGGACTGCAGTTCAAACCTAAACCAAGTTACCCAGAGTACCAAATACCACCATAATGTGTAGGCTGAGCCTAACGAATGAGCCACGCTCTGTTCTGACTCATCGGGGCTTAAATAGTCAGCCCCAATGAAGCACACCTGTGCCTTCATGAGCTTACACCGGATGCCCTTCCTGACCCAACCTTCCCCATTTATCCGGGCTTGGGACCAGCATGAAGAAATACACTGGCTTGTGCAACCCTAGTGACTGGGTTATTCATTATTGTGATCCAATCCCAATATTCTTTTCTGAGTGTATCATGATACTGTCAGCAATTAGAATACTCATACTCCTTATGATTTTGTGTGTAAAATGTAGGTGAAATACTTTATAATCATATTTTTGTGGTACTTTTGCTTTTATCTTCGATCAAACGAATATGATGGTAGAAAAAAATAACACTATATATGGTGTATTGTGGACATTTCTTGGAGAAGGATGTTTTTGCAATATTGCTCAGCACTACTTACACTTGACAGGCTGTGGATTCTGCTGTTTTCTTCTGGGCATCTTCCAGTCAGGCTTGCTGGATTTGTAGCCTCCACCACAAGCCCTCCTCCTCCTCCTCCTCCAAACCACCTATCAGCTCATTCTAGCAGAAACAAAAGCCCTGATTAAACGCTGCAGTGAAGAGAGATCAGACTCTGACCACACACACAGAGCACAGCCACCATCGCACTCCGCTGTCTTACTGAGAGCTCCTGAGCTCCTAATGTCATCTGAGAGCTCAGAGGATCTCCAGAGTGAGATAAACCCCTCTCACAGATTAAAGCACTAGTCCTGTCGCAGCGCCGCAGTTCATGTTTATTTCCCCAGCTGGTTGTGCAGCCCTTCCATCAGACTAAGAGCATTTCATCACATTGTACCTGCAGCTTGTGTCCCGACCAGCACACAGCTCCTCTGCAGAGACTAACGCGACGGGTTCCGTTCAGGAGCGCCTGTCAGCGGCCTGCCATCCCGCACAGCGCCGGGCCTGCGAGTCACAGGCGACTAATGCTCTTTCTTCACCACTTCATTAATTTCCACTGCCTTTGTATACATTTTCTTCCGCTGTTCGGACGTGTTTCCGTTTCCCACACGTATGGAGAGACGTAGCAGAGGGTCCTGCTGGTGGGAGTTGTAGTCACATCCCATCACATCTTCCAGGAAAGCGCCATTCAGTTCCACCACTGACCTGAAGACGAGCAAACACTGACAGCGTCAGACAGCTTCATACTTCATGGAAGAGCAGTGTGTTAATCACTACTGAGTGCTGTGATTATGGCATATATAAATATTATTAATGAACGACATGTTGTTATTGATGAGGCTTGTTCAGGGCAGGATGGGGTGCCGTGGGCAGCGCGTTCTCCTCGCAGTCAGGAGGTCCAGGGTTCGGTTCCCACGCAGGACGGCCTGAGTGCTTGCTTTGTGGAGTTTTCATTTTCTCTCTGCGAGAGTTTCCTCCAAGTTTCTCCCGCAGTCCAAAGACACGCACGTCAGCTGTGCCTGTGTGGCTGCCCTGCGATAGACTGGTGGCCCGTTTCTCTGTTTTTTTGCCCTGCGAGTGATGGGATGGACCAGCCATGACCCTACTCAGGATAAACACTTCAGATAAGTGATGATGACGACGACGATGATGATGATGATGATGATTATTATTATTATAATAAAGGACAATGCAATTACAACTATTGGTACTAGTATTATATTTAATTGATTATTTATTATATTCATTTATAATAATAAAGTTTTCGTTTAATGCAATGAAAATATTTTAAATATATATCACAATATATTTCACATTTATAATATTTATATTTATATTTTTTTCAGGTACCGCGGTCTGATTACCGTATTAACTCTAATAAATGCGCATGTGGCCGTAATAAAAGGAATTATGGAGTTGTGAGTTGTGATTAGGATTGTTATTAATCATTATAACGGACGGCAGTGTCTGGTTCCCTGTTTTAAAATGACAGATGTTTATATATATATATATATATATATATATATATATATATATAATATGAAATTAGACATATAATATAATATAAAGAAATATATATATATATGTCTAATTTCATATTTATATTGGTAGATATATGTTGGGGGCATTATAAAACATACATATAATGCTTTCGGCAGAGAGCATATCCGCTGTTATTAACTGAGCTGCTTCCTCACACTGCACGCGCTGTTTGTTGGGTTGTATTTTGGTAAACAAATGCCGTGTTGCTCTTCGGTGCGGATGAGCTGGGCTGGGCTGCAGTGCTGTGCTGCAGGGGGTCTCAGAGGTTAACGGGAATCCTCCGCCTCGACGTCACGCACGGTGCTCTCGGGCCCGCGGCGGCGGCGCGCGCGCTCTGCTACCTCCACGGCCGCGCGCGCTTTACAGCAGTGGGCGGGTCCGCGATCGCGAGCCTGGACGTGCGTGGCTTCGGTGGGCGGAGCTTCCTGACAGCGCCGAGCAGCAATAAGGCGAGAGCGAGGGGGAGAGAGGTAAGGGACACGTCTCTGCATCCTTTTCCTTTAGCTTTTACACACAATGTCCCGTTTGTGACCGCAGGGTCTCGGCAGCAGACTGCCGGCACACTGATGGAAAGCTCGGGTTTTGTCGAGGCTCAGCTGGAGGAGGTAACCTTGCCACTCCCTGCAGTGCTGTGACGCCTGGGCAGACCCTCTGATTAATTATTGAAACGATGCTCCGCGCTGCTGTTAGAGCGGATGGCCTGTCCCGGCTGCGGGGTTTATGGAAGCGGCTCGTGCTGGAGGGACGCTCAGTCAGAGAGAGCTGATGCGAGCAGCTGGTGTTGGAATAAAAAGCACAACTCAAGTGATTTACCGATTCAGAGAGCAGTGCGGGGAAAAGGGGAGGTGTGTCCACAACGAGCCTTCTGTCCTCATCTCTCTGACTGACTTGTGGGCCAGGGTACCAGCATGCTCCTCATCCTGCAAGACAGCAGCTTGTGTGTTTCAGAGCAGCCTGTAAAGCAACATTCCACTCACTGTGTGCAAGATCTACACCTGCAAGGTGTTGCTTTATTATTATTAATATTATTTTATTATTATTTGTAATCTCAGGAAACAAAACAGACTGCAGTTTCAGAACTGGGGTTTCCTTTTCTACCAAGCAGTGAACAATGTCATTCTTTATTTTCTCCCCTCATAATACTGAAGGTGCTTTTTGTCCCAAAGGCAGCCTTTGTTTCTCCTCCGTTGAGTGGGATCTTTAGAATGAAAACTAAATCTTGGCCTAAATGTTTAGAGGCAGCCCTGTCAGGCTCTGAAATCAGATTGTTGGATGTTTCTCTTGAGCCCCTTTGACAGTCTGACATTCACACACACACACACATACACAAACACACACACACACACACACACACACACACACACACACACACACATACACACACACACACACACACACACATACACACACACACACACACACACACATACATAGCAAGACAGACAGACACAGCCCTTCGTTTTTTATTTATTTATTTATTTCTCTGTTGTTTGTTAATCTTTGCTTTTGGAATTACTCCTTGTTTATTAAGAGCCCTTTGGGTCCATAACAATATTTGCTTTTGTGTGCAAAGTCCAGCTCATTTTGGGAGCATTGCTTCAGGACCACATTACATAGCCTGGGAAAAATGTTTCTTTTTAATCAGCTTTTCGCTGAGACAGAGAGCGAGCGTTTAAGCAAGTCAGAGGTAAGACGGAAGGGCCTCTGGCCTTGAGCTGATTATGTAATGCTGCCTGAGTCGTCTGATTCTGGTATTTGTCCAGAGACAAAAACTGTTGATAACTTTAATATCTCCCAGTCACCCCACAAACAATTCAGGACGGCCTCCTAGTAATCTCACATACAAACTTCTTTAACACACAGCCGAACGGAGAAACGCTGACCATGCACAGGGCATTTATTGTGCCTTACTTTACGCATACTTGTTACATACACATGTTTACAGACATCTGAACGCTGGCTTTTTATTATCTTTATATATTAGAAACTGTTTTATAGTCCAGTTACTCTACTGTTTCTTATACCTAGTTATTAGGGGAGGCCATATTTTATATGACATGAATTATTACTGTTATTACTAGTAGATGTACTAGCAGTAGCATCCTATATTATCTGTGTGATGGACATTCTAATGCAAAAAAGGAAAATACTGATATCCAAAGACTACAAGATGCCAGTGAGCCCCTAACCAATCACGGTCTTCGTGGGTATCACTGGGTGATTTAATGAATGTTCACTAAATTCACCAACAAAACTAAGATTCTCTTGGTTTTGGCCAGTCTTTAGCCATTTATGAAACTGGCCCCTGTTTTCTAAAGGGCCCTTATTTATTTACGAGTTCCATAATGTTTGTTTGTGTTTGTGTTTGTGAATTTTGCAAAATATAATTTAATATAATTTAACCCAGCCACTAGGGATCTATCCAAGCCCGGATAAATGGGGAGGCTTAAGTCACGAAGGGCATCCGGTATAAAACTTTTGCCAAATCTGTATGTCGACCAAGAAAAACAGATTTTCTTACCGGACCGGTCGAGGCCCGGGTTAACAACAACCACCACCAGTGCTGTTAGCCTACAGGGTGCAGGTCGAAATTGGGCTACTGTTGGCCAAAGGAGAAGTTAAAAATGATTATATCAGAGGGATAGCTCAGGTTAGATGTTTTGGAGACAAAGTTAGAGAAACAAGGTTTCGTTGGTTTGGACACGTCCAGAGGAGAGACGAGGGTTTAATTGGGAGGAGGATGTTTAAAACGGAGCTGCCAGGAAAGAGGGAAGAGGAAGATCAGAGAAGCGGTTTATGGACGTGGTGAGAGAGGACCTGCAGGTGGTCGGCTTGCAGGAGGAAGATGCAGAGGACCGGAAGAAATGGAAACGGATGATCTGATGTAGCGACCTCTAAACGGGAGCAGCCAAAAGAAGAAGATAATTCAGCATTATTTTATTACTCTTTCATGATCATTTTCCAAATCATGTTTACTTCTTAGAATCAAAATGAATGTTTCTGAAATTGCAATATGTGAATGATCTCTTTTCTGATTGGCTGCCCTGTATTCCAAAGACATCACAGGGCTGAAACACTCCTTAATATTGTTATCTTTAATTGCCTGCTCAGTCTTAGATTTCACTGTTGTTTTATGCCTTTTGGGAAGCTGTAGAGAATCCATTTTTGAAGAATTTAGAGAATCTCCCACAAAATCAGGCTTGTAAAAGGTGTTTTTTTTTCCCAAATTCACCTCCGCAATAGTTGCTTTGACTTGTAATGGATGCCTGTTGCTAAGAGGGTATCTCCTAGAGGGCCACTGTGTCTTATTAACTGGCCTGCACTCAGTACAATAAGGGTTTTGGACTTTTTAGGCAAGAATGAGTTATTGGGGGTGTTTTTGGCCTGGCGATTGAGTATAAAGTGATGTCAGTAATGGTGAAACTCTGTGGTTCTGATGATCAAATAACGTGAGCACCAAAATAAATATGATTATACTTGACGTACAGGCTATAATATCTCTGTCCTTCTGTTTATCACATTTCTGAGCCAGCCATGCAGTGCTTTTGATGAAAATATATATGACATAATAATGTCCTTGTTGATTAGGGCTATAAGATGCTTTTAACTCCAGAATGTACCTCTTTGAAGGCTTCTAAATGACATCTGAGCTAGTTTCTCTAAGGGAAGCAGCCATTAAACCCTTGAATGGTGCTGTCTGGATATTTTCTATAGTCTTCACCACTTATGTTAATGTGGTTGTAGGCAATTCGGTAGAAGTTAATCCTTGGCAGGACATTTTCTTCCAGTTAAATGTAATCTTTGATTAGACTTGCCTCAGCATAAGGGGTTTAACAATAAACGTATTTACAGGTAGGATATGGATCCTATATACCTGATATCCTATGATATATATACCTGATATACTATGATGAATGTGATGTTTTTCAGTTGATTTCAATAGATTTTTTCAGTTATGCTTTGGAAATGTTACAGCTTCATCATATTATCGGAGGAATGAGAATATAATGAGGATGGTTTTAATATGTTGTCGTGTGCACTGTATAGTCATTTTAAAGCTCATTTCTGAAACAAATAGCTGTGGTGTGGGAAGATTGAGAATATTCTTGGATTCGGGTTCAGATTTGGGTCAAAGCACGGTGTGGGGGATTTCTATCAACTATTAGGAATTCACTGTTTACTCCTTTATCTGAACCCTTTTGTCCTCATTCAGCAGTTTTATTTCCTCATGTTTTCAATGCACAACTCTTATGTAATCGACAGTGAAGATTATGAGCAATATGGTTAGAAGAAAATCATGTGATATATTGAAGATGCACTTAAACCTTATCTCCCGCAGTGATTTCCATGAATTCCCAGGATGCCTCTCTCTGGTTTACCATTAGGCAGCCAAATGATGCAATGTTTGCCTGCAGCTTCTGTCTTCATTTCTAGCTTTGGCCCTAACAAGGAGTCTTTGCTTTGGAGGAAGATGTTAACAAAAGAAATTTAATGTAATGTTACCGTTTAGGAAAATGAATTCACTTTGACCAGTGTAATTTGTGGCTCTATTGCATTTTCTAAGTATATGCAAGGTTTTGATAGGAATGGTAGTGAGCATGCTCTGCAAAGTAGATTCACATTCTCATAAGTGGGTCTGAATGCAGAAGGATTTTGTTTGGTGCATTTGGCCCAGGTTCTCAGTTCTCTCAGTTCTCTATAATGAACTGGTCCACTCAGCTTGTGTAAACATGGCCTAGCTAGTCCACTAAGCTGCTGTGTTTTCAACATGGATGATTCCTGTTTTTTTTTTTTTTTTCGCTGACTGTGTCCTCCCGACCCACTGCCCACATAAAATGTGGCAGAGACTACTCCACTCACAGTGCTCTTTCTGCTTTGTTCCACATCCAACTTTCTGGACAACTGTTAAAAAATTATTAATTTTAGATTGTCTTTTGTGTCCTCTGATCAGGTACCTTAACCATTTCTAAAACATCTACCATCAAGAGGTAGATGTTTTTTCGTTTAGCCACGGTCATAGAAGTTAATAAATCTAGTAAATAATACGCTTAGCAGTCAGAATGAGCTGGAACTTTAAAAAGTGTCTAACGTGAGTTTTGTGAATGGAATAAAATGTAGCGTTTTGTGTGACAGGAAAATGAGCTAGTTATTAGGCAGTGACTTTCCAGCGCTTGTTATCTGACTTTGTCCTTATGCGGCTGTGATTTTGCCTCGGTTGTGCCTTCAAGTGTGTAATTACAAAGACTATGACTCTGTCATGACAGGCAAAGACAAAAAATGTAATGCATTTAGCCTAGCAGCTTGTAAATGTGACATACTGCCACTGTAATAAAACCTGGTATCTCTATTTTTGTCATTTAGCTTTTATTTATAATTATAACATTATGCGGAAAAACATAAAATTATTATTTGAAAGCACCGGCTTCTTTATAACACTTTGGATCACCCGCATTGTTACTTGTTTGTCTCTCTTATAAAATTATAATTTTTTACAAACATGTTTGGCTCTAGGTGGCAAAAGTAATCTACTATTTCAGATAAGGTGGCAAGTGTAATGTGTAAAATCTTTAGTCAGATGGGCTATCTATCTATCTATCTATCTATCTATCTATGTATCTATCTATCTATCTATCTGTCTATCTATCTATCTGTCTGTCTATCTATTTATCTATCTATCTATCTGTCTGTCTATCTGTCTATCTATCTATCTATCTATCTAACTGTCTGTCTATCTGTCTATCTATCTATCTATCTATCTATCTATCTATCTATCTATCTATCTGTCTGTCTGTCTGTCTGTCTGTCTGTCTGTCTATCTGTCCATCACCCGTCTGTCCATCCATCCATCAATCCATCTGTCCATCCGTCTATCCATCTATCTATCATCTATAGGGGCAGCGGTGGCCTAGTGGTTAGGGAGTTGCCCCGCATCGGAAGATTGTGGGTTCGATTCCCTCAAAAGTAGGTTGCCCTGAGGTACCCCTGAGCAAGGTACCGTCCCCGTCACTGCTCCCCGGGCGATTTCAATAGCTGTCCATGGGTTAAAAGCAGAGGTCCAATTTCATTGTGGTTCATGGTGTGCAGTGCTGTGACCTCGCAATGACAAGGGTTGTCACTTTCACTTTTTTCACTTTTTTTCATCTGTCCATCCATCATGCATCTGTCCATCCATCTATCTATCTATCTGTCCGTCCGTCCATCCATCCGTCCATCCATCCATCTAGTCCGTAGTCCTTTCGTAGTCCTTTTTAAAAGTAGAGTCGTTGGTAATGACCCATGATTCACACCCACAATATAAATGGCCCTTTTCTCAGGCCAGTCATCACTGATTTAGTGGGGTCAGCTGATGGTTTGTGAGGGCACTTTAAAGAGGCTTTGTTCAGAGAATGGTGATATCCAGCTTGCTTGGTTGATCTAGAGCCAGTGAACACACCATGAAGTTAAAGTGAAAGTGAAAGCTTTTATTGTATTGCAACAATCAATTATTAAGTGCCCTTTAAGGGCTCATATCCTCTAGACATTCAGACAGTGTTCTTTGAAATATGACATCATTGCTCACAGTAATGATAAAATCATCATATTCTCCAGTTTAGCCCTACTTTTTTATCGCTTTCACATGGTTGTAGTGTTGCTTTGTAACTTTGTTCTGATGTAATAAGTCAAATGTTTGTAGCAATATGCATGCACAATGTCTTTTTCTTCTATCTTCATTTTAATGGGAGATAGCTAAGGTTTTTTGCAAAACTCATAAAGAGGTGTTTACATATTGTTGGCTACAGAAAATAATTAATCTTTTTTTTTCCAGAGTGATTTCTTTTGAAATACTGACAACAGAAGACACAGAAGGGAAAAGGTCCAGAAAGAAAGAAATAATAACTGGAGCTTTCTAAATGGAGAAAGTGATGATGACTTCCAGCTGGGAATCCTCTAGTATTTGTCTTTTTCGCTCTCTATCAATGCCTATGCTACTGCTTCCCACCAGCAAACCATAAAGGTCCCAAACACTCATTCATACACTGATAGGACCTGATTTGCTCATGCTGGTTTGCCTGGACTGTCCCACTTCCTACCATGAAGAGGCCCAAGCAGCAGTCCCAGCCCTTCAGCTTCCTAAGCTTCTTCAGCCGCAAGCCCAAATCCGACCCCAAGAGTGAAAAACCTGCTGCCCCAAGCCGAGAAGATGTGGCCATCATGTTAACACCCAACGAGCAGGAGCATGCAGAGCAGGTAAGAAAGCTTTTAAGATGCTATTCCTGCAACTATTGAAGCCAAAACTGCTCTCTCGTTTATTTCAATATTCAAATGTGATATCAGAAAAATAACTAAAAGATGTCAAGAGTATACTTAACAATTAGTTTACCTTTTATTGTTACTCTGTTAAAACAAATCAGCAATTAGACCAGAGATGCTAAATTTCTACTTAATATGTATGAGAAAGCACACACACACTTTCAGGAACTATCACAACATGTCCAGCAAGAAAGGCAGCATATAAGCTCCTTTAACTCAGTAGCACACAGCAAACTCCAGTTCCCCATGCTGATGCATTTTTCTGTGGCAAATGTGAACATCCATGTACCTGTCACGGTGGCGGGGAGCGGGAAGGACGTCATTGCCGAGCCAGAGATTCCTGAAGCACTTTTATTTAACCGAAACATGAAACCAGACACGAAACTGGAATACATCAGAAACAAAACCACCCATAACACAGGGCTTGGCCTATTAAATGAGCAGCGCTCTGTTCTGACTCATTGAGGCTTAAGTCGTCAGCCTCAATGTAGGACACCTGTGCCTCATGAGCTCAGGTTTGCTCAGTCAGAACAGAGCGCCCTCTACCATGAAGCAAAACAACCAAAACCCTCCAAACCCTGACATCACCCCCCCTCTCAAGGGCGCAACTCCGGAGGCGCTTCTCCAGTGCCAGAACCTGGAGGGGAGACAAGCCAGAACAACAAAAACATAGCCCCTTTAATGGGGTACAGGGTCAGGTCCATATTGTCAAATTAACAAACAAATATACGGGAAGGGGGACACAGTCATGTCTCGGGCTGCTGGCGGTGGCAAGGGGTACCCCAGAGCTTCAGTCCATATTCTCTCAAACAAGTTCTTCTTGTATTCCTGTGTCTCCTCCGTCACCCGATTCCTTGACTCAATATTGGGGTCTCTGGAGGAATCTTCTGATCGGCTGGAAAGCCTTGTCCTGTCAGCGTCTGTAAAATAGCTAGATACACAAGATTCTCTGTGGATAGAAGAGGAAGAGTCCCTTACCCAGTGTGCGCTCCACCTCAAGTCCCTGGCCTCCTCGCTCTCTGTGTCCACCCTTTCATGATATGAGGTGCAGAATTTCTCGTTCCTTATGCATATATGTCGTACAGGCTGCAAGTTCTGAGAAGGCTGATGAAGTGGACGTGTTATTGGCATGGTAAGCTGGAATTAGCGTGGCTGGTAAAGTGCAATTCCCTTCTGGAACAATCAGATGCAGATTGGCGTTTAGTCGTAGGGTTGGGCCAACTGGGATGATATTCACATGGGCATTTAGCATGAGGTTTGGGGGAAGAACAGCCGGCGTGAAGACTCTTTTGGGTGCACTGGCTGCAATAAAGGAAAGGTATCCTTCCACTGCTGCTGCAAAAGCTGTTGCTCTCCTCTGGCACTGCTGGCCTTTGGGAGGCCTGGGTAACTGTGTGCTTCCATCTCCGAGTGGCATGATAACTCGTGCTTTGCTCTTACTGACTTCACACTCGGCAACATGGGTTACTCCTCTCTGAGCAGGAGGGGGTTTGACTAATTCCTCAGCCTCTGGTATCTGTGGGTCCTCCACTGGCACATCAGATTGGGCTGTTGGATTGTCATCACTGTTAGCTTCCACAAAGATTCTTGAGCACTCCTCCTCTGGATCATTCGCCCGGGGGTCCCATAAGGATGGTCCGACTCACTGGAAAGCCTTGGCCTGAGTCTGAAAGAGAGCTAAACATAGAAGAATCTTTATGGTTCATAGAAGAGTCACTCTTGGCCCTGTGACACCCTGCTCCATGTACCTGCAGGGTGAATCTCACGAAGTCCAGGTTCTCAAATGTTTTTCCCATACCTCTGATGTGATCTTGCAGCTCAGTGAATTTACTGGTCTCCCTCCTGGCTTTTTCCAGTTCTAACACAGGGCTTGGCCTATTAAATGAGCCGCGCTCTGTTCTGGCTCATTGAGGCTTAAGTAGTCAGCCTCAATGTAGCACACCTGTGCTTCATGAGCTCAGGTGTGCTCAGTCAGAACAGAGCGCCCTCTACCGTGAACCAAAACAACCAAAACCCTCCAAACCCTGACAGTACCCTCCGCTACTCTGAGGGCAGATTTAAATTAGCTGAAGGGGGCATCTCCAAAATAGATTCTAACTATATATTTTCAAAGTCACTTTATTTATGCTAAAGGCTATTCTCTCCCAAAATTCTCTCTCCTAAAATTCCCTTATTAGTCATATCTGATTCTAACTTCACCTTATTAACTAGCGAGATTTTCCCTGATCACATGATACCACCAGTGTTGCTAGGATGAAAGCTAAGGCATGCTTCCAAGTCTTGTGACTTTTATCATGAAACCTTGAGCCAACATAAAGAAGATACCGTTTTTTGCTAAAAATAGCATATATGTTGAAGAAAGAGAATGCAATTTTCATTAATCTTCTTCTTCTTTCGGCTGCTCCCGGCTGCTTTTTGGCTGCTCCCGTTTAGGGGTTGCCACAGCGGATCAATTGTCTCCATTTCTTCTGGTCCTCTGCATCTTCTTGCTTCAAGCCAACAACCTGCATGTCCTCTCTCACCATGTCCATAAACCTAATCTTTGATCTTCCTCTTTTCCTGTTTCCTGGCAGCTGCATCTTTAACATCCTCCTCCCAATATAATTCTCATGTCTCCTCTGGACATGTGCAAACCAACGCAACCTTGCTTCTCTAACTTCAAAACGCCTAACCTGAGCTGTCCCTCTAGTATACTCATTTATAATCCTGTCCATCCTCGTCACACCCAACAAAAATCTCAGTATCCTGAACTCTGACACCTCCAGCTCCGCCTCCTGTCTTTTTGTCAATGCCACCGTCTCCAACCTATACAACATAGCTGGTCTCACTACTGTCCTTTAAACCTTCCCTTTTACTCTAGCTGGTACCTGTCTGTCACAAATCACTCCAGCCACTCTTCTCCACCCATTCCAACCTGCCTGCACTCTCTTCTTTACCTCTACTTCTGGGTTCCACCACCAGTTTTCCTTATCCTCCTTCTTCCTTCCAGATGTCACACCAAAGTACACTTCTAGCTGTCTGCCTTATCACTTCTGCAGTAGTTTCCCAGCAATCCAGTAGCTCATCAGCACCCCTCAGTGACAGTGTTAACTCCTGCCAGAATTCCACCTTTCAGTCCCTGTTCTTGAGCTTCCACCACTTGATCCTGTAGGTCATGCTACAGACTACCATCCTATGCTGTTTGGCTACACTCTCCCCTGTCACTACTTTGCAGTCTCCCTTCTGCAAAGGATATAATCTACCTGTGAGCATCTTCCTCCACTCTTATACGTCACCCTGTGCTCCTCCCTCTTCTTAAAATAAGTATTAACTACAGCCATTTCCATCGTTTTCACAAAATCTACAACCATCTGACCTTCAGCATTCCTCTCCTTGACACCATATCTACCCATCCACTCCTCATCACCTCTGTTCCCTTCACCAACATGAACATTAAAATGTGCACCAATCACCACTCCTTCTCCCCTGGGTAGATCTAACTCACTCCAGAATTCTTCTTGCTCTTCCATCTCACAACCAACTTGTGGGGCATAAGCACTAACATTCATTATCACTCTATCACTGCAGTCTTCATAAATAGTTTTGGGAAATGTTCTTTTTGTTCACAATGTTCACAAATGTTCTTTTTATTCACAGTATTCACTTCTGTTTTTTTTATTCACAGCCCTTGTGCAATGTTAAGTCAGCAACATTTTGTTTGCGTGATTTAGTTTTAAGTGAATAGAAGCCATATCTTACTGTAAATGCTCACATTAACTTAAGAGTTCAGTGAATACAATGTTTTTAGGACTAACATGTAGGACATAATATAAAAGAAAAGATATTGTAAAGGGTACAAAGGTCTGTAATGACTTACCATATTCATCGCTGTTGCTAGGTAAGACAGACTCTTCTGCCCTCATTTTATTTAATTAGTATTATTGCGAGTGTCTTCTTGCTGTTGCCAGGAAACAGAGTGGTTTAAACCTACATTTTACCCCATGAATGAACATGCACACACACACACACACACACACACACACACACACACACACACACACATGCACGCATGCACCCACACCCACACACACACACACACACAGCAGAGGGTCTGGCAGAGTAGAGTTAATCCATGACCTTAGTTACATTGTGGTATAGCAAATATATCAAGTATGCCCAAACAACCTTCATCACTCTGAACACATTTTAAGATTACAGTTAAAAGGTCCTTTATCATAGAAAAAAAATGAATATGAACATGTTTACAATTTTTTTTTCTGTTTACAATCTTTTCTGTTCCTCAGAGTGGTACCTGTAGATGAAGGTGGGTCTCTCTGGAAGAAACACTACACAAATATTGTTTCTAAATGAACACAGACATTCAGTGAACATTTTAAAATATATCACTTGAACTGATCCTTGCTGTTGTAATTGTAGGTGTACTATTTCTATATTAGGAAGTCCAGTAGAGATTATTATCGTATTAACTTCCACTTATGATAAATGCATATACATCACTTTGAGATAGAAAAGGATAAACTTTAGCAATATTTCAGGAGATGTAAAAATGATGCTATGCCTGACTAAAACAACATGGAAAAAATATACTAGCTGTCCATCGTTCAGTTGACTTGAACTACTTTTTGAACTACTTGAGGGGTGTGAATAACTTGTTTTTTTTTATTTTTGGTCATATTACACAGAACCCCAAGGCTGTGAACATTTTGCTTTGTCATTATGGGGTATTGTGTGCAGATTGGTTGGTATAATTGGTATAATTACATAATCCTGTTGTTAGCTTGTGTTAACCACCATGAGCTAACATGACGAAAACAAATTGACACAACTTACACAACTTCTTACTTTATTTATTTTTTTTTATTTGAATTTTTTAAATGATTTATATATTTTTATTAATTTTTATTTTTTAAAAACATGTTTAACACAAAAAGACAAGACACATGTGCATAGAAATGGATGCTTAACCGATGGAAAGATATGAATGTTTGAGTTTCCACCTCAGTACTTTAACTGAAAAGAGAATTTTTGTTTGCACCTGGTTGTACAACTTTTCCTGGTTAGAAAATTTGGGCAAATTTTAATTCAGCCTTTTTATTCCTGTGCCTGACATGCATAGAACTTGTTCTCTAAAGTGAAAATGTTTACAGGTTGCTATGGCCTCTAGTGCTCCCAGTATTTCACCTTTTTTCTTCATTTATAGTAGAAACCTTTGTGACTTCTACTGGAAAACAGATGCTAAGCCTGTCAATAGAATTTAGGAAATTAAAAAAATGAGTTCTGTTGTTTCCTAATAAAAGTAAAGTTAAGACCCTAAAAGTGATACTTCCAGATATTCCACAATAAATGCTGCCCTTTTAGGCTTGTCCAAATTTAAATATCACTGTCTATTTAGTGGGGCAGCGGTGGCCTAGTGGTTAGGGAGTTTGCCCCAGATCAGAAGATTGTGGGTTCGAACCCCTTCCCCCGGGTTGCCCTGAGGTCCAATCATTCACCCTGTGTGACTGGCTGACTGTCCATTTAGCTGAAGGCCTGTTTTGATTTAAAAACTGCAGTTTGTAGCAGAGTTATTAGAGCAGAAGATGAAAATGATTAAACAAGGTGCTGTTCTGGGCTGAAGCAAATATTTCATAGCAGCTTACAGAAGGCTTTGGACTATTTATTATAAGAATTTTTTCCCAACACATTTGAAGATTTCAGTTTTAAGGTGAACTTCATCAATTTTACCTGTTATCATAATGAAGTGGCAGCAATAGGAACCAGAGGTGTCAGTATGATGGGAAACATCTTTATATGTAAAAATATGTATTGCACTGTGCAAAAGTTTTAGGCAGGTGTGAAAAAATGCTGTAAACAAAGAATGCTTTCAGAAATATAAATAATGATTGTTTATTTTTATCAGTTCTCAAAATCAATATTTGGTGTTACTACCTTTTGCCTTCAAACCAGCATCAGTTCTTCTGGCCCCCACAGAGCCCTGATCTCAACATCATCCAGTGTGTCTGGATTACATGAAGAGACAGAAGGATGTGAGGAAGCCTACATCCACAGAAGATCTGTGGTTAGTTCTCCAAGATGTTTGGAACAACTGACCAGCCGAGTTCCTTCAAAATCTGCGTGCAAGTGTACCTAGAAGAACTAATGCTGTTTTGAAGGCAAAGGGTGGTCACACCAAATATTGATTTGATTTAGATTTCTCTTTTGTTCATTCACTGCATTTTGTTGATTGATGAAAATAAATGATCAACACTTCCATTTTTGAAAGCATTTTTTGTTTACAGCATTTTTTCAAAACCTGCCTAAAACCTTTGCACAGTGCTGTACTTTGTATGTACTCACTGTTGTTGCCAGTGGTTTAGACATTAATGGCTGTGTGTTGAGTTATTCTGAGGGACCAACAAATTCACACTTATACAAGCTGTACACTGACTACTTTACATTGTATCAAAATGTCATATCTTCGGTTTTGTCCCATTAAAAGATATAATCAAATATTAACTAAAATGTGAGGGGTGTACTCACTTTTGTGAGATACTGTATGTAAATACACTGGTTTCCAATCATTCATTTTTTTAGCCTAATTAGGGTCGTGGGGTGCTGGAGCTTATCCCAGCTCTCACAGGAACAAAGGCAGGGAAACACCCTGGACAGGTTACCAGTCCATCCCAGGGCAGACACACAGACAAACACACTCATCTCCAATCCACCTGATGTGCATGTCTTTGGATGGTGGGAGGAAAGCTCACAGAGGAAACCCACGTAGACAAGGGGAGAACATGCAAACTCCACAGAAAGGACCCGGGCCACCCTATCTGGGAATCGAACCCAGGACATTCTTGCTGTGAGGCGACAGTGCTACACACTACTTCACATGCCACCCCTACTGATTTTCATGACATCACAAAAAAATAAACTCAGAACGAGCAATTTTTACATATATATTGGATTATACAGATCAAATGAGCTGGGGAGTAAATGCTATTTCTCTGTACCATTAACATTAACATCTTTTGTTAAAAAAAACACAGGCACAAGACACAAGTTGATTTTCACATTATATAAATACTGCAATGCTTTCTTCTTTCTAGGACCCAAGCCTTGAGAGAAATGGTGGAGGAGAGAGTGGTGAAGGAGGATTGGTGAAGGGTGAAGTGGATGGGGGTGAGCAGCAAGCCGCCGAGTGTGGCAGCAGTGGCTCCACAGGGGTCTTGTCTCTGTCTTCGTCCAGCCAGGAGCAGTTGCTGGAGCACCTGGTGGAGTGTCCCCTGTGCCTGCTGAGCCAGCCCCGTGGTCACTTCCCCCGTCTGTCCTCCTGCCCGCACCGTGCCTGTGCTGACTGCCTGCGCCAGTATCTGCGCATAGAGATCTCTGAGAGCAGAGTGGGAATTGCCTGCCCACAATGCCCTGAGGCACTGGCCCCGCCGGACGTGCGTGCCATCCTGGATGATGGCGCCCTGCTGGAGCGCTTCGAGGAGTTCCAACTGCGCCGCTTCCTTGCTGCTGATCCCGACACGCGCTGGTGCCCCGCGCCAGACTGCAGGTTAACACAATCACACAGCTAATGACAGACAGATCACCACAGCAGAGCCTCTTAGGACATTAATTCATTGCACAAATTAACAATTACACACACCTGGAATTGATGCAGCTTGTCCAATGAGACAGAATGTTAGAATAAATTGGTGTATTTTTTTTTACTGTTAAACAGCTTCTTTAAAGAAACACATTGGCACTATTTGTGTAATGCATTTAACAAGTTGGAACATATTTGCCCTGGGAAAATGTGGGCATATACTACATTTTATATTAAATTTCCTTTTTTTTTCTATTAATTTCAGCAGATAAATAGAAAATTGCATATACCCAGTATATAACCTGGGCCTTTACTAACTTGTCTAAGAGCCAACTTTTAAATGTGTATATAATTATAACTTTAATAACTTTTTAGAAATTAATTTTGTTCTAGATATTATGAAAACCTACTTTCTGCTCTATTCAGAGTTTTTTGGAAAGAAGCGAGTAGTCATTTTTCTCTTCTTACCTGCCTGAAATTTAGAAATGGAAAGGCATGTGCATATTAATGTAGTAACTACTCGCTAAATGCTATAAATCTTTCAAGTCATTCTGGACACATTAGTATAGCATCGTGAACTATATGTATGACATTGGTATATGTAGCAGAAGAGAATAAATATTTGAAACCTTTGTATATCCCACCTCTATGGAAAGTGAGCACCAGATGAAAATCTACACTGCAGGCCACATGCTCTACCACACAAGTCCTGTGTGAATGAGTGCATTTCTTGCTGTTGCATTATACATAGCTCTAGAGGCCAGTGTTGGGTTTCCTCACATTAGCAGAAGCAGTTTAGTGCTGGGAAGCTGTGACTGACCAGTCAGATAATTGTTCCCTCTTGTCAACAATGGAGGATAAGGTGTCTTCTGCACTCGCTTTCTTCTGCTTACCTCCTTCATTCATGAATGAAATTAAAAAAAAAAAATCTAGAATAAATAACCGACTTTTAGTTTAGATTCTTGCTTTGCTTTCAGTCATAACTATAGATAAGGTCAAGACATGATGATCTACATGATGATATGCTACTGTAGAGTCACACTGCACTGTACAAATATCAGTGTAAGGAAAATTCTTGTCTGTAGATGAAACACATACACACTGGGCTGGCATCCCACACAGAAAAACAATTTTAATTACTACACATTAATGCATATTTCCTTAAAAAGAAGTTATAGAAGGCTGGGCTTTGCCTTCAGTGAGTTGCTGGCACAGCTTTAACACATCAGCTATTGTTTGTCTTTTTATACAAAATATCTCATTCTCACTGGCAATGAAACAACATTTTGTGGCTTATTAAACCTTTATAGCAGTTTTATTACATAAATACTGGTTATTTTAGAATTACAGGAATTTAGCATAATAGGGAAAACATCTTTAAGTTACACACAAAACGTTCTATACATTTAAATTTTATTTCTAATATGATAGGTTCATAAGTTACACAGAAATTGTACTTGTACACTAAAATTTGCTGCAAAACCCTACATTTTATTTCCTTGTGGAAGTTATTGGTTAATAACAGTCTCTTTAAAAAACCTCAAAACAACTCCCTGGGAATGTTGCAACTTTCGCACATTTCTGTTTCTCCATTATCTGAAAAACTTACTTACCTCAATGATTCTTTATTATAGGAAGTAGAAATGAGGTTGATACAGAGTGCCTGTACCCTGAAAGGTGTTCTGTTTGTGCAGTTATGCAGTGATAGCGTATGGCTGTGCGGAGTGTCCTAAGCTGAGCTGTGGCAGGGAGGGTTGTGACACTGAGTTCTGCTACCACTGCCGTCAGCTGTGGCACCCTGACCAAACATGTGATCAGGCCAGGCGACAACGTGCCCGTCACACCTCAGGGGCCAATGATGCCTCCACGCTCTATGTTTTCAGTGAGGAGCCTGGCGGAGGTATGACAAAGCATGCAGGCTTCCATCACGCCAGTCTTGTTCAATTTTGAATGTTTTTGTAATGTTCTTTATTTCTTTTTTCAACCTTTGAAAAGTAAGAAAAACTTATGAGAGTAATAACAAGTTACAAGTTTAGGCAATTTCTGTATGCATGCAGAGCTTACCATAGCACCAGAAAAAAAAGCTGATAAGCCAGAAAAATATGACTTAAATAAAGTCCAGATAGAGATGTCGGCACAAAGATCAGAAAACTATTTTTGATAGTGATTTACACTTGCATGTGTTAAAAGCTTCCAGAATTGATTGTAGATGAACATGTAGATGAAGAAGAGTGTGTTAAGCATGCAAATATGCTAAAGTTTTATTCTAAGCTTTCTTTATTCTGTATTTGCTGCCTTGCCCTTGCTCGTTTGCGTGAATTCGGCTGCTGTTGGTGCTGCAGATGCAGAGGAGATTAAAGCATGTCCACGCTGTGGTGCCTATATCATGAAGACCAATGATGGCAGCTGCAACAGGATGAACTGCACGGTGTGTGCGTGTCAGTTCTGTTGGCTGTGTATGCAAGAGATCACAGACGTGCACTACCTCAGGTACCAGCACCACCACGTGCACATGCACACACTTACACACATACAATTCTCCATTCACTACTAAAGATACATGTGTTGTTAATTAAGTGAAAGGCAGCTTAAGAGGCTAAATGTGTTGTACGTGTTCTTATCTATGTCTATAGACACAGCTCTTCTAATATTTCGTATGTTGCAACATTGAAGTGAAAGTGACTATCACACAGTGAAGCACAGCGAAATACAACCTCTGCATTTAACCCGCACATACGTGCAGCTATTTAAAGCGCCTGGGAAGCAGTGTTAGGGACAGTACCTTGCTCAAGGGTACCCAAGGGCAACTTCTGGTCTGGGATTCAAAGCCACAACCTTCTGATGCTGGGGCCAACTCCCTAACCACTACTGCTGCCCCACTGTCTCATTGCTATGACGACATAAGAGTATTTGTGAAGTCCGGTTCTGATGTTACATAATTAGCTACTTTTATCTTACTAATCCTAAACATTTTGATGGAAATGCATCATGAGAAAAGATAAGGCATGGCAGCTAAGGTATGTGTGGGCAGTTGTTTGTGTGAATGCATGTTTGAAGGGTAATAAAATGTCAGTGAAAGCTTTAGGCACTGTAACTGTATTTATGAGACTTGGAAAGATGGTGCGTTTGTTCCTTATATTTGTTTTGTTACACTGTTTGCGAATATATATTTTACTGCTTTTTTTCTGAAAGTGAAAAATGGCTTGATAATGTGTACATAAAGCCCATGTTGACTGCAAATTAAATAAACATTAGGGTGGCCTATGACTTTTGCACAGTACTATTTTATTTGAACCATCAGTGTCCTGTTCATCGTACTTTATTCTATCTTTTGTCATTACTCTAGCAAAAAGAGGAAGATTCATGTCATAACCCTGCCTTAGTGTGAAACAAGACAGTACCACACATAGCAAAAAATAAAAATATCACCTGCGAGTGTAAATGTAAACTTAACGAATATTTATTTTGACTTTATTTGACACAGTCACACACTTTTGTATTTTTGCCACCATTAACTCATTAAAATATGACACTACTGCAGCTGTCTTGATAGCTTCAGTGAGTTTGTTACTGAGCAGGCATGCAAACGCAGAAGCAGTGCTTCCATATTTTGCTTTTGGACTATCATTGCACTGAAGTTGAGGGCATCATTGATTTTTCCACTCTTGGGCACCAGCCAGGGCCTACTTTCATCAATTAATCAACGAAAACTCTTCATATTTCCATGCCTGTGCAACCCTACCCCCCCCAACCCTCCCCCTCCCACCCACACCCACACACACACACACAAAAATTGCTTGAAAACAATTAAGCTTAATTTAAGGAACATTCTTGCTTTTTGGAAGCTAAGAACTGTTTTACGTTTTACTAATATTAGTTTTTATATTACTGAAAGCCTGTATAATATTATACATACAGTTTTATTTAAAGATATTGAAAGTTTTTTTGATTGAGGTGTTTCTTTTTTACTTGCTATAATGGCTTGGCAGTGGAAAAAAATCATAGTCTTTGTGTGTGTGTCTGTGTATTTTTATTAAAATGGTATATGTCTGGCTCTTCTCTTTCACATCTTACTCACTGAATGTCCTTTTCCTGAGTGCTTATGTGCAAATAAGGACGATATGAAGCTCTACTCATGAACCTTTTCATTTCTTTTGTATGAACAATCTGATGCAATCTTCCTGTCCTAGCCAGCTTTACTGTTGAGCTATCAGTTTTTCCATCTACTATTATGTGGAAATGTCACTCATAGTGCAACAGTAATCACAGTTGTGGACATCGGAATAATAAAACACTAATTGCATGCATCATACTTCAGAAAGACTTGGAAATTAGAGTAATCAAGAGTGAGATCATAGTATATTGATCCTATTTGGGTGTGTGGGTTGTAAAAGAAACTGACTTGTTGAACATCATTCACTCATCAAATAGGAAGATGCAATTCCCAAACCAGTTTTAAACACCATCCTGTGCATGTCAAAGGACAAAAAAACCTTTCAAACACACAAATTGGACTGTTTGTCTGTGAATTCTCTGGCAAAGGTATTGTTGCTGACTTCATAAAATAACTTTTTTTCTGTTCTTGTGTCCAAGAAGTGGGAATTCAGAGGCAATGTTACTGTCTTTCTGTTGGATTCCTTTTGCAAGTGCTGGATTAGATATGATGTAAATGCTTATTCATTATTCAACTACTGGATTCATTTGAATCTCATCAGTTTAAAAGCACCCTTTCTTCCCACTTTCGTCACTCCGCCTCTCCATCACAACACAAGAAACACTAACTGTTGTTAGTACTTTATTGTAGGAAGTGTACACAATAAGTGTTTTTTGTACAAATTTTTTTTTATATGGCTACCCAGCTTAGAAACGTATAAATCAGCAGTAATGGAGGATTAAATAATTATCAAATCGTTTACAACAGGTTATAAATAGGAGTAACATACAAGACATCCATAGCAGTTTGATCCCTCTACTCCAGCATCTTTAACCAGTGAGAATTTTCTTCTCCTGTTCATGCTTTGGATGTTTTCTCAGTCCCTCAGGCTGTACATTCTGGGGAAAGAAACCATGGTCGCAGACACGGAAGGTCCTATGGCAGGTGGGCATGCTTCTGGGGGCTCCAGTAGTGATCTCACTCATTGCGGGCATTGCTATACCTGTCATCATCGTGGGCATCCCAATATACATGGGCCGCAAGGTAAAGAGACTTCTGCTTCATTGCTGTGTTACTGTACACTGCATAAAGGCTAGGCTTGTGGTGAAGTAGATCAATAAGCAGATTTATGGGATGAGTGGATTATAACGACAAGGTCATGCCAAAGGTTGGTCACATCTTAGAAAAATTAAGAGAGCTGCAAAATACATGAATGCAAATTTACGCAGATAGGTCAGACCTCATTTTGCACCTCCTAGCATAGCTTAATGAGCCAAATCCTTTTAGAAATACAACATTTTGATCTTTTTTTTTTCTACATATGGGCAAAGGCCTGTAAAGTATTTCTAAGTAGTACATTGGCAGTATGGTTACTTTGTATTGTTAATGGCTTCATTGCTTATGAATTGAATGAATTGTTTGTTGTAATTTATATTATTTTAATTGTTAATATTAATTGGAATTAAACAATTAATTGAACCTCTATGTATTTAAAAATCTTATTATATGCTATTCAGTGCCAATCATTTTACTCCACTTCATGCTGTGTCAAACAAATGAACTATATTGTATGGAAATGCATATACATATGCATATGTGCATAAAAGAGCTGCAATGTATTCTTCTTGTTCATGTCTTACTCTCTGCTTTAGGTCCATAGTCGCTGTAAGAAAAACAATATCTCAGGAAGTAAACATTACTTGACAGTGGCCAGTGGGGTCATGACATCAGTGTTTGTCTCTCCAGTCATAGCAGCCACTACCGTGGGTAAGAAAAGTATTACTGTGTTATTACTGTATCTAGCAGTTCTATAATTTTAATATATAATTCACATTTGCATACCCTTTTATAACAGTCACATACGGCTTATAATTCTGAGGGAGTTTTGAGGTCAAAGGTTGTAGACATTTAAAAAATGAGCCGATGAGAAGCGGTAATACTCTGCAAGGTAGTGGATACTTCACTTGGACTGGAGCCTAAAATGAATGTAGTTGGCTTGTGGCAGGTGTAAAGTGCTGAGTAAGAGTACAGTCTAATGGTGTTCATCCAAGGGAAGATCTCAGCACCAAATCATTCTCACGACACAGCTCTGCCTCCTGCTAGGACCCTCCATCTGGAAGTGATACTTTGTACATACACATGACAGTAAATAATCCACAAAAGCACACACATCCATAATAAGGGTATATGAAATATAAGTGGATTTTATTTTGTAAAGGTAACTGTTGTTTAATTCATACACTACATTACACTAGTCTGTCATACTTTTAAAAGTGAAAAAAAAGAAAGTGACAACCCTTGTCATTGCGAGGTCATAGCACAGCAGACAATGAACCACAACGAAATTGGACCTCTGCATTTAACCCATGCACACTGGGTTAACATCGTGCAGCAGTTGGCAGCTATTGAAAGCCCGGGGAGCAGTGATGGGGACGGCACCTTGCTCAAGGGTACCTCAGGGCAACCTATTGGGAAGGGGTTCGAACTCCCGATCCTCCGATCATGTGGCTAACACCCTAAAAATGTTGCACCGCTGCACCGCTGCCCTTTTGCTTCTGCTCTGGAAGAGATGTAGATGTTTTAATGGTTGTGGTCTGATCTCTACACAAAGGCTTTCAATGTCATTTGTTTAATTAGTCATTTGAAAACTCATCAACGGAGTCCTATGTATAGCCTAAAGTATATTAGGCTGCTAGTGTAATCTAGTGTATACTAGTGTCTTAGAGTTTAACATGACAAAAAAAAGCCAAACACATTTCATTATAGGTAGTGCATTTATAATGACTTATTGTTTCCTTTCCCTTTTTTTAAGCATTGCATATAGGTGCATCTCTATGAAGTTTATACAAATGCATATACATTCACATACTGGTAGCATATGTGCTGGTGTCTGCTTGCATGATCTCAGACAGGGTCAGAATTCGTATTGTCTCTCACATAAAGCAGTCCATTTAGATTTTTCCTCCTGCACACACACAGTATACACTGAAATACTGCTCCATCCTCCCCCAGACCCTCCCTCCCACCCACTTTGATGAGTCATGTGTCCTGTATTAGGGCTGCAGTAAGAGCTCCGGTGGCCAGATTACAGCGGCAGTCTGCCACTGAAGTGTCAGAGCGATCTCCATAGCGTGGTGTGAATTCACATTCACATTTTGTATTGCCCCCTCTCCTTCGCCCCCTCAATCCCCAGCACTCTTGCTCTCTCTTCTTGCCTGTGAATAGACCCATCTGTTCTCTAGCACCGACCTGGCCTCAGCAGAGCCACAGAGGGGCCCTCTCCCCAGAGCACAGCTCTGCCCCGGATTGGCCTCAACAATGTTACTCTGTTCTGCTCTGCACCCTCGCAATGATGGGTCTTTGTCTCCTGGGCTGTATGATCCACGTCCCCAATTTCTTCTAGCCAGCAATATGCCTGTGTGTTTATGCTGCCATGAGGAGGAATTATTGTTTCATCAGGTTTCTCTATCAGCACTCATTAAAAAAAAATGGCATTGTTTATCAGATTTGCATATAAAGCTGCAAAAAATGGAATCCTGGCAAGTGAAATCCTCTTAAATCAAGTGTTCTTTGTATATCAAATAATTCTCATTATAACAATTTCTTAATATCATTTGCTTTCTTACATATGTAAATATTTTAAAAGTAATTTTATCTTTTTATCTTTATTCTATTGGTGGATCATTTCGCTTCAAGAACAAAGGCAGGTCATTTTAATTCTTCCAAGAAAGTGTCATATGTCTGTCTACTACCTTCTTTATATTTGTTCGCAAAGATAGACCTGAATTATGAATTACATATGATTTGCATATTCATTCATGCAAGATAATATGAGCCGATAGTGAGCCAATAAGAGGAAAACAAGATTATAAGCATTTTGTTGTCCTCCATAAAAAGATTCATTAATGTATTTTATCTAATCCACTTAAGATGGCCTTTTCTCTCCTAGCCATACATGAAGGCTGGACATAATTTTCCTTTTGCTCTCACAGATATATTTGTGTGTCTTTGCAGCAGTCGGAGTGCCTCTGATGTTGACTTATGTTTACGGTGTGGTTCCCATGTCGTTGTGTCGGAATGGCTGGTGCAGGCCTCAGGCCGAACCCCCTGAAACACGCAAGATTCAGCTGGAGGACCTGGCCACTTGTGAGTTCTTTACCACAAGAATGACATCTGTGACCAGAGTTCCTTTTTTTGGACACAGCATTTTCAGAAGTATCTTATTTTGTGTGATACAAATATGCTAAAAATGTTGCACTGTTTGCAACCTTGCAGGAATAATATTGTGTAATATATTTTAAACAATATATATTAAATATTATATCAGTGAATTGCTATTCATGTTCTTGCTTTTCTTCACCTGTAGTAAAATATTTGTTTGGAAATATTAATTTAAAGAATGAAAATTTTCTGAATTCAAAAATATGCTTTAAGATGGTAGAATTTTTTATAAAACAAAGAATTTATGTGAATGACATACCAGTAACCAAAAGTGTGTTGTTGTGTAGTTCAAAGCTTGACCTTCTGATCTGATGAAGTTTCAACTTCTCTTGAAGATCTTTTATTTTCTCATGTAGTCAGTGACCACTGGACAGGAGAGCCCAAACCAGCTCTGAACGATGTTACTGTCCAGGAAGTGAGTGTTAACGTGGAAGAAGTGGCAGCCTTCCCGAGCACCAGTGCTGCACTATCACAGACTGAGGCCTCTTCTGACTCACCTGATGATGGACAGGCGGACAGCGTTGAGCAGGATGACCAGTCGGATGATGCTGATGCAGTTGAAGAGGGTGCCTTCAGTGGCACACAGACTTTTGCATTGAGGTGGGTCCTGAATGGCAAAGCAGAATTTGATATTGGACATCAGACCAACTGGGTTTTCATGTTTTGTGAAAAACATTACATTATCTGTCTTTCTGTCTGTCTGCCTGTCTGTCTGATCAATCAATCAATCAATCAATCAATCAATCAATCAATCAATCAATCTATCTATCTATCTATCTATCTATCTATCTATCTATCTATCTATCTATTAAATTAGATGCTTATACTATCAGCTATCATGGGGTGTGCTGGAGCCTTTCCCAGTGCTCACAGGGCGAAAGATGTAGACATACTCTGGAGAGATAACCAGCCTATAACAGGGAAAAACACTGACAAACTCCTAAACACAAAAACAACTAGACATTTTGTATTTGTAATCATCCTGACATGTGCGCCTGATTGTGAAAGGAACTCGAAGCACCTGGAGAAATTCATGCAGAACATGCAGACACCAACAGAAAAGAACCTGGCCTCCCTGTCTGGGAACCAAACACAGAACCTTCTCGCTTTTTGATAAAATGTACCTCTAAAGAGTTTATCAACTATGGTCCCAGAGAGTCATTGCGCTATACATATTGTCAGTGGGCTGATTATGGGATTAGGCATGATGGGGAGTAGTCGTTTCAGCCAATATACATATAATTTACACTGTTTTTCCACTTTCCTTTGATATGACTGACAGTCAGTCATTTTCTGCCGCTTAGCCCAAGCGGGGTCGCGGGGGAGTGCTGGAGTCCATCCCAGCTCACACAGGGCGAAGGACGGGGGGGACACCCTGGACAGGTCGCCAGCCCATCGCAGGGAGGAGCGATGTTTCTGTTTCATTTAGTTTTAGTTTTAGTTAGTGTGTCAATCAAACAGGAGTCCACCAGATTCAATCAATTTGGTAAATTGGTGTTAATCTTGAAACAGGTGAGTAGTTGAATGCACCTGCTTGGTTAGAGTTAATGTTAGCCACACTGGCCATATTTAAATAAGATTGGGAACATTTACTCAACAAATAGATTCAAAATTGCTGGTATTATCTTGTGCTCTTTGCAGGGAGGGAACCAACATCGAGGTGCGGGTGGAGATCGAGGCTCAGCCGCCGAGAGGCCGTCAGCCCAGTCTCAGCAGTGTACTCTCCAGCAGGAGCCTGTCAGCAGAGTCACTGCATCAGTCCTGTGAACCTCTTTGTGCCTCACAACAGCTAATGGGCGGAGACACTTTGCCACTCACTGAGACTGACAGCGTCTGAGCCGCACCCAGGCCGCACCTGCTTCAGCCGCCCACTGCACCGCCCACCAGCCGCTTGTAGTCTCTGCCTTTTAACGCAGAGTCAGCGACATGGAGACCAATGGATTTGGAGCAAGAGCATGAAAGAGAGATCGAGAGAGAAGAGTTAGTATAGAGAAAGGGCATGGAGACAAACGTCCAGGGCATGTGCCAAAAGTGCCACGAAGTGGATTATTGACTGTGAAAATGAAATGACAGAGAGCATGTTTTCAAATACTCTTATGGGTCTTAGCTCTTTTTTTTTACTGTGCTGCAATGAAGAGATTGCCTACACAGATGGTATTCTTTTTTAATTTATTTGATTAGCCCTTCTTTATAGCTACAAAAAAAAAAACCTACAGCAGCTGTTTGATTTCACCCAACCCCACCCACCCCACCCCCTCCTTTTAATTAACAATAAATTGAAGAAATAACCATATGAATTCGTCTGCAAGGCTCTGTGGCCTAATTTGGTTTGCAACTCTATGCTGCCATGGTGTGCTTCCTTGGCAGATTTTAATGCTACAGGCAAAAGTGCGACAGGGTATCTAGGGTTTTCCTTTATGGTGTTCACTGAAATAAATTATGCAAGTTTTTACATAACACCAGACCATGACCCATTTGAAATGAAATGCAGTGGTAATAATTGGACTTAGATGTAGATTTAGCTTTACTTTTGCAGATCCTTTACTGCTGTTACAGTAACCTTTTAGGACAAAGCTGCTCCCTCTGTGTGGCAATTAGCAAAACAGTCTTTTAATTTTGTTAACTGTTAAAAAGAACTTGACTAAAATGTTTATTATCCAATACTGTATTCTTCCCAATGTACAAGAACAATTGCTTACAGATCCTGCATTGTTTTGTAATGTTTCTAGTGGTCACTACAGAAGGCTACTTGTTTATATGGTGAAGCATTAGTCTGATGTGCTGAGCACAGTACTGGCAATAGGTATTATGCTTGCCTAGCTGTTCTTGTGTACATGAGAAATCACTAGTCTCTACCTGTCCACTGGACTAGTCTCTACCTGTCCACTGGACTAGTCTCTACCTGTCCAAGTGGAAGGAAAATGTTTGCTGCAGCAATGCCTGATGGATACATTTTTTAAACTGCTGGAATGTAACTCAGTAAAGACAGTCCCTCAAATCCCACCCACCACATATAAAGGCTTGGATGCTCTTTACAGGAAACTCCTAGATTTGCTCCTTGTGAGCCGGCACTAAAGATAAGTCATCACTTTGGCATGTCAACCGAGGCCTCCTGAAAAAAAGAAGGTGGGCATGAACCTAAACCTGAAACGTTTGAAAGAAAATAAATGAGAAGGGTCTTACACCCACAGATCCAAAGTTACTGAAACGTGTGCAATGAGGCTTGGAAATATGAAATGGTATATAAATAAACGCTCTAAATGAAGGATGTGCCTTGTGCGCTGGGCAAGTTTTTAATTGTACAATTTGTTTTATTTATCTGGTTTGGAAAAATTGTTTTTATAAACTGCTAGTTTTATTTGATGGCAGTGTTTGATGACTTTCATCTGTGCTCAGTCACACGGTCATGCTCTCAGAAATGTAATGCTGAAACATCACACATAGAGGGCGCCATAGGACAGATTATCAATTAAATAAGGCCTGAAGGTTTGCCACAGTAATGCATATGCTTCTACTAAACCATGTTTATAAGTGAAAATATGAGCAGTACACCCAAACCACAGCATCTACCCTGACTGTTTCTGATTTAATTGTTTCTTACTAATTATATTGCTACTTTTGGGAATAGTGAAATCTGAAAGTGGGGTGGTGGTGGTCTAGTGGTAGGGCACTTGCCTATAGACCTATGGCTCAAGATGTCCCAGGTTCAAATCCCACCACTGGGTCCCTGAGCAAGACCCTTGCAGGGGGGTTACAGGGGGGACTGTCCCTGTAATTAGGACATGGAAGTTGCTCTGGATAAGAGTGTCTGATAAATAATGTAACTGAAAAGAACTTTGCTGGAAAAGGAAAACTACATGCATTTTGTTTGATCAAAAATGTAGTTTATAATGTGTAGTAGACTTTATTGGACTATATAGAACTCTTATTAAATAAGTAGGATTGTTCATTCATTAGTTCATTATCTCAATCACATATCCTGAGTAGGGTTGCAGGGAGGCTGGAGCCTATCACAGCACACATAGGGTGAAAGGGAGAGAAACAATAAACCTGCACAAACAGAACCCAGGTACTGCCTGCAAATCAAACCCAGGACTTTGTGACAGTGCTACCCACTAAACCCCTGTACCACCGATCTCACTTGTTTCAGCTCTGTTGTAGAATTAGAACCTAGTTACTAAACTGCAACTACTACTACAAAAACATCTTAAAATAGTATTATATTTAAAAAACCTTTAGGCCTAAGGACTGACTGGTCTTCACTTCCCATGTGCATCACAGAGACCATGTCCTTGTTGCTTATCACTGCACACCAGCAACAACCTACAACACCATCTGTTTAAGATGCTCTGACCCACTCATTCTGCCTTCACAGTATGACTCCTTGCCAAAGTCACTCAGATCCTTATACTTTTCTCATTTTTCTTGTTTCCAACACATCAGCATTCTGCCTAAAAAATCCCAGCATCTGCTGCATCTGCCATTTTAACAAGATAATCAGTGTTATTCAAGTCACCTGTCAGTTTCAACATCTTAACTTTCCCTTCTTCTTCTTCTTCTTCTTCTTCTTCTGACTGCTTCAACGGTTTCCATTTCTTGGGGTCTTCTGCATCTTCCTCATTCTCACTGACCACCTGCATGTCCTCTCTCACTACATCCATAAACCTCCTCCAACGTTTAATGGTTGGGTTTATATTAGTGACAGACTGCTCTTCCACGTAGGATGGAGCTCCATCACTGCAAGTAACGCAGGTTTACTGCTCCACAGCACCTATGCTGTTTTCAATAGAGACTATACACGCCGTGTCTATAGAGAGTGCACCCCCACCCATCAAAAGGGGATCTGGATACTTTTGCACACATAGTGCACAGAGCTCCTGCAGGAACACTGGCATCTCACTCTCACTCACTCGTTTTCTTAGCCACTTGTTCTGAGCAGGGTCACGGGTAGTGCTGCAGCCTCTTCCAGCTCTCACAGGGCGAAAGGCAGAGAAACAACTTGGACAGGTCGGACAGGCATCTGAAGAAAAAACCCCTGAAAGCTATTGGTTTGATTACAGGTAAGTAGTTTTCTGATAAAACCATAGTCATGTATATATATATATATAAATGTGTGTGTTTGTGTGTGTATTAATATATATAAATACTTTTTTTCTTGTTTGTTTTTTTCTGGAACCGGGTGTGGCTAATGCGAGAGTTCACCGTGTGTGTGTGTGTGTGTGTGTGTGTGGCGAGAAAAGGGTTAACACGCTCCTCTTTCAGGGTCGAACGGATGAGGGGCTTTAGATGGAGTTACGCACACACACACACACACACACACACACACACCAGCCAGCTTGTTGTGTAGCGCTGCACTTCTCTCTTTATTCACTCCATCCGCTCATCAGCAGCCTGCCGCAGCTCCTCTGTCCCGGAGGTGCAGGAGGAGGAGGAGGAGCAGGAGGAGGAAGAGGACTCCACCTGGCAGCCCCTCTACAGCATGGATGCGCTAAAATCCGCCGGCAGAGCCATCATTAAAAGTCCGGGAGTTCCGCGGCACACATGGGGAACCGCCAAGCACGAAAGTGAGTAGAGAACGTGTGTCTGCTGTCTGTCTGATCTGATCACTGTACTGCAGCAGGGAGCACCCACTTCTCCTTCAGCAGTGCTGCAACCACGTTCATCAGGGCTTCACCTTTGAATCAGAGCAGAGAGAAAACGCTTTCCTAAACCTAAGTCCTAAATCTACCCATTTAACACAAAACCAACAGGTATGGCAAATGTGTAAAGACTGGCCAGTTTCAATAGGAAAAAACAATTCTTGAAAATGTACTTTCCTGATAGTTTTTTGAGATGAACTATCTACAGACCATCTCTCTCTCTCTCTCTGAGTGCAGCATATTCCCTTTCATTATCTTAAGCTTTGGACTTTGATGGTCTTACAGAAATGTCTTGTGTTGAAATGTAATCATTGCATTAAGTTAAGAATGATGGCATTTAAATTTAAAACACGTCATCATCTTTACTTTACCTCTTTAGCTGTTGGCTCTTTTGAGAACAACTTACACACCTGCATCTGCTTTGGTTGGAGTCCGTTTTGGAGTCCATTTTACCAAACTCAAGTAACACTATATATGTATATTGGGTAGCACTGTCATCTTCAAGCAAGAAGGTCCTGGGTTTGATTCCTAGGCGGGACGGTCCGGGCCATTTCTCTGTGGAGTGCGGTTTGCCTGTTCTCCCTGTGTCTGCGTGGGTTTCCTCTGGGAGCTCTGGTTTGAGATGCATGTCAGGTGGACTGGAGATGCAATATTGTCTTCTAAGTGTGAATGTGTGTGTGTGTGTGTATGTGAGTGTATTTGCCTGTGTATGTGCCCTGACATGGACTGACAACCTGGCCAGGGTGTCCAGGGAGCTTTTATCTCTGTCCAAGGAGGCTCCAGGACTTAAGGACTTAATTTAACAAAAAGAATCATCAAGAAAGTTTGTCCTTAGGCTATCAATACATTCAGCTTGGTCTGTGTGTACGTTAAGCTGTTAACCGCTGGTTTGTGAAGTAAATGGGTGGGTTAAGTGAGTGAGTGCAGTATCTCTATGAAAGCTCCAGAGTCACATGCAGAGTGACAGGCAGTGAGGACTTTGTGGCAGGCTGTAGCCTGCGGTCCAACACACTGTCAATCTGATGTGTGAAACGTCTGCTATGAGAATCATTCTTGGGGCATAAAAAAAATTATATTCCAGCCTTACACTCACACACATTAGAAAGACCAGAATGCAAATTGTGCAGTTAGAGGTGCCACAAAACGCGCTTTTGACTGACATTTTGGAAAATTTTCTAAATTAATTATTAAATTCAAGTTTATGTGAGACAGTGCAATTTGGACATACTCTCACTGGATTAAATTTGAATGATTTCTCAATGCCTGCCTGTCTCTACAGAAATATTACATTCATGAAGCAGAGCTAACAGACTGAGGTCAAATAGTCTGGGTCTAATTGGTGCAGGTTAGTGGTTGCAGAGCTGGACTGGTAGCTCCTTAATTGCTCATTAGTCCCATGTCATTCTTCTTCAAGGCTCATTCAGCAGTTACTCTAGCTCAGGAAGGCATGTTCATTGCACTGTACAGACTTCAAGTAGCCTGAAAAAAACCGAACAGGACACTAATTAGTAACAAGACAGGACACTACAAGCAGAAATGATGAATTCGGTCCTGCCAACCTTTTTTTTTTTTTTTGGATACTGCTTTTATAACATTTCTTGTTTTAGGATGTAAACCATGTTGATTTTAGCAGGTTTATGCAAGATACCAGGTCAAATATAATGTAACTATTAGTTACATTATATAATGTAGCTCATAGTACAAATATAATGTAGCTCATAGTATACTTGCCCACCAAATTTTCATACTTTCTCTTCATTCAATTTTTGTTCAAAATATACAGTACTGTGCAAATGTTTTAGGCAGGTGTGAAAAAAAATGCTGTAAACTAAGAATGCTTTAAAAAATGGAAGTGTTCATCATTTATTTTCATCAATCAACAAAATGCAGTGAATGAACAAAAGAGAAATCTAAATCAAATCAATATTTGGTGTGACCACCCTTTGCCTTCAAAACAGCATCAATTCTTCTAGGTACACTTGCACACAGTTTTTGAAGGAACTCGGCTGGTAGGTTGTTCCAAACATCTTGGAGAACTAAGCACAGATCTTCTGTGGATGTAGGCTTCCTCACATCCTTCTGTCTCTTCATGTAATCCAGACACACTGGATGATGTTGAGATCAGGGCTCTGTGGGGGCCAGAAGAACTGATGCTGGTTTGAAGGCAAAAGGTAGTAACATCAAATATTGATTTGATTTAGATTTTTCTTTTGTTCGCTCACTTTGCATTTTGTAAATTGATAAAAATAAACAGTCATTGTTTATATTTCTGAAAGCATTCCTTGTTTAAGGCATTTTTTCACACCTGCCTAAAACTTTTGCAGAGTACGGTATAGTGAGAAAATGAAATCATGTACTAAATCAAACTGCGAACTGAGCCTAGTGTCGAACCCATTCGCACTTCTGGACTTTGCCACCATGGCCTAAAATCCTGTGCTTTGACTTCTCCTTCTGTTGGAATATGTGGATGTTTTATTGTCTGGCAATCTATGAAAGTGAAACAAAAGTGACTTTGTCATTGTGAACCACAGCATACACACATTGAGACACAAGAAAATGCAACCTCTGTTTTTCACCCATACACACTGTGCAGCAGGGGACAGCTCGCTTGAGGAGCAGTAACGGGGACAGTACCTTGCTCAAGGGTACCTCAGGGCAACCTTCTGGTCTGGGATTCGACCCCACAAACCTGCAGACCCTGGGGTCTAGTCCTTAACCACTGGGCCACCACTGTCCCAAAAACATTCTCTAACAGTCAGTAACAATCTGTGTATTGAGAAAATGCCTTGTATGAAGATATCTGCTGTCCTGTAATGCAGTTGAAATAACAGGCAGTTGCATCATCTCCAAATTGTCAGATGGCAGCAGAGTGATCAAACACAGCTTTCCAATGACAGTTAATAGAGGTGTGTGTGATTTGCAGTCAGCTCATAGCAGAGATCCAGTGGTTACAGAAAGAAAAGTGCGAGAACATAAATTTAACATTTAAATGATATTGCTTCTATTTGCATTAAACCATGAATATTAATGGCCTGATGCCTCTTCAGCCGCGACTTTGAAGCAAAACTGAAAGATGGTTGCACCCCCCCCCCACTGATAAATACATGCAGTTCTCTCTCCTATTAAATGTGTGAATTAAAAGCAGTGAAGTCCAAAGCCATGTTTCTATTTCTGGTGCCAAGAGAGAATGTGAAAGCTAAGCACATCCTGGTGGGGCTCCTGGTGGCCATCATCTGTCGAGGTCATCGATTTGGCGGGAGCAAGAAAGCTGGGGCACGTGCCCACACAGAAGGGCTTCTGTCCCATCTGATTGTGTCATGGAAATGCAAGTGACTGCTCCAAAGGTCAGTTTGAATGCCACGAGCAGTAGGACACCCAACCCTCCATTTTTTCAACAACTCTTGCTTTGCAAAGGCTGTGTTATTCTGGTGTGTTGCACCATGTGTTGGTTAGGAAACGCATACACTGAAAAAATACGTTCACTGGACACTTTATTAGAAAACATAGATGCTTTGCTTTGCTTGCTGGTGTGTAGTCAGAGAAAGACCTTCTGTTGATACACAGTTCATGTCAGCCATTCTCTAATCCTTCAGTATGTGACCACAGAACTGCTCTTGGTAGGAAATATAAGGGAAGCTTAACCGCTTTCAGCAGTCATAGTGTTCTAGATATACTTATAACATACATTCACAATCATACCACTACCATTGCAGTATCACTGATGGGTTGAGATGGTCCACCAAAATAATATCTTTTTAGCCAATTTCTACCAAAATATGCAAACATTACTTTTACTGAGAGAATTTAGTCAAACACTAGTGTGAGATTCATCATGCTCAGGTTATTTTATCATCAGAAAAACACATATATACACTTATACACACAAAATAGGGGTGTAGTGCACCCCAGTATACTGTCACTGGGTAGCAGTGGCCTAGTAGTTAGGGACTGACCCCCGGAATTGGAAGGCTGATGGTTTGAAAACTGGACCAGTAGGTTTCACTGAGGTACCATTGAGCTTGGTACTGTTCTCTTCACTGTTTCCTGGGTGCAGAGGATGCATTATGTTGTGGTTCAGTGAGTGTAGTGCTGTGCTTTACAAAGAGAAATAGTCACTTTCACTTCACTGTTTAAAGCACCGAGCATTTGGCTCTAGAAAGTTGAGCCTGCATTCTCTGGAGTGAGTACATCTAGTGACTCTGAGATTAAATTATATGTTTAAAATATTTGATACAGAACTAATCTCATATGAAATCAGTTAAGATCACTAATGTCCTTGCAATCATATCCTCAAAAAATACTCCGATCTTTAGAAATCTTGAACAGAGGAGACTATTAGTCAGTAGTGAAGTAACTTGTGTCTTATAATTCCCTTGATTTTTAGAAGGAATCTTGGAACAACATATGTTTTCAAACCTTTTATTTGTAGTAAAATAAATTAAATGGCTATTGAATTGCATTTGTCCTGACCAGTAATGTATCTGCAATTTAAATTTTGATCATTTTTATAAATTAAGTTCCAAGCTCAGTTTTGTTGACCACAAAGAACACCAACATATGAACATCAAATGAATGCTAAAGCTTAAGTGCTAAATTAAGAGTATCAAATGACAGGATTATGGTTGTGGCTGGGTGTGTATCTATATCAGTTTAATCTTGTAAATGTAATCTTGTACGTGTAAATGTCTTTGTTATTCTCATTCTCCACTGATGCACACAGGAGGCTACATTATGTATACTTACAACACTCAGGCCTTGCAGAGGTTCCCATTATCATTTATTCATTTCCTCCCTCCTCCATACAGTGTGCTTGCCCCTTTCATCTAAAAAGTGATTCAGTTTCAGTGCATTTTTGGGCAAATGAAACAGTGTAGCAGTGCAGTCCAGGATGATGTGGTTTAGGGTGTGTGGGTGAAGCTTTCAGGTGTTCGCTTGAAAGCTTCTGAAGGACGAGGTACTGATGACAAACCTGTCCTCTGTGACACTCTTCCAGTTAACAAGAGAAGATAAGACACCCACTCATGCACACAAACTGGCTGGAAACACTGCAACGCCACACACACACATACACACACACACACACATGGAAAATGAGGATGCACTGCAGTATACTGGCAAACACGCTTTTCACACAATGGGTCACCCATAGCTAAGAACATTTATAAGGCTCCCTAACAGTTTTAGTATTCATATGATGTGTGTTTATATTCATATGCAGTCTTTCTTGTTTACTTTAGGCTAGTGAGAAACATATCTGGAGTAGTTTTGCTTCTTTTTTGTTAGCTGCCTAGTTTTACTTCACTGTTGCTGCAGCTCATTTGAATGTGACTTCAGTCCTGCTGACCCAGAGACACAGAGGAGAGCACAACTGAAATATTCAGACACCCTCTGTCCTGCTGCTTAATTAAGCACTGAGGGAAGGAGGCAGAGGAGGGGGCAAGTGAAAGAGAATCACAGAGAAAGGAGTGGAAGGCAAAGAAGAGATTGAGCATGACTGAAAGAAAGGGAGATATTGAAAGAGATCAGGAGAAAAGAGAGATTGAGAGAAAAATTCAAAAAAAGAGTTAGAAGAGAATACCTGTAGAAGTAGAACGAGCATAAATGAGAGCAAGAATAACAATATGAAAAGGAAAGTGTGAAAGAGTAAGACAGAAAGAAAGGGAGGGATATGAAAAGGGCATCAGAAAGAGAAAGACAATAGAAAGTAGAGAAAGACAGAAATGAAATAAACTCTGAAAGACAGAGGGAGAGAGAGAGAGAGAGAGAAGCAGAAAAAATAAGTAAGATCTTTTTATTTATCTGTCCTTATCATCATGCAACTTTTATGTCTTCCACATTTTATGATTTGGGCTTGTTTTAAAATGATCACAGTTCATTTTTTCCCTTATCAATCCCTTATCAAAAAACAGTTCGTTTTTTAATCTTTTGGAGATTTATTTTTATGAAAACTAAAATCCAAGTTACATAATAATTTTTGAGGCTGAGCTCTTTGGTCCCTGCTGCTTCTATCACTGGTCCTTGAGAAGCTTCTACCGTTTGTTTGAAGTCAACCTTTATCTAACTGAATTTATGAGGTCTCAAAGTTGATGGTTTTTGTAAAAAAATAAAACAAGCTTAAAGGCTGGAAGTATAACTGCAGGCTTGAGAGACAGGATTATGTCAAGACAGATCTGGGGAAGGACACAATAAAATATCTCCTGTATTGAAAATGCCCAAAACCAAAGCAAAAGCATCCTTTATTCTCAGATGGAAGGGGTTTAAGGGGTTTTGCAATCTTCTTAGGTCTGCTTGCTAACTCAAACTAAGTAATCAGGGATGAAGGGAATATCAGACACATAACCAACCAACTTATAGTCACTGTGTATGTAGTATGAATGCGATCCAGAGATCCAGAGCCTTACAGAAAGGCAAACATTATTTCAGCGCTCCATCAATTAGGACTTCATTGTAGACTCAAAACCATGATAAAGGAATTTTAAAAAATAGGACAATACTGAGCATTTTAGGCTTGGGCAAAGGTTTACATTTCCACCAGACCAGAAGATAAAAAATTACCAAAAATTGGTAAGTGATTTTGTGACTTTGAGGAAGTTCTGAAAGTTTCAGAATGGGCTTACCAGAGTCAGGAGCTTAAAACAACAGTGCATCTCTGGAGTGACCTGAAAATGCATGTGCTCTAACTTTTCCATCCAATTAAATTGAGCTTAAGCATTTCTGCTGGATAACCTCCAAAAGAAAGGTGCTATGAGCTTATAATATTCCCAAAAAGACCTTTTTCAAATACCCTTGAGCAAAATATCGTCCCTATCACAGCTGTCCCCTACTGCACATGTGTGTATGGGTTAAATGGCAAGGATGTTGGGGCAGCGGTGGCCTAGTGGTTAGGGAATTGGCCCAATCACGTCACAAAAAAATCACATTCACTTCCCTTACTCCGATAGGAGTAAGTAATACATGTTTGCTTTACCATTGTGGACACTTGTGAGAATCTTCCTTTTCTTTCGGCTGCTCCCTTTCAGGGGTCGCCGGAGCGGATCAACCGTCTCCATTTCTTCCTGTCCTCTGCATCTTCCTGCTTCAAACGAACCATCTGCATGTCCTCTCTCACTGCGTCCATAAACCTCCTCTTTGGTCTTCCTCTTCTCCTCTTTCCTGCCTGCACTCTCTTTTCACCTCTCTTCCACACTTGCCATTACACTGAACTGTTGATCCCAAGTATTTAAACTCTCCCACCTTTGTCACCTTTACTCCCTGCATCCTAACCTTTCCACTTTCCTCCCTCTCATTCACACTCATGTATTCTGTCTTTGACCTACTCACTTTCATTCCTCTCCTCTCTAGAGCATATCTCCACTTCTCCAGGTTCTCCTCAAGCTGCTCCCTACTCTTACTACAGATCACAATATTATCAGCCAAACATCATCGTCCACGGAGACACCTGCCTAACCTCATCCGTCAACCTGTCCATTACTATTACAAACAAGAATGGGCCCAGCGCTGATCCTTCATGTAATCCAACCTCTACCTTAAATGCATCCATCACTGCCACTGCAGATCTCACCACTGTTACACTGCCATCATACACATCCTGAACTACTCTCACATATTTCTCTGTAACACCTGACTTCCTCATCCAAAACCACAACTCCTCTCTAAGCACCCTGTCATATGCTTTCTCCAAGTCCACAATGGCACAATGCAACTCCTTCTGACCTTCTCTGACCTTCTCCATCAACACCCTCAGAGCAAACACGGCATCTGTGGTGCATCTGTGGCGCGGCATGAAACCATACTGCTGTTCACTAATCATCACTTCTTTTCTTAACCTAGCTTCCACGACTCTTTCCCATAACTTCATGTTGTGGTTGATCAACTTTATCCCTCTATAGTTACTACAGCTCCATGCATAACCCTTATGCTTGAAAACTGAAACCAGTACACTTTGTCTTCACTCCTCAGGCATCCTCTCACTTTCCAAGATTCTGTTGAACAATCTGGTCAGAAACTCAACTGCCATCTCCCCTAAACACCTCAATGCTTCCACTTGTATCTTGCATCTGTTCCAACAGCCTTTCCATTCTTCATCCTCTTCATCCCTGCCCTTACTTCCATCTTACTTATTTGCTTCACTTCCTGGTTCACTGTCCTCAGATCATCCAATCTTCTCTCTCTCTAATTTTCTTCATTCATCAGCCCGTCAAAGTACTCCTTCCATCTGCTCAACACGCTCTGTTCACCTGTAAGTATGCTTCCATTTCTATCTTTAATCGCCCTGATCCGGTGCACAT